>JAYKTQ010000121.1:605000-937424 GCA_036010785.1 Ammospiza maritima maritima
ATACGTTGTGGTACTTTTGCGCTCTTCTTGGGTAGTCCTTCGCAGCTGCTGTGTTCTTGGAACTCAGGGCTTTCTGGTTAATAGAACTCTTACCCTAGGCGTAACTCAAACCTTAACCCTAGGAAGGAAAATCAGCCTATGGTTCGGGATGGTCTCATGAGAATAGAAGCAGAGGCAGCCAAGTTGTGTCACTTCTGCGGCCCTCTTGGGATGCCTTGAACAGCTGCATGTGCCTGGAGCCCAGGGCTTCCTGGTTTTAAAAGTCCTAGGCCTAAGCCTAAGAGTAACCCTAGGAATGTAAATCAGCCGCGTATTAGGGTTCTTCCTAAGGGAAAAGCCGTGAAAGCAGCCATGTTGTGGCACTTCTGCACTCCCTTTGGGATGCCTTTGGCAGATGCAGTAAGCCTGGAACTCAGGGCTTCCTAGTTAAAAAAATCCTAGCCCTAGGCCGAACCCCAACCCTAAGACGAGAAAGGCAAATCAGCCAGGAATTAGGCATGTCCCCAAGGAAAAAGCTGTGGAGGCAGGCACGTTGTGGTACTTTTGCGCTCTTCTTGGCTAGTCCTTCGCAGCTGCTGTGTTCTTGGAACTCAGGGCTTTCTGGTTAATAGAACCCTTACCCGAGGCGTAACTCAAACCTTAACCCTAGGAAGGAAAATCAGCCTATGGTTCGGGATGGTCTCATGAGAATAGCAGCAGAGGCAGCCAAGTTGTGTCACTTCTGCGGCCCTCTTGGGATGCCTTTCGCATCTGCATGTGCCTGGAGCCCAGGGCTTCCTGGTTTTAAAAGTCCTAGGCCTAAGCCTAACAGTAACCCCAGGAAGGTAAATCAGCCGCGTATTAGGGTTCTTCCTAAGGGAAAAGCCGTGAAAGCAGCCATGTTGTGGCACTTCTGCACTCCCTTTGGGATGCCTTTGGCAGATGCAGTAAGCCTGGAACTCAGGGCTTCCTGGTTAAAAAACTCCAAGACCAAGGCTGAAGCCTAACCCTAACCCTAGGCAGATAAATCAGCCTAGGTATAGGGATGGTGCCAAGGAAAAAGCTGTGAAAGCTGCCATGTTGTTGCACTTTTGTACTCCCCTTGGGATGCCTTTCGCAGTTGCAGTGTGCCTGGAACTAAGGGCTTCCTAGTTTTAAAAATCCTAGCCCAAGGCCTAAGCCTAACAGTAACCCTGGGAAGGGAAATCAGCCTGGTGTGAGGCTTCTTGCCAAGGAAAAAGCCGTGAAAGCAGCCATGTTGTGGCACTTCTGCACTCCCTTTGGGATGCCTTTGGCAGATGAAGTAAGCCTGGAACTCAGGGCTTCCTAGTTAAAAAAATCCTAGCCCTAGGCCGAATCCTAAGCCTAAGACGAGAAAGGAAATCAGCCAGGAATTAGGCATGTCCCCAAGGAAAAAGCTGTGGAGGCAGGCACGTTGTGGTACTTTTGCGCTCTTCTTGGGTAGTCCTTCGCAGCTGCTGTGTTCTTGGAACTCAGGGCTTTCTGGTTAATAGAACCCTTACCCTAGGCGTAACTCAAACCTTAACCCTAGGAAGGAAAATCAGCCTATGGTTCGGGATGGTCTCATGAGAATAGCAGCAGAGGCAGCCAAGTTGTGTCACTTCTGCGGCCCTCTTGGGATGCCTTTCGCATCTGCATGTGCCTGGAGCCCAGGGCTTCCTGGTTTTAAAAGTCCTAGGCCTAAGCCTAACAGTAACCCTAGGAAGGTAAATCAGCCGCGTATTAGGGTTCTTCCTAAGGGAAAAGCCGTGAAAGCAGCCATGTTGTGGCACTTCTGCACTCCCTTTGGGATGCCTTTGGCAGATGCAGTAAGCCTGGAACTCAGGGCTTCCTAGTTAAAAATATCCTAGCCCTAGGCCGAACCCCAACCCTAAGACGAGAAAGGAAAATCAGCCAGGAATTAGGCATGTCCCCAAGGAAAAAGCTGTGGAGGCAGGCACGTTGTGGTACTTTTGCGCTCTTCTTGGGTAGTCCTTCGCAGCTGCTGTGTTCTTGGAACTCAGGGCTTTCTGGTTAATAGAACCCTTACCCGAGGCGTAACTCAAACCTTAACCCTAGGAAGGAAAATCAGCCTATGGTTCGGGATGGTCTCATGAGAATAGAAGCAGAGGCAGCCAAGTTGTGTCACTTTTGCGCTCCCCTTGGGATGCCTTTCGCAGCTGCAGTGTGCCTGGAGCCCAGGGCTTCCTGGTTTTAAAAGTCCTAGGCCTAAGCCTAACAGTAACCCTAGGAAGGTAAATCAGCCGCGTATTAGGGTTCTTCCTAAGGGAAGAGCCATGAAAGCAGCCATGTTGTGGCACTTCTGCACTCCCTTTGGGATGCCTTTGGCAGATGCAGTAAGCCTGGAACTCAGGGCTTCCTGGTTAAAAAACTCCAAGCCCTAGGCTGAAGCCTAACCCTAACCCTAGGCAGATAAATCAGCTTAGGTATAGGGATGGTGCCAAGGAAAAAGCTGTGAAAGCTGCCATGTTGTTGCACTTTTGTACTCCCCTTGGGATGCCTTGAACAGCTGCAGTGTGCCTGGATCTAAGGGCTTTCTAGTTTTAAAAATCCTAGCCCAAGGCCTAAGCCTTACAGTAACCCTGGGAAGGGAAATCAGCCTGGTGTTAAGCTTCTTGCCAAGGAAAAAGCCGTGAAAGCAACCATGTTGTGGCACTTTTGCACTCCCTTTTGGATGCCTTTCACAGCTCCAGTGTGCCTGGAACTCAGGGCTTCCTAGTTAAAAAAATCCTAGCCCTAGGCCGAACCCCAAGCCTAAGACGAGAAAGGCAAATCAGCCAGGAATTAGGCATGTCCCCAAGGAAAAAGCTGTGGAGGCAGGCATGTTGTGGTACTTTTGCGCTCTTCTTGGGTAGTCCTTCGCAGCTGCTGTGTTCTTGGAACTCAGGGCTTTCTGGTTAATAGAACCCTTACCCTAGGCGTAACTCAAACCTTCACCCTAGGAAGGAAAATCAGCCTATGATTTGGGATGGTCTCATGGAAATATCGGTGGTGGCAGCCAAGTTGTGTCACTTTTGCGCTCCCCTTGGGATGCCTTTAACAGCTGCAGTGTGCCTGGAGGCAAGGGCTTCCTGGTTTTAAAAGTCCTAGGCCTAAGCCTAACAGTAACCCTAGGAAGGTAAATCAGCCGCGTATTAGGGTTCTTCCTAAGGGAAAAGCCGTGAAAGCAGCCATGTTGTGGCACTTCTGCACTCCCTTTGGGATGCCTTTGGCAGATGCAGTAAGCCTGGAACTCAGGGCTTCCTAGTTAAAAATATCCTAGCCCTAGGCCGAACCCCAACCCTAAGACGAGAAAGGCAAATCAGCCAGGAATTAGGCATGTCCCCAAGGAAAAAGCTGTGGAGGCAGGCACGTTGTGGTACTTTTGCGCTCTTCTTGGGTAGTCCTTCGCAGCTGCTGTGTTCTTGGAACTCAGGGCTTTCTGGTTAATAGAACCCTTACCCTAGGCGTAACTCAAACCTTAACCCTAGGAAGGAAAATCAGCCTATGGTTCGGGATGGTCTCATGAGAATAGAAGCAGAGGCAGCCAAGTTGTGTCACTTTTGCGCTCCCCTTGGGATGCCTTTCGCAGCTGCAGTGTGCCTGGAGCCCAGGGCTTCCTGGTTTTAAAAGTCCTAGGCCTAAGCCTAACAGTAACCCTAGGAAGGTAAATCAGCCGCGTATTAGGGTTCTTCCTAAGGGAAAAGCCATGAAAGCAGCCATGTTGTGGCACTTCTGCACTCCCTTTGGGATGCCTTTGGCAGATGCAGTAAGCCTGGAACTCAGGGCTTCCTGGTTAAAAAACTCCAAGACCTAGGCTGAAGCCTAACCCTAACCCTAGGCAGATAAATCAGCCTAGGTATAGGGATGGTGCCAAGGAAAAAGCTGTGAAAGCTGCCATGTTGTTGCACTTTTGTACTCCCCTTGGGATGCCTTGAACAGCTGCAGTGTGCCTGGATCTAAGGGCTTTCTAGTTTTAAAAATCCTAGCCCAAGGCCTAAGCCTTACAGTAACCCTGGGAAGGGAAATCAGCCTGGTGTTAAGCTTCTTGCCAAGGAAAAAGCCGTGAAAGCAACCATGTTGTGGCACTTTTGCACTCCCTTTTGGATGCCTTTCACAGCTCCAGTGTGCCTGGAACTCAGGGCTTCCTGATTTTAAAAATCCTAACACTAGGCCGAACCCCAACCCTAAGACGAGAAAGGCAAATCAGCCAGGAATTAGGCATGTCCCCAAGGAAAAAGCTGTGGAGGCAGGCATGTTGTGGTACTTTTGCGCTCTTCTTGGGTAGTCCTTCGCAGCTGCTGTGTTCTTGGAACTCAGGGCTTTCTGGTTAATAGAACCCTTACCCTAGGCGTAACTCAAACCTTCACCCTAGGAAGGAAAATCAGCCTATGATTTGGGATGGTCTCATGGAAATATCGGTGGTGGCAGCCAAGTTGTGTCACTTTTGCGCTCCCCTTGGGATGCCTTTAACAGCTGCAGTGTGCCTGGAGGCAAGGGCTTCCTGGTTTTAAAAGTCCTAGGCCTAAGCCTAACAGTAACCCTAGGAAGGTAAATCAGCCGCATATTAGGGTTCTTCCTAAGGGAAAAGCCGTGAAAGCAGCCATGTTGTGGCACTTCTGCACTCCCTTTGGGATGCCTTTGGCAGATGCAGTAAGCCTGGAACTCAGGGCTTCCTAGTTAAAAATATCCTAGCCCTAGGCCGAACCCCAACCCTAAGACGAGAAAGGCAAATCAGCCAGGAATTAGGCATGTCCCCAAGGAAAAAGCTGTGGAGGCAGGCACGTTGTGGTACTTTTGCGCTCTTCTTGGGTAGTCCTTCGCAGCTGCTGTGTTCTTGGAACTCAGGGCTTTCTGGTTAATAGAACCCTTACCCTAGGCGTAACTCAAACCTTAACCCTAGGAAGGAAAATCAGCCTATGGTTCGGGATGGTCTCATGAGAATAGAAGCAGAGGCAGCCAAGTTGTGTCACTTTTGCGCTCCCCTTGGGATGCCTTTCGCAGCTGCAGTGTGCCTGGAGCCCAGGGCTTCCTGGTTTTAAAAGTCCTAGGCCTAAGCCTAACAGTAACCCTAGGAAGGTAAATCAGCCGCGTATTAGGGTTCTTCCTAAGGGAAAAGCCATGAAAGCAGCCATGTTGTGGCACTTCTGCACTCCCTTTGGGATGCCTTTGGCAGATGCAGTAAGCCTGGAACTCAGGGCTTCCTGGTTAAAAAACTCCAAGACCTAGGCTGAAGCCTAACCCTAACCCTAGGCAGATAAATCAGCCTAGGTATAGGGATGGTGCCAAGGAAAAAGCTGTGAAAGCTGCCATGTTGTTGCACTTTTGTACTCCCCTTGGGATGCCTTGAACAGCTGCAGTGTGCCTGGATCTAAGGGCTTTCTAGTTTTAAAAATCCTAGCCCTAGGCCTAAGCCTTACAGTAACCCTGGGAAGGGAAATCAGCCTGGTGTTAAGCTTCTTGCCAAGGAAAAAGCCGTGAAAGCAACCATGTTGTGGCACTTTTGCACTCCCTTTTGGATGCCTTTCACAGCTCCAGTGTGCCTGGAACTCAGGGCTTCCTGATTTTAAAAGTCCTAGCCCTAGGCCGAACCCCAACCCTAAGACGAGAAAGGCAAATCAGCCAGGAATTAGGCATGTCCCCAAGGAAAAAGCTGTGGAGGCAGGCATGTTGTGGTACTTTTGCGCTCTTCTTGGGTAGTCCTTCGCAGCTGCTGTGTTCTTGGAACTCAGGGCTTTCTGGTTAATAGAACCCTTACCCCAGGCGTAACTCAAACCTTAACCCTAGGAAGGAAAATCAGCCTATGGTTCGGGATGGTCTCATGAGAATAGCAGCAGAGGCAGCCAAGTTGTGTCACTTTTGCGCTCCCCTTGGGATGCCTTTCGCAGCTGCAGTGTGCCTGGAGCCCAGGGCTTCCTGGTTTTAAAAGTCCTAGGCCTAAGCCTAACAGTAACCCTAGGAAGGTAAATCAGCCGCGTATTAGGGTTCTTCCTAAGGGAAAAGCCGTGAAAGCAGCCATGTTGTGGCACTTTTGCACTCCCTTTGGGATGCCTTTGGCAGATGCAGTAAGCCTGGAACTCAGGGCTTCCTAGTTAAAAAAATCCTAGCCCTAGGCCGAACCCCAAGCCTAAGACGAGAAAGGCAAATCAGCCAGGAATTAGGCATGTCCCCAAGGAAAAAGCTGTGGAGGCAGGCATGTTGTGGTACTTTTGCGCTCTTCTTGGGTAGTCCTTCGCAGCTGCTGTGTTCTTGGAACTCAGGGCTTTCTGGTTAATAGAACCCTTACCCTAGGCGTAACTCAAACCTTCACCCTAGGAAGGAAAATAAGCCTATGATTTGGGATGGTCTCATGGAAATATCAGTTGTGGCAGCCAAGTTGTGTCACTTTTGCGCTCCCCTTGGGATGCCTTTAACAGCTGCAGTGTGCCTGGAGCCCAGGGCTTCCTGGTTTTAAAAGTCCTAGGCCTAAGCCTAACAGTAACCCTAGGAAGGTAAATCAGCCGCGTATTAGGGTTCTTCCTAAGGGAAAAGCCGTGAAAGCAGCCATGTTGTGGCACTTTTGCACTCCCTTTGGGATGCTTTTGGCCGATGAAGTAAGCCTGGAACTCAGGGCTTCCTAGTTAAAAAAATCCTAGCCCTAGGCCGAACCCCAACCCTAAGACGAGAAAGGCAAATCAGCCAGGAATTAGGCATGTCCCCAAGGAAAAAGCTGTGGAGGCAGGCATGTTGTGGTACTTTTGCGCTCTTCTTGGCTAGTCCTTCGCAGCTGCTGTGTTCTTGGAACTCAGGGCTTTCTGGTTAATAGAACCCTTACCCCAGGCGTAACTCAAACCTTAACCCTAGGAAGGAAAATCAGCCTATGGTTCGGGATGGTCTCATGAGAATAGCAGCAGAGGCAGCCAAGTTGTGTCACTTTTGCGCTCCCCTTGGGATGCCTTTCGCAGCTGCAGTGTGCCTGGAGCCCAGGGCTTCCTGGTTTTAAAAGTCCTAGGCCTAAGCCTAACAGTAACCCTAGGAAGGTAAATCAGCCGCGTATTAGGGTTCTTCCTAAGGGAAAAGCCGTGAAAGCAGCCATGTTGTGGCACTTCTGCACTCCCTTTGGGATGCCTTTGGCAGATGCAGTAAGCCTGGAACTCAGGGCTTCCTGATTTTAAAAATCCTAGCCCTAGGCCGAACCCCAAGCCTAAGACGAGAAAGGCAAATCAGCCAGGAATTAGGCATGTCCCCAAGGAAAAAGCTGTGGAGGCAGGCACGTTGTGGTACTTTTGCGCTCTTCTTGGCTAGTCCTTCGCAGCTGCTGTGTTCTTGGAACTCAGGGCTTTCTGGTTAATAGAACCCTTACCCTAGGCGTAACTCAAACCTTCACCCTAGGAAGGAAAATCAGCCTATGGTTCGGGATGGTCTCATGGAAATATCAGTGGTGGCAGCCAAGTTGTGTCACTTTTGCGCTCCCCTTGGGATGCCTTTCGCAGCTGCAGAGTGCCTGGAGCCCAGGGCGTCCTGGTTTTAAAAGTCCTAGGCCTAAGCCTAACAGTAACCCTAGGAAGGTAAATCAGCCGCGTATTAGGGTTCCTCCTAAGGGAAAAGCTGTGAAAGCAGCCATGTTGTGGCACTTCTGCACTCCCTTTGGGATGCCTTTGGCAGATGCAGTAATCCTGGAACTCAGGGCTTCCTGGTTAAAAAACTCCAAGACCTAGGCTGAAGCCTAACCCTAACCCTAGGCAGATAAATCAGCCTAGGTATAGGGATGGTGCCAAGGAAAAAGCTGTGAAAGCTGCCATGTTGTTGCACTTTTGTACTCCCCTTGGGATGCCTTGAACAGCTGCAGTGTGCCTGGAACTAAGGGCTTCCTAGTTTTAAAAATCCTAGCCCAAGGCCTAAGCCTAACAGTAACCCTGGGAAGGGAAATCAGCCTGGTGTGAGGCTTCTTGCCAAGGAAAAAGCCGTGAAAGCAGCCATGTTGTGGCACTTTTGCACTCCCTTTGGGATGCCTTTGGCAGATGCAGTAAGCCTGGAACTCAGGGCTTCCTAGTTAAAAAAATCCTAGCCCTAGGCCGAACCCCAACCCTAAGACGAGAAAGGCAAATCAGCCAGGAATTAGGCATGTCCCCAAGGAAAAAGCTGTGGAGGCAGGCACGTTGTGGTACTTTTGCGCTCTTCTTGGGTAGTCCTTTGCAGCTGCTGTGTTCTTGGAACTCAGGGCTTTCTGGTTAATAGAACCCTTACCCGAGGCGTAACTCAAACCTTAACCCTAGGAAGGAAAATCAGCCTATGGTTCGGGATGGTCTCATGGAAATAGACACAGGGGCAGCCAAGTTGTGTCACTTCTGCGGCCCTCTTGGGATGCCTTTCGCATCTGCATGTGCCTGGAGCCCAGGGCTTCCTGGTTTTAAAAGTCCTAGGCCTAAGCCTAACAGTAACCCTAGGAAGGTAAACCAGCCGCGTATTAGGGTTCTTCCTAAGGGAAAAGCCGTGAAAGCAGCCATGTTGTGGCACTTCTGCACTCCCTTTGGGATGCCTTTGGCAGATGCAGTAAGCCTGGAACTCAGGGCTTCCTAGTTAAAAAAATCCTAGCCCTAGGCCGAACCCCAACCCTAAGACGAGAAAGGCATATCAGCCAGGAATTAGGCATGTCCCCAAGGAAAAAGCTGTGGAGGCAGGCATGTTGTGGTACTTTTGCGCTCTTCTTGGGTAGTCCTTCGCAGCTGCTGTGTTCTTGGAACTCAGGGCTTTCTGCTTAATAGAACCCTTACCCTAGGCGTAACTCAAAACTTAAGCCTAGGAAGGAAAATCAGCCTATGGTTCTGGATGGTCTCATGGAAATATCAGTGGTGGCAGCCAAGTTGTGTCACTTTTGCGCTCCCCTTGGGATCCCTTTCGCAGCTGCAGTGTGCCTGGAGCCCAGGGCTTCCTGGTTTTAAAAGTCCTAGGCCTAAGCCTAACAGTAACCCTAGGAAGGTAAATCAGCCGCGTATTAGGGTTCTTCCTAAGGGAAAAGCCGTGAAAGCAGCCATGTTGTGGCACTTCTGCACTCCCTTTGGGATGCCTTTGGCAGATGCAGTAAGCCTGGAACTCAGGGCTTCCTGGTTAAAAAACTCCAAGCCCTAGGCTGAAGCCTAACCCTAACCCTAGGCTGATAAATCAGCCTAGGTATAGGGATGGTGCCAAGGAAAAAGCTGTGAAAGCTGCCATGTTGTTGCACTTTTGTACTCCCCTTGGGATGCCTTGAACAGCTGCAGTGTGCCTGGATCTAAGAGCTTCCTAGTTTTAGAAATCCTAGCCCTAGGCCATAGCCTTACAGTAACCCTGGGAAGGGAAATCAGCCTGGTGTTAGGCTTCTTGCCAAGGAAAAAGCCGTGAAAGCAGCCATGTTGTGGCACTTTTGCACTCCCTTTGGGATGCCTTTCACAGCTCCAGTGTGCCTGGAACTCAGGGCTTCCTGATTTTAAAAGTCCTAGCCCTAGGCCGAACCCCAACCCTAAGACGAGAAAGGCAAATCAGCCAGGAATTAGGCATGTCCCCAAGGAAAAAGCTATCGACGCAGGCATGTTGTGGTACTTTTGCGCTCTTCTTGGCTAGTCCTTCGCAGCTGCTGTGTTCTTGGAACTCAGGGCTTTCTGGTTAATAGAACCCTTACCCTAGGCGTAACTCAAACCTTAAGCCTAGGAAGGAAAATCAGCCTATGGTTCGGGAGGGTCTCATGGAAATATCAGTGGTGGCAGCCAAGTTGCGGCACTTTTGCGCTCCCCTTGGGATGCCTTTCGCAGCTGCAGAGTGCCTGGAGCCCAGGGCTTCCTGGTTTTAAAAGTCCTAGGCCTAAGCCTAACAGTAACCCTAGGAAGGTAAATCAGCCGCGTATTAGGGTTCTTCCTAAGGGAAAAGCCGTGAAAGCAGCCATGTTGTGGCACTTCTGCACTCCCTTTGGGATGCCTTTGGCAGATGCAGTAAGCCTGGAACTCAGGGCTTCCTAGTTAAAAATATCCTAGCCCTAGGCCGAACCCCAACCCTAAGACGAGAAAGGCAAATCAGCCAGGAATTAGGCATGTCGCCAAGGAAAAAGCTGTGGAGGCAGGCATGTTGTGGTACTTTTGCGCTCTTCTTGGGTAGTCCTTCGCAGCTGCTGTGTTCTTGGAACTCAGGGCTTTCTGGTTAATAGAACCCTTACCCCAGGCGTAACTCAAACCTTAACCCTAGGAAGGAAAATCAGCCTATGATTCGGGATGGTCTCATGAGAATAGCAGCAGAGGCAGCCAAGTTGTGTCACTTTTGCGCTCCCCTTGGGATGCCTTTCGCAGCTGCAGTGTGCCTGGAGCCCAGGGCTTCCTGGTTTTAAAAGTCCTGGGCCTAAGCCTAACAGTAACCCTAGGAAGGTAAATCAGCCAGGTATTAGGGTTCTTCCTAAGGGAAAAGCTGTGAAAGCAGCCATGTTGTGGCACTTCTGCACTCCCTTTGGGATGCCTTTGGCAGATGCAGTAAGCCTGGAACTCAGGGCTTCCTGGTTAAAAAACTCCAAGCCCTAGGCTGAACCCTAACCCTAACCCTAGGCAGATAAATCAGCCTATGTATAGGGATGGTGCCAAGGAAAAAGCTGTGAAAGCTGCCATGTTGTTGCACTTTTGTACTCCCCTTGGGATGCCTTGAACAGCTGCAGTGTGCCTGGATCTAAGGGCTTCCTAGTTTTAAAAATCCTAGCCCTAGGCCTAAGCCTAACAGTAACCCTAGGAAGGTAAATCAGCCGCGTATTAGGGTTCTTCCTAAGGGAAAAGCCGTGAAAGCAGCCATGTTGTGGCACTTCTGCACTCCCTTTGGGATGCCTTTGGCAGATGCAGTAAGCCTGGAACTCAGGGCTTCCTAGTTAAAAAAATCCTAGCCCTAGGCCGAACCCCAACCCTAAGACGAGAAAGGCAAATCAGCCAGGAATTAGGCATGTCCCCAAGGAAAAAGCTGTGGAGGCAGGCACGTTGTGGTACTTTTGCGCTCTTCTTGGGTAGTCCTTCGCAGCTGCTGTGTTCTTGGAACTCAGGGCTTTCTGCTTAATAGAACCCTTACCCTAGGCGTAACTCAAACCTTAAGCCTAGGAAGGAAAATCAGCCTATGGTTCTGGATGGTCTCATGGAAATATCAGTGGTGGCAGCCAAGTTGTGTCACTTTTGCGCTCCCCTTGGGATGCCTTTCGCAGCTGCAGTGTGCCTGGAGCCCAGGGCTTCCTGGTTTTAAAAGTCCTAGGCCTAAGCCTAACAGTAACCCTAGGAAGGTAAATCAGCCGCGTATTAGGGTTCTTCCTAAGGGAAAAGCCGTGAAAGCAGCCATGTTGTGGCACTTCTGCACTCCCTTTGGGATGCCTTTGGCAGATGCAGTAAGCCTGGAACTCAGGGCTTCCTAGTTAAAAAAATCCTAGCCCTAGGCCGAACCCCAAGCCTAAGACGAGAAAGGCAAATCAGCCAGGAATTAGGCATGTCCCCAAGGAAAAAGCTGTGGAGGCAGGCATGTTGTGGTACTTTTGCGCTCTTCTTGGGTAGTCCTTCGCAGCTGCTGTGTTCTTGGAACTCAGGGCTTTCTGGTTAATAGAACCCTTACCCTAGGCGTAACTCAAACCTTAACCCTAGGAAGGAAAATCAGCCTATGATTTGGGATGGTCTCATGGAAATATCAGTGGTGGCAGCCAAGTTGTGTCACTTTTGCGCTCCCCTTGGGATGCCTTTAACAGCTGCAGTGTGCCTGGAGCCCAGGGCTTCCTGGTTTTAAAAGTCCTAGGCCTAAGCCTAACAGTAACCCTAGGAAGGTAAATCAGCCGCGTATTAGGGTTCTTCCTAAGGGAAAAGCCGTGAAAGCAGCCATGTTGTGGCACTTCTGCACTCCCTTTGGGATGCCTTTGGCAGATGAAGTAAGCCTGGAACTCAGGGCTTCCTAGTTAAAAAATAGCCTAGCCCTAGGCCGAACCCCAACCCTAAGACGAGAAAGGCAAATCAGCCAGGAATTAGGCATGTCCCCAAGGAAAAAGCTGTGGAGGCAGGCATGTTGTGGTACTTTTGCGCTCTTCTTGGGTAGTCCTTCGCAGCTGCTGTGTTCTTGGAACTCAGGGCTTTCTGGTTAATAGAACTCTTACCCTAGGCGTAAGTCAAACCTTAACCCTAGGAAGGAAAATCAGCCTATGGTTTGGGATGGTCTCATGAGAATAGAAGCAGAGGCAGCCAAGTTGTGTCACTTCTGCCGCCCTCTTGGGATGCCTTGAACAGCTGCATGTGCCTGGAGCCCAGGGCTTCCTGGTTTTAAAAGTCCTAGGCCTAAGCCTAACAGTAACCCTAGGAAGGTAAATCAGCCGCGTATTAGGGTTCTTCCTAAGGGAAAAGCCGTGAAAGCAGCCATGTTGTGGCACTTCTGCACTCCCTATGGGATGCCTTTGGCAGATGCAGTAAGCCTGGAACTCAGGGCTTCCTAGTTAAAAATATCCTAGCCCTAGGCCGAACCCCAACCCTAAGACGAGAAAGGCAAATCAGCCAGGAATTAGGCATGTCCCCAAGGAAAAAGCTGTGGAGGCAGGCATGTTGTGGTACTTTTGCGCTCTTCTTGGGTAGTCCTTCGCAGCTGCTGTGTTCTTAGAACTCAGGGCTTTCTGGTTAATAGAACCCTTACCCTAGGCGTAACTCAAACCTTAACCCTAGGAAGGAAAATCAGCCTATGGTTCGGGATGGTCTCATGAGAATAGAAGCAGAGGCAGCCAAGTTGTGTCACTTTTGCGCTCCCCTTGGGATGCCTTTCGCAGCTGCAGTGTGCCTGGAGCCCAGGGCTTCCTGGTTTTAAAAGTCCTAGGCCTAAGCCTAACAGTAACCCTAGGAAGGTAAATCAGCCGCGTATTAGGGTTCTTCCTAAGGGAAAAGCCGTGAAAGCAGCCATGTTGTGGCACTTCTGCACTCCCTTTGGGATGCCTTTGGCAGATGCAGTAAGCCTGGAACTCAGGGCTTCCTGGTTAAAAAACTCCAAGCCCTAGGCTGAAGCCTAACCCTAACCCTAGGCAGATAAATCAGCCTAGGTATAGGGATGGTGCCAAGGAAAAAGCTGTGAAAGCTGCCATGTTGTTGCACTTTTGTACTCCCCTTGGGATGCCTTGAACAGCTGCAGTGTGCCTGGATCTAAGGGCTTTCTAATTTTAAAAATCCTAGCCCAAGGCCTAAGCCTTACAGTAACCCTGGGAAGGGAAATCAGCCTGGTGTTAAGCTTCTTGCCAAGGAAAAAGCCGTGAAAGCAACCATGTTGTGGCACTTTTGCACTCCCTTTTGGATGCCTTTGGCAGATGCAGTAAGCCTGGAACTCAGGGCTTCCTAGTTAAAAATATCCTAGCCCTAGGCCGAACCCCAACCCTAAGACGAGAAAGGCAAATCAGCCAGGAATTAGGCATGTCCCCAAGGAAAAAGCTGTGGAGGCAGGCATGTTTTGGTACTTTTGCGCTCTTCTTGGCTAGTCCTTCGCAGCTGCTGTGTTCTTGGAACTCAGGGCTTTCTGGTTAATAGACCTCTTTCCCTAGGTAAAACTCAAACATTAAACCTAGGAAGGAAAATCAGCCTGTGGTTCGGGATGGTCTCATGAGAATAGAAGCAGAGGCAGCCAAGTTGTGTCACTTCTGCGGCCCTCTTGGGATGCCTTTAACAGCTGCAGTGTGCCTGGAGCGCAGGGCTTCCTGGTTTTAAAAGTCCTAGGCCTAAGCCTAACAGTAACCCTAGGAAGGTAAATCAGCCAGGTATTAGGGTTCTTCCTAAGGGAAAAGCTGTGAAAGCAGCCATGTTGTGGCACTTTTGCACTCCCTTTGGGATGCCTTTGGCAGATGCAGTAAGCCTGGAACTCAGGGCTTCCTGGTTAAAAAACTCCAAGCCCTAGGCTGAAGCCTAACCCTAACCGTAGGCAGATAAATCAGCCTATGTATAGGGATGGTGCCAAGGAAAAAGCTGTGAAAGCTGCCATGTTGTTGCACTTTTGTACTCCCCTTGGGATGCCTTGAACAGCTGCAGTGTGCCTGGATCTAAGGGCTTCCTAGTTTTAAAAATCCTAGCCCTAGGCCTAAGCCTTACAGTAACCCTGGGAAGGGAAATCACCCTGGTGTTAAGCTTCTTGCCAAGGAAAAAGCCGTGAAAGCAACCATGTTGTGGCACTTTTACACTCCCTTTTGGATGCCTTTCACAGCTCCAGTGTGCCTGGAACTCAGGGCTTCCTGATTTTAAAAATCCTAGCCCTAGGCCGAACCCCAACCCTAAGACGAGAAAGGCAAATCAGCCAGGAATTAGGCATGTCCCCAAGGAAAAAGCTGTGGAGGCAGGCATGTTGTGGTACTTTTGCGCTCTTCTTGGGTAGTCCTTCGCAGCTGCTGTGTTCTTGGAACTCAGGGCTTTCTGGTTAATAGAACCCTTACCCCAGGCGTAACTCAAACCTTAACCCTAGGAAGGAAAATCAGCCTATGGTTCGGGATGGTCTCATGAGAATAGCAGCAGAGGCAGCCAAGTTGTGTCACTTCTGCGGCCCTCTTGGGATGCCTTTAACAGCTGCATGTGCCTGGAGCCCAGGGCTTCCTGGTGTTAAAAGTCCTAGGCCTAAGCCTAACAGTAACCCTAGGAAGGTAAATAAGCCGCGTATTAGGGTTCTTCCTAATGGAAAAGCCGTGAAAGCAGCCATGTTGTGGCACTTCTGCACTCCCTTTGGGATGCTTTTTGCAGATGAAGTAAGCCTGGAACTCAGGGCTTCCTAGTTAAAAAAATCCTAGCCCTAGGCCGAACCCCAACCCTAAGACGGGAAAGGCAAATCAGCCAGGAATTAGGCATGTCCCCAAGGAAAAAGCTGTGGAGGCAGGCATGTTGTGGTACTTTTGCGCTCTTCTTGGGTAGTCCTTCGCAGCTGCTGTGTTCTTGGAACTCAGGGCTTTCTGCTTAATAGAACCCTTACCCTAGGCGTAACTCAAACCTTAACCCTAGGAAGGAAAATCAGCCTATGGTTCGGGATGGTCTCATGGAAATATCAGTGGTGGCAGCCAAGTTGTGTCACTTCTGCGGCCCTCTTGGGATGCCTTTAACAGCTGCAGTGTGCCTGGAGCCCAGGGCTTCCTGGTTTTAAAAGTCCTAGGCCTAAGCCTAACAGTAACCCTAGGAAGGTAAATCAGCCAGATATTAGGGTTCTTCCTAAGGGAAAAGCTGTGAAAGCAGCCATGTTGTGGCACTTTTGCACTCCCTTTGGGATGCCTTTGGCAGATGCAGTAAGCCTGGAACTCAGGGCTTCCTGGTTAAAAAACTCCAAGCCCTAGGCTGAAGCCTAACCCTAACCCTAGGCAGATAAATCAGCCTAGGTATAGGGATGGTGCCAAGGAAAAAGCTGTGAAAGCTGCCATGTTGTTGCACTTTTGTACTCCCCTTGGGATGCCTTGAACAGCTGCAGTGTGCCTGGATCTAAGGGCTTCCTAGTTTTAAAAATCCTAGCCCTAGGCCTAAGCCTTACAGTAACCCTGGGAAGGGAAATCAGCCTGGTGTTAAGCTTCTTGCCAAGGAAAAAGCCGTGAAAGCAACCATGTTGTGGCACTTCTGCACTCCCTTTGGGATGCCTTTCACAGCTCGAGTGTGCCTGGAGCGCAGGGCTTCCTGGTTTTAAAAGTCCTAGGCCTAAGCCTAACAGTAACCCTAGGAATGTAAATCAGCCGGGTATTAGGGTTCTTCCTAAGGGAAAAGCCGTGAAAGCAGCCATGTTGTGGCACTTCTGCACTCCCTTTGGGATGCCTTTCACAGCTCGAGTGTGCCTGGAACTCAGGGCTTCCTGATTTTAAAAGTCCTAGCCCTAGGCCGAACTCCAAACCTAAGACGAGAAAGGCAAATCAGCCAGGAATTAGGCATGTCCCCAAGGAAAAAGCTATCGACGCAGGCATGTTGTGGTACTTTTGCGCTCTTCTTGGCTAGTCCTTCGCAGCTGCTGTGTTCTTGGAACTCAGGGCTTTCTGGTTAATAGAACCCTTACCCTAGGCGTAACTCAAACCTTAAGCCTAGGAAGGAAAATCAGCCTATGGTTCGGGAGGGTCTCATGGAAATATCAGTGGTGGCAGCCAAGTTGCGGCACTTTTGCGCTCCCCTTGGGATGCCTTTCGCAGCTGCAGAGTGCCTGGAGCCCAGGGCTTCCTGGTTTTAAAAGTCCTAGGCCTAAGCCTAACAGTAACCCTAGGAAGGTAAATCAGCCGCGTATTAGGGTTCTTCCTAAGGGAAAAGCCGTGAAAGCAGCCATGTTGTGGCACTTTTGCACTCCCTTTGGGATGCATTTGGCAGATGCAGTAAGCCTGGAACTCAGGGCTTCCTGGTTAAAAAACTCCAAGCCCTAGGCTGAAGCCTAACCCTAACCCTAGGCAGATAAATCAGCCTATGTATAGGGATGGTGCCAAGGAAAAAGCTGTGAAAGCTGCCATGTTGTGGTACTTTAGTACTCCCCTTGGGATGCCTTTGGCAGATGCAGTAAGCCTGGAACTCAGGGCTTCCTAGTTAAAAAAATCCTAGCCCTAGGCCGAACCCCAACCCTAAGACGAGAAAGGCAAATCAGCCAGGAATTAGGCATGTCCCCAAGGAAAAAGCTGTGGAGGCAGGCACGTTGTGGTACTTTTGCGCTCTTCTTGGGTAGTCCTTCGCAGCTGCTGTGTTCTTGGAACTCAGGGCTTTCTGGTTAATAGAACCCTTACCCCAGGCGTAACTCAAACCTTAAGCCTAGGAAGGAAAATCAGCCTATGGTTCTGGATGGTCTCATGGAAATATCAGTGGTGGCAGCCAAGTTGTGTCACTTTTGCGCTCCCCTTGGGATGCCTTTCGCAGCTGCAGTGTGCCTGGAGCGCAGGGCTTCCTGGTTTTAAAAGTCCTAGGCCTAAGCCTAACAGTAACCCTAGGAATGTAAATCAGCCGCGTATTAGGGTTCTTCCTAAGGGAAAAGCCGTGAAAGCAGCCATGTTGTGGAACTTCTGCACTCCCTTTGGGATGCCTTTGGCAGATGCAGTAAGCCTGGAACTCAGGGCTTCCTAGTTAAAAAATATCCTAGCCCTAGGCCGAACCCCAAGCCTAAGACGAGAAAGGCAAATCAGCCAGGAATTAGGCATGTCCCCAAGGAAAAAGCTGTGGAGGCAGGCATGTTGTGGTACTTTTGCGCTCTTCTTGGGCAGTCCTTCGCAGCTGCTGTGTTCTTGGAACTCAGGGCTTTCTGGTTAATAGAACCCTTACCCTAGGCGTAACTCAAACCTTCACCCTAGGAAGGAAAATCAGCCTATGATTTGGGATGGTCTCATAGAAATATCAGTGGTGGCAGCCAAGTTGTGTCACTTTTGCGCTCCCCTTGGGATGCCTTTAACAGCTGCAGTGTGCCTGGAGCCCAGGGCTTCCTGGTTTTAAAAGTCCTAGGCCTAAGCCTAACAGTAACCCTAGGAAGGTAAATCAGCCGCGTATTAGGGTTCTTCCTAAGGGAAAAGCTGTGAAAGCAGCCATGTTGTGGCACTTCTGCACTCCCTTTGGGATGCCTTTGGCAGATGCAGTAAGCCTGGAACTCAGGGCTTCCTAGTTAAAAAAATCCTAGCCCTAGGCCGAACCCCAACCCTAAGACGAGAAAGGCAAATCAGCCAGGAATTAGGCATGTCCCCAAGGAAAAAGCTGTGGAGGCAGGCACGTTGTGGTACTTTTGCGCTCTTCTTGGGTAGTCCTTCGCAGCTGCTGTGTTCTTGGAACTCAGGGCTTTCTGCTTAATAGAACCCTTACCCTAGGCGAAACTCAAACCTTAAGCCTAGGAAGGAAAATCAGCCTATGGTTCTGGATGGTCTCATGGAAATATCAGTGGTGGCAGCCAAGTTGTGTCACTTTTGCGCTCCCCTTGGGATGCCTTTCGCAACTGCAGAGTGCCTGGAGCCCAGGGCTTCCTGGTTTTAAAAGTCCTAGGCCTAAGCCTAACAGTAACCCTAGGAAGGTAAATCAGCCGGGTATTAGGGTTCTTCCTAAGGGAAAAGCCGTGAAAGCAGCCATGTTGTGGCACTTCTGCACTCCCTTTGGGATGCCTTTGGCAGATGCAGTAAGCCTGGAACTCAGGGCTTCCTGGTTAAAAAACTCCAAGCCCTAGGCTGAAGCCTAACCCTAACCCTAGGCAGATAAATCAGCCTAGGTATAGGGATGGTGCCAAGGAAAAAGCTGTGAAAGCTGCCATGTTGTTGCACTTTTGTACTCCCCTTGGGATGCCTTGAACAGCTGCAGTGAGCCTGGAACTAAGGGCTTCCTAGTTTTAGAAATCCTAGCCCTAGGCCTTAGCCTTACAGTAACCCTGGGAAGGGAAATCAGCCTGGTGTTAAGCTTCTTGCCAAGGAAAAAGCTGTGAAAGCAGCCATGTTGTGGCACTTTTGCACTCCCTTTGGGATGCCTTTTACAGCTCCAGTGTGCCTGGAACTCAGGGCTTCCTGATTTTAAAAGTCCTAGCCCTAGGCCGAACCCCAAACCTAAGACGAGAAAGGCAAATCAGCCAGGAATTAGGCATGTCCCCAAGGAAAAAGCTATCGACGCAGGCATGTTGTGGTACTTTTGCGCTCTTCTTGGGAAGTCCTTCGCAGCTGCTGTGTTCTTGGAACTCAGGGCTTTCTGGTTAATAGAACCCTTACCCTAGGAGTAACTCAAACCTTAAGCCTAGGAAGGAAAATCAGCCAATGGTTCGGGAGGGTCTCATGGAAATATCAGTGGTGGCAGCCAAGTTGCGGCACTTTTGCACTCCCCTTGGGATGCCTTTCGCAGCTGCAGAGTGCCTGGAGCCCAGGGCTTCCTGGTTTTAAAAGTCCTAGGCCTAAGCCTAACAGTAACCCTAGGAAGGTAAATCAGCCGCGTATTAGGGTTCTTCCTAAGGGAAAAGCCGTGAAAGCAGCCATGTTGTGGCACTTTTGCACTCCCTTTGGGATGCATTTGGCAGATGCAGTAAGCCTGGAACTCAGGGCTTCCTGGTTAAAAAACTCCAAGCCCTAGGCTGAACCCTAACCCTAACCCTAGGCAGATAAATCAGCCTATGTATAGGGATGGTGCCAAGGAAAAAGCTGTGAAAGCTGCCATGTTGTGGTACTTTAGTACTCCCCTTGAGATGCCTTGAACAGCTGCAGTGTGCCTGGATCTAAGGGCTTCCTAGTTTTAAAAGTCCTAGGCCTAAGCCTAACAGTAACCCTAGGAAGGTAAATCAGCCGGGTATTAGGGTTCCTCTTAAGGGAAAAGCCGTGAAAGCAGCCATGTTGTGGCACTTCTGCACTCCCTTTGGGATGCCTTTGGCAGATGAAGTAAGCCTGGAACTCAGGGCTTCCTAGTTAAAAAATATCCTAGCCCTAGGCCGAACCCCAACCCTAAGACGAGAAAGGCAAATCAGCCAGGAATTAGGCATGTCCCCAAGGAAAAAGCTGTGGAGGCAGGCACGTTGTGGTACTTTTGCGCTCTTCTTGGGTAGTCCTTCGCAGCTGCTGTGTTCTTGGAACTCAGGGCTTTCTGCTTAATAGAACCCTTACCCTAGGCGTAACTCAAACCTTAAGCCTAGGAAGGAAAATCAGCCTATGGTTCTGGATGGTCTCATGGAAATATCAGTGGTGGCAGCCAAGTTGTGTCACTTTTGCGCTCCCCTTGGGATGCCTTTAACAGCTGCAGTGTGCCTGGAGCCCAGGGCTTCCTGGTTTTAAAAGTCCTAGGCCTAAGCCTAACAGTAACCCTAGGAAGGTAAATCAGCCGCGTATTAGGGTTCTTCCTAAGGGAAAAGCTGTGAAAGCAGCCATGTTGTGGCACTTCTGCACTCCCTTTGGGATGCCTTTGGCAGATGCAGTAAGCCTGGAACTCAGGGCTTCCTGGTTAAAAAACTCCAAGACCTAGGCTGAAGCCTAACCCTAACCCTAGGCAGATAAATCAGCCTAGGTATAGGGATGGTGCCAAGGAAAAAGCTGTGAAAGCTGCCATGTTGTTGCACTTTTGTACTCCCCTTGGGATGCCTTTCGCAGCTGCAGTGTGCCTGGAACTAAGGGCTTCCTAGTTTTAAAAATCCTAGCCCAAGGCCTAAGCCTAACAGTAACCCTGGGAAGGGAAATCAGCCTGGTGTGAGGCTTCTTGCCAAGGAAAAAGCCGTGAAAGCAGCCATGTTGTGGCACTTTTGCACTCCCTTTGGGATGCCTTTGGCAGATGCAGTAAGCCTGGAACTCAGGGCTTCCTAGTTAAAAAAATCCTAGCCCTAGGCCGAACCCCAAGCCTAAGACGAGAAAGGCAAATCAGCCAGGAATTAGGCATGTCCCCAAGGAAAAAGCTGTGGAGGCAGGCACGTTGTGGTACTTTTGCGCTCTTCTTGGGTAGTCCTTCGCAGCTGCTGTGTTTTTGGAACTCAGGGCTTTCTGCTTAATAGACCTCTTACGTTAGGCTAAACTCAAACCTTAACCCTAGGAAGGAAAATCAGCCTATGGTTCAGGATGGTCTCATGAGAATAGAAGCAGAGGCAGCCAAGTTGTGTCACTTCTGCGGCCCTCTTGGGATGCCTTTAACAGCTGCAGTGTGCCTGGAGCCCAGGGCTTCCTGGTTTTAAAAGTCCTAGGCCTAAGCCTAACAGTAACCCTAGGAAGGTAAATCAGCCAGGTATTAGGGTTCTTCCTAAGGGAAAAGCTGTGAAAGCAGCCATGTTGTGGCACTTTTGCACTCCCTTTGGGATGCCTTTGGCAGATGCAGTAAGCCTGGAACTCAGGGCTTCCTGGTTAAAAAACTCCAAGCCCTAGGCTGAAGCCTAACCCTAACCCTAGGCAGATAAATCAGCCTAGGTATAGGGATGGTGCCAAGGAAAAAGCTGTGAAAGCTGCCATGTTGTTGCACTTTTGTACTCCCCTTGGGATGCCTTGAACAGCTGCAGTGTGCCTGGATCTAAGGGCTTCCTAGTTTTAAAAATCCTAGCCCAAGGCCTAAGCCTTACAGTAACCCTGGGAAGGGAAATCAGCCTGGTGTTAAGCTTCTTGCCAAGGAAAACGCCGTGAAAGCAACCATGTTGTGGCACTTTTGCACTCCCTTTTGGATGCCTTTCACAGCTCCAGTGTGCCTGGAACTCAGGGCTTCCTGATTTTAAAAATCCTAGCCCTAGGCCGAACCCCAACCCTAAGACGAGAAAGGCAAATCAGCCAGGAATTAGGCATGTCCCCAAGGAAAAAGCTGTGGAGGCAGGCACGTTGTGGTACTTTTGCGCTCTTCTTGGGTAGTCCTTCGCAGCTGCTGTGTTCTTGGAAATCAGGGCTTTCTGGTTAATAGAACCCTTACCCGAGGCGTAACTCAAACCTTAACCCTAGGAAGGAAAATCAGCCTATGGTTCGGGATGGTCTCATGAGAATAGAAGCAGAGGCAGCCAAGTTGTGTCACTTCTGCGGCCCTCTTGGGATGCCTTTCGCATCTGCATGTGCCTGGAGCCCAGGGCTTCCTGGTTTTAAAAGTCCTAGGCCTAAGCCTAACAGTAACCCTAGGAAGGTAAATCAGCCGCGTATTAGGGTTCTTCCTAAGGGAAAAGCTGTGAAAGCAGCCATGTTGTGGCACTTCTGCACTCCCTTTGGGATGCCTTTGGCAGATGCAGTAAGCCTGGAACTCAGGGCTTCCTAGTTAAAAAAATCCTAGCCCTAGGCCGAACCCCAACCCTAAGACGAGAAAGGCAAATCAGCCAGGAATTAGGCATGTCCCCAAGGAAAAAGCTGTGGAGGCAGGCACGTTGTGGTACTTTTGCGCTCTTCTTGGGTAGTCCTTCGCAGCTGCTGTGTTCTTGGAACTCAGGGCTTTCTGCTTAATAGAACCCTTACCCTAGGCGTAACTCAAACCTTAAGCCTAGGAAGGAAAATCAGCCTATGGTTCTGGATGGTCTCATGGAAATATCAGTGGTGGCAGCCAAGTTGTGTCACTTTTGCGCTCCCCTTGGGATGCCTTTCGCAGCTGCAGAGTGCCTGGAGCCCAGGGCTTCCTGGTTTTAAAAGTCCTAGGCCTAAGCCTAACAGTAACCCTAGGAAGGTAAATCAGCCGGGTATTAGGGTTCTTCCTAAGGGAAAAGCCGTGAAAGCAGCCATGTTGTGGCACTTCTGCACTCCCTTTGGGATGCCTTTGGCAGATGCAGTAAGCCTGGAACTCAGGGCTTCCTGGTTAAAAAACTCCAAGCCCTAGGCTGAAGCCTAACCCTAACCCTAGGCAGATAAATCAGCCTAGGTATAGGGATGGTGCCAAGGAAAAAGCTGTGAAAGCTGCCATGTTGTTGCACTTTTGTACTCCCCTTGGGATGCCTTGAACAGCTGCAGTGAGCCTGGAACTAAGGGCTTCCTAGTTTTAGAAATCCTAGCCCTAGGCCTTAGCCTTACAGTAACCCTGGGAAGGGAAATCAGCCTGGTGTTAGGCTTCTTGCCAAGGAAAAAGCTGTGAAAGCAGCCATGTTGAGGCACTTTTGCACTCCCTTTGGGATGCCTTTTACAGCTCCAGTGTGCCTGGAACTCAGGGCTTCCTGATTTTAAAAGTCCTAGCCCTAGGCCCAACCCCAAACCTAAGACGAGAAAGGCAAATCAGCCAGGAATTAGGCATGTCCCCAAGGAAAAAGCTGTGGAGGCAGGCATGTTGTGGTACTTTTGCGCTCTTCTTGGGTAGTCCTTCGCAGCTGCTGTGTTCTTGGAACTCAGGGCTTTCTGGTTAATAGAACCCTTACCCTAGGCGTAACTCAAACCTTAAGCCTAGGAAGGAAAATCAGCCTATGGTTCGGGAGGGTCTCATGGAAATATCAGTGGTGGCAGCCAAGTTGCGGCACTTTTGCACTCCCCTTGGGATGCCTTTCGCAGCTGCAGAGTGCCTGGAGCCCAGGGCTTCCTGGTTTTAAAAGTCCTAGGCCTAAGCCTAACAGTAACCCTAGGAAGGTAAATCAGCCGCGTATTAGGGTTCTTCCTAAGGGAAAAGCCGTGAAAGCAGCCATGTTGTGGCACTTTTGCACTCCCTTTGGGATGCATTTGGCAGATGCAGTAAGCCTGGAACTCAGGGCTTCCTGGTTAAAAAACTCCAAGCCCTAGGCTGAACCCTAACCCTAACCCTAGGCAGATAAATCAGCCTATGTATAGGGATGGTGCCAAGGAAAAAGCTGTGAAAGCTGCCATGTTGTGGTACTTTAGTACTCCCCTTGAGATGCCTTGAACAGCTGCAGTGTGCCTGGATCTAAGGGCTTCCTAGTTTTAAAAGTCCTAGGCCTAAGCCTAACAGTAACCCTAGGAAGGTAAATCAGCCGGGTATTAGGGTTCCTCTTAAGGGAAAAGCCGTGAAAGCAGCCATGTTGTGGCACTTCTGCACTCCCTTTGGGATGCCTTTGGCAGATGAAGTAAGCCTGGAACTCAGGGCTTCCTAGTTAAAAAATATCCTAGCCCTAGGCCGAACCCCAACCCTAAGACGAGAAAGGCAAATCAGCCAGGAATTAGGCATGTCCCCAAGGAAAAAGCTGTGGAGGCAGGCACGTTGTGGTACTTTTGCGCTCTTCTTGGGTAGTCCTTCGCAGCTGCTGTGTTCTTGGAACTCAGGGCTTTCTGGTTAATAGAACTCTTACCCTAGGCGTAACTCAAACCTTAACCCTAGGAAGGAAAATCAGCCTATGGTTCGGGATGGTCTCATGAGAATAGCAGCAGAGGCAGCCAAGTTGTGTCACTTTTGCGCTCCCCTTGGGATGCCTTTCGCAGCTGCAGTGTGCCTGGAGCCCAGGGCTTCCTGGTTTTAAAAGTCCTAGGCCTAAGCCTAACAGTAACCCTAGGAAGGTAAATCAGCCGCGTATTAGGGTTCTTCCTAAGGGAAAAGCCGTGAAAGCAGCCATGTTGTGGCACTTCTGCACTCCCTTTGGGATGCCTTTGGCAGATGCAGTAAGCCTGGAACTCAGGGCTTCCTGGTTAAAATACTCCAAGACCGAGGCTGAAGCCTAACCCTATCCCCAGGAAGGAAAATCAGCCTAAGTATAGGGATCGTGCAACGTCTAGAACACGATGGGAGATGTTTTCTGTGCTGGCACAGTTTTTTCTCGCCAGACATAATGGAAAAGCTTTTTGCTAAGATGTAGACGGGAAGAGACGCTAAATACGAAGGTACGATGCTCTCCCGAGCTAAGAGCCGCTCCCGGGCGTCTTTCGGCAGAAGCCGCGCTAAGGAGTGCACAGTGAGCGGCACAATCGTCTTTGCGCGAAGAAACCGCTTCTTCGCCTCCGGGAGCCAGAGAGAGCGGCACCTTCGGAAAGGTGAAGAAGGAAGCTGTACAACACTGGGATTGTGTGCGCAGCTTGCCAACTGCTAGAAAACAGTACCTTTGCACTCTCCTGACTTTTCCAATCACATGAACATTCGATTGGAAGCTGTTTTGGACAACTTTTATTTTCTTCATGCCAAACACTCGGCACACCTCCGTGCAACGTCTAGAACACGATGGGAGATGTTTTCTGTGCTGGCACAGTTTTTCCTCGCCAGACATAGTGGAAAAGCTTTTTGCTAAGATGTAGACGAGAAGAGACGCTAAAGACGAAGGTACGATGCTGTCCGGAGCTAAGAGCCGCTCCCGGGCGTCTTTCGGCAGAAGCCGCGCTAAGGAGTGCACAGTGAGCGGCACAATCGTCTTTGCGCGAACAAGCCGCTTCTTCGCCTCCGGGAGCCGGAGAGAGCGGCACCTTCGGAAAGGTGAAGAAGGAAGCTGTACAACACTGGGATTGTGTGCGCAGCTTGCCAACTGCTAGAAAACAGTACCTTTGCACTCTCCTGACTTTTCCAATCACATGAACATTCGATTGGAAGCTGTTTTGGACAACTTTTCTTTCCTTCATGCCAAACACTCGGCACACCTCCGTGCAACGTCTAGAACACGATGGGAGATGTTTTCTGTGCTGGCACAGTTTTTCCTCGCCAGACATAGTGGAAAAGCTTTTTGCTAAGATGTAGACGAGAAGAGACGCTAAAGACGTAGGTACGATGCTCTCCGGAGCTAAGAGCCGCTCCCGGGCGTCTTTCGGCAGAAGCCGCGCTAAGGTGTGCACAGTGAGCGGCACAATCGTCTTTGCGCGAAGAAGCCGCTTCTTCGCCTCCGGGAGCCGGAGAGAGCGGCACCTTCGGAAAGGTGAAGAAGGAAGCTGTACAACACTGGGATTGTGTGCGCAGCTTGCCAACTGATAGAAAACAGTACCTTTGCACTCTCCTGACTTTTCCAATCACATGAACATTCGATTGGAAGCTGTTTTGGACAACTTTTCTTTCCTTCATGCCAAACACTCGGCACACCTCCGTGCAACGTCTAGAACACGATGGGAGATGTTTTCTGTGCTGGCACAGTTTTTCCTCGCCAGACATAGTAGAAAAGCTTTTTGCTAAGATGTAGACGAGAAGAGACGCTAAAGACGAAGGTACGATGCTCTCCCGAGCTAAGAGCCGCTCCCGGGCGTCTTTCGGCAGAAGCCGCGCTAAGGAGTGCATAGTGAGCGGCACAATCGTCTTTGCGCGAAGAAGCCGCTTCTTCGCCTCCGGGAGCCGGAGAGAGCGGCACCTTCGGAAAGGTGAAGAAGGAAGCTGTACAACACTGGGATTGTGTGCACAGCTTGCCAACTGCTAGAAAACAGTACCTTTGCACTCTCCTGACTTTTCCAATCACATGAACATTCGATTGGAAGCTGTTTTGGACAACTTTTCTTTCCTTCATGCCAAACACTCGGCACACCTCCGTGCAACGTCTAGAACACGATGGGAGATGTTTTCTGTGCTGGCACAGTTTTTCCTCGCCAGACATAGTGGAAAAGCTTTTTGCTAAGATGTAGACGAGAAGAGACGTTAAAGACGTAGGTACGATGCTCTCCGGAGCTAAGAGCCGCTCCCGGGCGTCTTTCGGCAGAAGCCGCGCTAAGGAGTGCACAGTGAGCGGCACAATCGTCTTTGCGCGAAGAAGCCGCTTCTTCGCCTCCGGGAGCCGGAGAGAGCGGCACCTTCGGAAAGGTGAAGAAGGAAGCTGTACAACACTGGGATTGTGTGCGCAGCTTGCCAACTGCTAGAAAACAGTACCTTTGCACTCTCCTGACTTTTCCAATCACATGAACATTCGATTGGAAGCTGTTTTGGACAACTTTTCTTTCCTTCATGCCAAACACTCGGCACACCTCCGTGCAACGTCTAGAACACGATGGGAGATGTTTTCTGTGCTGGCACAGTTTTTCCTCGCCAGACATAGTGGAAAAGCTTTTTGCTAAGATGTAGACGAGAAGAGACGCTAAAGACGAAGGTACGATGCTGTCCGGAGCTAAGAGCCGCTCCCGGGCGTCTTTCGGCAGAAGCCGCGCTAAGGAGTGCACAGTGAGCGGCACAATCGTCTTTGCGCGAAGAAGCCGCTTCTTCGCCTCCGGGAGCCGGAGAGAGCGGCACCTTCGGAAAGGTGAAGAAGGAAGCTGTACAACACTGGGATTGTGTGCGCAGCTTGCCAACTGCTAGAAAACAGTACCTTTGCACTCTCCTGACTTTTCCAATCACATGAACATTCGATTGGAAGCTGTTTTGGACAACTTTTCTTTCCTTCATGCCAAACACTCGGCACACCTCCGTGCAACGTCTAGAACACGATGGGAGATGTTTTCTGTGCTGGCACAGTTTTTCCTCGCCAGACATAGTGGAAAAGCTTTTTGCTAAGATGTAGACGAGAAGAGACGCTAAAGACGAAGGTACGATGCTCTCCGGAGCTAAGAGCCGCTCCCGGGCGTCTTTTGGCAGAAGCCGCGCTAAGGAGTGCATAGTGAGCGGCACAATCGTCTTTGCGCGAAGAAGCCGCTTCTTCGCCTCCGGGAGCCGGAGAGAGCGGCACCTTCGGAAAGGTGAAGAAGGAAGCTGTACAACACTGGGATTGTGTGCGCAGCTTGCCAGCTGCTAGAAAACAGTACCTTTGCACTCTCCTGACTTTTCCAATCACATGAACATTCGATTGGAAGCTGTTTTGGACAACTTTTCTTTCCTTCATGCCAAACACTCGGCACACCTCCGTGCAACGTCTAGAACACGATGGGAGATGTTTTCTGTGCTGGCACAGTTTTTCCTCGCCAGACATAGTGGAAAAGCTTTTTGCTAAGATGTAGACGAGAAGAGACGCTAAAGACGAAGGTACGATGCTGTCCGGAGCTAAGAGCCGCTCCCGGGCGTCTTTCGGCAGAAGCCGCGCTAAGGAGTGCACAGTGAGCGGCACAATCGTCTTTGCGCGAAGAAGCCGCTTCTTCGCCTCCGGGAGCCGGAGAGAGCGGCACCTTCGGAAAGGTGAAGAAGGAAGCTGTACAACACTGGGATTGTGTGCGCAGCTTGCCAACTGCTAGAAAACAGTACCTTTGCACTCTCCTGACTTTTCCAATCACATGAACATTCGATTGGAAGCTGTTTTGGACAACTTTTCTTTCCTTCATGCCAAACACTCGGCACACCTCCGTGCAACGTCTAGAACACGATGGGAGATGTTTTCTGTGCTGGCACAGTTTTTCCTCGCCAGACATAGTGGAAAAGCTTTTTGCTAAGATGTAGACGAGAAGAGACGCTAAAGACGAAGGTACGATGCTCTCCGGAGCTAAGAGCCGCTCCCGGGCGTCTTTCGGCAGAAGCCGCGCTAAGGAGTGCACAGTGAGCGGCACAATCGTCTTTGCGCGAAGAAGCCGCTTCTTCGCCTCCGGGAGCCGGAGAGAGCGGCACCTTCGGAAAGGTGAAGAAGGAAGCTGTACAACACTGGGATTGTGTGCGCAGCTTGCCAACTGATAGAAAACAGTACCTTTGCACTCTCCTGACTTTTCCAATCACATGAACATTCGATTGGAAGGTGTTTTGGACAACTTTCCTTCATGCCAAACACTCGGCACACCTCCGTGCAACGTCTAGAACACGATGGGAGATGTTTTCTGTGCTGGCACAGTTTTTCCTCGCCAGACATAGTGGAAAAGCTTTTTGCTAAGATGTAGACGAGAAGAGACGCTAAAGACGAAGGTACGATGCTGTCCGGAGCTAAGAGCCGCTCCCGGGCGTCTTTCGGCAGAAGCCGCGCTAAGGAGTGCACAGTGAGTGGCACAATCGTCTTTGCGCGAAGAAGCCGCTTCTTCGCCTCCGGGAGCCGGAGAGAGCGGCACCTTCGGAAAGGTGAAGAAGGAAGCTGTACAACACTGGGATTGTGTGCGCAGCTTGCCAACTGCTAGAAAACAGTACCTTTGCACTCTCCTGACTTTTCCAATCACATGAACATTCGATTGGAAGCTGTTTTGGACAACTTTTCTTTCCTTCATGCCAAACACTCGGCACACCTCCGTGCAACGTCTAGAACACGATGGGAGATGTTTTCTGTGCTGGCACAGTTTTTCCT
Organism: Ammospiza maritima maritima; assembly: GCA_036010785.1. NCBI lineage: Eukaryota > Metazoa > Chordata > Aves > Passeriformes > Passerellidae > Ammospiza > Ammospiza maritima. Next base: position 633,336 of record JAYKTQ010000121.1, read on the forward strand.
CGCCAGACATAGTGGAAAAGCTTTTTGCTAAGATGTAGACGAGAAGAGACGCTAAAGACGAAGGTACGATGCTGTCCGGAGCTAAGAGCCGCTCCCGGGCGTCTTTCGGCAGAAGCCGCGCTAAGGAGTGCACAGTGAGCGGCACAATCGTCTTTGCACGAAGAAGCCGCTTCTTCGCCTCCGGGAGCCGGAGAGAGCGGCACCTTCGGAAAGGTGAAGAAGGAAGCTGTACAACACTGGGATTGTGTGCGCAGCTTGCCAACTGCTAGTAAACAGTACCTTTGCACTCTCCTGACTTTTCCAATCACATGAACATTCGATTGGAAGCTGTTTTGGACAACTTTTCTTTCCTTCATGCCAAACACTCGGCACACCTCCGTGCAACGTCTAGAACACGATGGGAGATGTTTTCTGTGCTGGCACAGTTTTTCCTCGCCAGACATAGTGGAAAAGCTTTTTGCTAAGATGTAGACGAGAAGGGACGCTAAAGACGTAGGTACGATGCTCTCCGGAGCTAAGAGCCGCTCCCGGGCGTCTTTCGGCAGAAGCCGCGCTAAGGAGTGCATAGTGAGCGGCACAATCGTCTTTGCGCGAAGAAGCCGCTTCTTCGCCTCCGGGAGCCGGAGAGAGCGGCACCTTCGGAAAGGTGAAGAAGGAAGCTGTACAACACTGGGATTGTGTGCACAGCTTGCCAGCTGCTAGAAAACAGTAACTTTGCACTCTCCTGACTTTTCCAATCACATGAACATTCGATTGGAAGCTGTTTTGGACAACTTTCCTTCATGCCAAACACTCGGCACACATCCGTGCAACGTCTAGAACACGATGGGAGATGTTTTCTGTGCTGGCACAGTTTTTCCTCGCCAGACATAGTAGAAAAGCTTTTTGCTAAGATGTAGACGAGAAGAGACGCTAAAGACGAAGGTACGATGCTGTCCGGAGCTAAGAGCCGCTCCCGGGCGTCTTTCGGCAGAAGCCGCGCTAAGGAGTGCACAGTGAGCGGCACAATCGTCTTTGCGCGAAGAAGCCGCTTCTTCGCCTCCGGGAGCCGGAGAGAGCGGCACCTTCGGAAAGGTGAAGAAGGAAGCTGTACAACACTGGGATTGTGTGCGCAGCTTGCCAACTGCTAGAAAACAGTACCTTTGCACTCTCCTGACTTTTCCAATCACATGAACATTCGATTGGAAGCTGTTTTGGACAACTTTTCTTTTCTTCATGCCAAACACTCGGCACACCTCCGTGCAACGTCTAGAACACGATGGGAGATGTTTTCTGTGCTGGCACAGTTTTTCCTCGCCAGACATAGTGGAAAAGCTTTTTGCTAAGATGTAGACGAGAAGAGACGCTAAAGACGAAGGTACGATGCTCTCCGGAGCTAAGAGCCGCTCCCGGGCGTCTTTCGGTAGAAGCCGCGCTAAGGAGTGCACAGTGAGCGGCACAATCGTCTTTGCGCGAAGAAGCCGCTTCTTCGCCTCCGGGAGCCGGAGAGAGCGGCACCTTCGGAAAGGTGAAGAAGGAAGCTGTACAACACTGGGATTGTGTGCGCAGCTTGCCAACCGCTAGAAAACAGTACCTTTGCACTCTCCTGACTTTTCCAATCACATGAACATTCGATTGGAAGCTGTTTTGGACAACTTTTCTTTCCTTCATGCCAAACACTCGGCACACCTCCGTGCAACGTCTAGAACACGATGGGAGATGTTTTCTGTGCTGGCACAGTTTTTCCTCGCCAGACATAGTGGAAAAGCTTTTTGCTAAGATGTAGACGAGAAGAGACGCTAAAGACGTAGGTACGATGCTCTCCGGAGCTAAGAGCCGCTCCCGGGCGTCTTTCGGCAGAAGCCGCGCTAAGGAGTGCACAGTGAGCGGCACAATCGTCTTTGCGCGAAGAAGCCGCTTCTTCGCCTCCGGGAGCCGGAGAGAGCGGCACCTTCGGAAAGGTGAAGAAGGAAGCTGTACAACACTGGGATTGTGTGCGCAGCTTGCCAACTGCTAGAAAACAGTACCTTTGCACTCTCCTGACTTTTCCAATCACATGAACATTCGATTGGAAGCTGTTTTGGACAACTTTTCTTCATGCCAAACACTCGGCACACCTTCGTGCAACGTCTAGAACACGATGGGAGATGTTTTCTGTGCTGGCACAGTTTTTCCTCGCCAGACATAGTGGAAAAGCTTTTTGCTAAGATGTAGACGAGAAGAGACGCTAAAGACGAAGGTACGATGCTCTCCGCAGCTAAGAGCCGCTCCCGGGCGTCTTTCGGCAGAAGCCGCGCTAAGGAGTGCACAGTGAGCGGCACAATCGTCTTTGCGCGAAGAAGCCGCTTCTTCGCCTCCGGGAGCCGGAGAGAGCGGCACCTTCGGAAAGGTGAAGAAGGAAGCTGTACAACACTGGGATTGTGTGCGCAGCTTGCCAACTGATAGAAAACAGTACCTTTGCACTCTCCTGACTTTTCCAATCACATGAACATTCGATTGGAAGCTGTTTTGGACAACTTTTCTTCATGCCAAACACTCGGCACACCTCTGTGCAACGTCTAGAACACGATGGGAGATGTTTTCTGTGCTGGCACAGTTTTTCCTCGCCAGACATAGTAGAAAAGCTTTTTGCTAAGATGTAGACGAGAAGAGACGCTAAAGACGAAGGTACGATGCTCTCCCGAGCTAAGAGCCGCTCCCGGGCGTCTTTCGGCAGAAGCCGCGCTAAGGAGTGCCCAGTGAGCGGCACAATCGTCTTTGCGCGAAGAAGCCGCTTCTTCGCCTCCGGGAGCCGGAGAGAGCGGCACCTTCGGAAAGGTGAAGATGGAAGCTGTACAACACTGGGATTGTGTGCGCAGCTTGCCAACTGATAGAAAACAGTACCTTTGCACTCTCCTGACTTTTCCAATCACATGAACATTCGATTGGAAGCTGTTTTGGACAACTTTTCTTTCCTTCATGCCAAACACTCGGCACACCTCAGTGCAACGTCTAGAACACGATGGGAGATATTTTCTGTGCTGGCACAGTTTTCCTCGCCAGACATAGTGGAAAAGCTTTTTGCTAAGATGTAGACGAGAAGAGACGCTAAAGACGAAGGTACGATGCTCTCCGCAGCTAAGAGCCGCTCCCGGGCGTCTTTCGGCAGAAGCCGCGCTAAGGAGTGCACAGTGAGCGGCACAATCGTCTTTGCGCGAAGAAGCCGCTTCTTCGCCTCCGGGAGCCGGAGAGAGCGGCACCTTCGGAAAGGTGAAGAAGGAATCTGTACAACACTGGGATTTTGTGCGCAGCTCTCCAACTGATACACAACAGTACCTTTGCACTCTCATAACTTTTCCAATCACATGAACATTCGATTGGAAGCTGTTTTGGACAACTTTTCTTTCCTTCATGCCAAACACTCGGCACACCTCCGTGCAACGTCTAGAACACGATGGGAGATGTTTTCTGTGCTGGCACAGTTTTTCCTCGCCAGACATAGTAGAAAAGCTTTTTGCTAAGATGTAGACGAGAAGAGACGCTAAAGACGAAGGTACGATGCTCTCCGGAGCTAAGAGCTGCTCCCGGGCGTCTTTCGGCAGAAGCCGCGCTAAGGAGTGCACAGTGAGCGGCACAATCGTCTTTGCGCGAAGAAGCCGCTTCTTCGCCTCCGGGAGCCGGAGAGAGCGGCACCTTCGGAAAGGTGAAGAAGGAAGCTGTACAACACTGGGATTGTGTGCGCAGCTTGCCAACTGCTAGAAAACAGTACCTTTGCACTCTCCTGACTTTTCCAATCACATGAACATTCGATTGGAAGCTGTTTTGGACAACTTTTCTTTCCTTCATGCCAAACACTCGGCACACCTCCGTGCAACGTCTAGAACACGATGGGAGATGTTTTCTGTGCTGGCACAGTTTTTCCTCGCCAGACATAGTGGAAAAGCTTTTTGCTAAGATGTAGACGAGAAGAGACGCTAAAGACGTAGGTACGATGCTCTCCGGAGCTAAGAGCCGCTCCCGGGCGTCTTTCGGCAGAAGCCGCGCTAAGGTGTGCACAGTGAGCGGCACAATCGTCTTTGCGCGAAGAAGCCGCTTCTTCGCCTCCGGGAGCCGGAGAGAGCGGCACCTTCGGAAAGGTGAAGAAGGAAGCTGTACAACACTGGGATTGTGTGCGCAGCTTGCCAACTGATAGAAAACAGTACCTTTGCACTCTCCTGACTTTTCCAATCACATGAACATTCGATTGGAAGCTGTTTTGGACAACTTTTCTTCATGCCAAACACTCGGCACACCTCCGTGCAACGTCTAGAACACGATGGGAGATGTTTTCTGTGCTGGCACAGTTTTTCCTCGCCAGACATAGTAGAAAAGCTTTTTGCTAAGATGTAGACGAGAAGAGACGCTAAAGACGAAGGTACGATGCTCTCCCGAGCTAAGAGCTGCTCCCGGGCGTCTTTCGGCAGAAGCCGCGCTAAGGAGTGCACAGTGAGCGGCACAATCGTCTTTGCGCGAAGAAGCCGCTTCTTCGCCTCCGGGAGCCGGAGAGAGCGGCACCTTCGGAAAGGTGAAGAAGGAAGCTGTACAACACTGGGATTTTGTGCGCAGCTTGCCAACTGCTAGAAAACAGTACCTTTGCACTCTCCTGACTTTTCCAATCACATGAACATTCGATTGGAAGCTGTTTTGGACAAGTTTTCTTTTCTTCATGCCAAACACTCGGCACACCTCCGTGCAACGTCTAGAACACGATAGGAGATGTTTTCTGTGCTGGCACAATTTCTCCTCGCCAGACATAGTAGAAAAGCTTTTTGCTAAGATGTAGACGACAAGAGAGGCTAAGGACTGGATGTAAGCAAATGACACTCATCTTCAAAAAAGGCAATTATGAGGACTCGCAATCGTACAAACCAGCCAGCCTCTTTTTTATACCCAGGAAGTTGATGAAGCAGCTCTTCCTGGAAAACCTTGCCAGGCACATGAAAGACGACACAATAATGTAGTTAGCATGATTTTTCAGGGGCATTTCATGCTGAACATAACTTTAAACTCCTCTGATGAATTAACTTGACTGGTAGATGAAGGGAATATTATCTGCCTGGGCTTCAGGGAGGTTTTTGACATATCTCTACATGGCAGCACACATCCATATGGAAGCAATAGTGCAAAGGGGAGGGAATCAGTGTCTTTTCAGTGATGCTGAGTGAAAAGACAAGAGGCAGTGGGCACACACTGAAATACAGGAACATCAGGAAATGATTCTTTACTGTGAGGGTGAGTGAACCACGGCACAGACTGCCCAGAAAGATTGTGGAGCCTGGATCTTTGAAGACATTAAAAGTACACCCAGACAGAATCCTGGGCAAGAGGCTCTAGGTATCCTGGTTTAGGCAGGGGGGTTGGGCCTGGTTAGCCCCACCAACCCCTTCCACTCTCATTCATTCTGTGCTAGTGAATTCTCTTCAAGATGCATTTCAAGCACTGGCATGACAAAGTTCTGTGCAGACACAGATCCAAATGGACATGGCATCTAAGTTCCTTAAGCAGTCTTCAAGAAGAATGTAAACCTCTGGGGCAAGTGTCTCTTCCCTAACTGAATCCCTTTCATGGGAAAATTCCCAGCTCTAGAAAGATCTTCTGATACGCATGCTTAAGACTGACACTGGCTGAGCAAATTTCTCCCTATGTGTATCTAAGACCAGTTAGGATCTTCACCCAAAGTGCTGTCAACATAGTCACAGAATGGCTACTGTTAAGAAGTGACAACTTCCATCAGAATGGCAACCATTGGTCCACCAAATGGATGAATGGATGGAAATTATCTGCTTGGGTTAAAAACAAAAAGAAAGAGTTGGTCTTTACTTATCAATTTCATTGCAATATTGATAAGGGAAGAAAAAGACCTAAGTCCTTGACTTTCTTAACTGGAGGAAAGATTTTAAAAATTCCTTGTAAAAATGTATGATCACAATCAGACTATTGAAACCATTTGAGTTGGGAAAAAAGTTCCAAAATTGTCTAGAGAGTGGCAAAGAAGCCAAGAAAATAGGAAAGAAACAAAAAGAGGGCAAAAGAGTAAGCTTCAGTGTACAAGCTCGTTCTAGAAGTAGTCTGCCGGGGAAAGGAAGCCCCAGTTGAATTTCCAATGTATTCCTGAGCTTGATTCAGTAACTGGTCAATGTAAAAACCAATCCTTTTGTATAACTTCTTCCAGCAACAAAAACTCCAACAGGTTGACACTACCATCATGCCTGTTCCAGACATATTTCAAAGAGAAATGATGATTTTCTTGAAAACCTACTTGCATAAAAGTTGCAAGATGGTGGAGGGATTGCCACATCCTCCTTCCTCCATCTGGCTTGAAAGTAGATTTGATAAAATATGCAACAAAGCACATGATTTATAAGGTAGAGTGAAATGGATGATTTGGGAATTGATCTCTTGTTGATAGTAAACTTCACATCCACTCTGTGTGACCTTTCTAAAACAAAATGTGGAGCTGAGGCATGAATCTGCCACAACAATTGTAAAGCAAACATACACACTCCCCTTCACATGCCCCCCCTTCCACACACACCTAGGCACACACAGAGATCAGCATAGCAGATCATGAACACCTTGGAAAAGACTGAAATGCTAAACGCCTCTCTTGATGGGCAAAAGAGCTGGTGCAGTAATTCAAATGCCTGGTACAAAAATTCTGTTTCATATTTAGCTCCTATTTAAAACACAGCTTTTCATTTCATTCTATTTACAGAATATTTTCTTTTCATTTGTTTCTTTAAAATTACTTAGTTCTCACCTGTTGTATGTCTAGGAATATTTTCTTCCAAAAATAGAAAAAAATAGATGCTATCTTTTCAGCAGAAAACATTGGTTGATACAATTTTAAACCATCATGATATGGAAGAATTGTTCTGTCCCTCTCGAAGGTGGAAGAAGCATTTGGATCACAGATCATCTACAATGAAATACTTGACATGTTTAAGATGCTTTCAATCAATTTTGATCGTCAATTGCTTCTTCGTTGTAAACAGTCATTTTTCAGTGAAGGGAAAGTGTGTGTGGTATATCTACATGATGTGTTCAAACCCAGTTCCTACTAATGGCCAGGCTGAATTCCAGGAAATAACGTCCCGAATGATATTTTGCCGCCTTCTTTGGCACTTCATGAAATCTTACCATGATGAAGTGCTGAAACACAGAGATTTTCTCTTAGAGAGTGTCTCATGTTGTAACCCATCCCATGGATTTTATGCTGTAATTCTTATCTCTTTTAAAATTTGCTATCTTCTGTACAGTTTTCATGAACATTTCTGTTACAGTAGTGAATAGCACAGATAAATGTCATTTTGTACAACTTTGAATTTACCCCAAGAGCTGAGAGAAAACTTGCTCCTATACTTCAATCCCAGTTTCTTCTATAGTCCAACTTTGTTTCTCTACCACCAAGCTTCTCCTTTGTTGCTGCTCCAAGCCCCGTCCAAGCTGACCTTGAATACTTTCAGGGATGGGACACCCACAACTTCCCTGGGCAACCTGTTCCAGTGTTCCAGCACTCCCACAGTAAAAAAGGCCTTCCTTTCATCTAATATGTGTAGGAAATCATAAATCTAGGCATAGAAATTTGGAGTGCAAATTTGAAATTCTTTTGATTTGAAGCACATTTTATATGAATACTGACTTACAGATGACTAAAAGATGTTGATGGGCATTTGAGCTGACAAGTTTTGAAAAAGTGTACGGAAATTAACATTGAAACCACTAAAATTAAAAACTTCTTCCCATTTTCTTTCTCCTCTCCTATTCAAAATTGTAAATGTCAGATATCAGTGCTTCATGCAAACCTCTCAGATGCTCTCAGGGAAAAAGCATTTATTTCAGACTAAGTTGCGGTTGACGTAGGCCTTTAACAGCTGCAGTGTGCCTGGAATTCAGGGCTTCCTGTTTGAAAAAATCCTATCTCTAGGCTGAACCCTAACCCTAACCCTAGGCAGATAAATCAGCCTGGGTATAGGGATGTTCCCAAGGAAAAAAGCACTGGAAGGAGCATGTTGAGGCAATTTTTGGCTGCCCTTGGGAAGCCTTTTGCAGCTGCACTGGGTCTGGAGCTCAGGGTTTACTGATTTAAAATCCCTATCTCTTGGCGTGACCATAGGTGCAACTGGAGGCAAGTAAATCAGCCTAGGTTCAAAGATGGTCCCAAGGAAAAAGCGCTGGAGGCAGCCATGTTGTGGCACTTTTCCCCTCCTCTTGGGTAGTCCTTGGCAGCTGCTGTGTTCTTGGAACTCAGGGCTTTCTGGTTAAAAAAACACTAACCCTAGGCGTAACTCTAACCCTCACCCTAGGAAGGAAAATGAGCCTATGGTTCGGGATGGACTCATGAGAATAGCAGCAGAGGCAGCAAAGTTGTGTCACTTCTGCGGCCCTCTTGGGATGCCTTGAACAGCTGCAGTGTGCCTGGAGCTAAGGGCTTCCTAGTTTTAAAAATCCTAGCCCTAGGCCTAAGCCTTAAAGTAACCCTGGGAAGGTAAATCAGCCTGGTGTTAGGCTTCTTGCCAAGGAAAAAGCCGTGAAAGCAACCATGTTGTGGCACTTTTGCACTCCCTTTTGGATGCCTTTCACAGCTCCAGTGTGCCTGAAACTCAGGGCTTCCTGATTTTAAAAATCCTAGCCCTAGGCCGAACCCCAACCCTAAGACGAGAAAGGCAAATCAGCCAGGAATTAGGCATGTCCCCAAGGAAAAAGCTGTGGAGGCAGACACGTTGTGGTACTTTTGCGCTCTTCTTGGGTAGTCCTTCGCAGCTGCTGTGTTCTTGGAACTCAGGGCTTTCTGGTTAATAGAACTCTTACCCTAGGCGTAACTCAAACCTTAACCCTAGGAAGGAAAATCAGCCTAAGGTTCGGGATGGTCTCATGAGAATAGCAGCAGAGGCAGCCAAGTTGTGTCACTTCTGCGGCCCTCTTGGGATGCCTTGAACAGCTGCATGTGCCTGGAGCTAAGGGCTTCCTGGTTTTAAAAGTCCTAGGCCTAAGCCTAACAGTAACCCTAGGAAGGTAAATCAGCCGCGTATTAGGGTTCTTCCTAAGGGAAAAGCAGTGAAAGCAGCCATGTTGTGGCACTTCTGCACTCCCTTTGGGATGCTTTTTGCAGATGAAGTAAGCCTGGAACTAAGGGCTTCCTAGTTATAAAAATCCTAGCCCTAGGCCGAACCCCAACCCTAAGACGAGAAATGCAAATCAGCCAGGAATTAGGCATGTCCCCAAGGAAAAAGCTGTGGAGGCAGACATGTTGTGGTACTTTTGCGCTCTTCTTGGGTAGTCCTTCGCAGCTGCTGTGTTCTTGGAACTCAGGGCTTTCTGGTTAATAGAACCCTTACCCTAGGCGTAACTCAAACCTTAACCCTAGGAAGGAAAATCAGCCTACGGTTCAGGATGGTCTCATGAGAATAGCAGCAGAGGCAGCCAAGTTGTGGCACTTTTGCGCTCCCCTTGGGATGCCTTTCGCAGCTGCAGTGTGCCTGGAACTCAGGGCTTCCTGGTTAAAAAACTCCAAGCCCTAGGCTGAAGCCTAACCCTAACCCTAGGCAGATAAATCAGCCTAGGTATAGGGATGGTGCCAAGGAAAAAGCTGTGAAAGCTGCCATGTTGTTGCACTTTTGTACTCCCCTTGGGATGCCTTGAACAGCTGCAGTGTGCCTGGAGCTAAGGGCTTCCTAGTTTTAAAAATCCTAGCCCAAGGCCTAAGCCTAACAGTAACCAAGGGAAGGGAAATCAGCCTGGTGTGAAGCTTCTTGCCAAGGAAAAAGCCGCGAATACAACCATGTTGTGGCACTTTTGCACTCCCTTTGGGATGCATTTCACAGCTCCAGTGTGCCTGGAACTCAGGGCTTCCTGATTTTAAAAATCCTAGCCCTAGGCCGAACCCTAACCCTAAGACGAGAAAGGCAAATCAGCCAGGAATTAGGCATGTCCCCAAGGAAAAAGCTGTGGAGGCAGGCATGTTGTGGTACTTTTGCGCTCTTCTTGGCTAGTCCTTCGCAGCTGCTGTGTTCTTGGAACTCAGGGCTTTCTGGTTAATAGAACCCTTACCCTAGGCGTAACTCAAACCTTAACCCTAGGAAGGAAAATCAGCCTATGGTTCGGGATGGTCTCATGGAAATATCAGTGGTGGCAGCCAAGTTGTGTCACTTTTGCGCTCCCCTTGGGATGCCTTTCGCAGCTGCAGTGTGCCTGGAGCCCAGGGCTTCCTGGTTTTAAAAGTCCTAGGCCTAAGCCTAACAGTAACCCTAGGAAGGTAAATCAGCCGCGTATTAGGGTTCTTCCTAAGGGAAAAGCCGTGAAAGCAGCCATGTTGTGGCACTTCTGCACTCCCTTTGGGATGCCTTTGGCAGATGCAGTAAGCCTGGAACTCAGGGCTTCCTAGTTAAAAAAATCCTAGCCCTAGGCCGAACCCCAAGCCTAAGACGAGAAAGGCAAATCAGCCAGGAATTAGGCATGTCCCCAAGGAAAAAGCTGTGGAGGCAGGCATGTTGTGGTACTTTTGCGCTCTTCTTGGGAAGTCCTTCGCAGCTGCTGTGTTCTTGGAACTCAGGGCTTTCTGGTTAATAGAACCCTTACCCTAGGCGTAACTCAAACCTTCACCCTAGGAAGGAAAATCAGCCTATGGTTCGGGATGGTCTCATGGAAATATCAGTGGTGGCAGCCAAGTTGTGTCACTTTTGCGCTCCCCTTGGGATGCCTTTCGCAGCTGCAGTGTGCCTGGAGCCCAGGGCTTCCTGGTTTTAAAAGTCCTAGGCCTAAGCCTAACAGTAACCCTAGGAAGGTAAATCAGCCGCGTATTAGGGTTCTTCCTAAGGGAAAAGCCGTGAAAGCAACCATGTTGTGGCACTTCTGCACTCCCTTTGGGATGCCTTTGGCAGATGCAGTAAGCCTGGAACTCAGGGCTTCCTAGGTAAAAAAATCCTAGCCCTAGGCCAAACCCCAACCCTAAGACGAGAAAGGCAAATCAGCCAGGAATTAGGCATGTCCCCAAGGAAAAAGCTGTGGAGGCAGGCATGTTGTGGTACTTTTGCGCTCTTCTTGGGTAGTCCTTCGCAGCTGCTGTGTTCTTGGAACTCAGGTCTTTCTGGTTAATAGACCTCTTACCCTAGGCGAAACTCAAACATTAACCCTAGGAAGGAAAATCAGCCTATGGTTCGGGATGGTCTCATGAGAATAGAAGCAGTGGCAGCCAAGTTGTGTCACTTCTGCGGCCCTCTTGGGATGCCTTTAACAGCTGCAGTGTGCCTGGAGCCCAGGGCTTCCTGGTTTTAAAAGTCCTAGGCCTAAGCCTAACAGTAACCCTAGGAAGGTAAATCAGCCGCGTATTAGGGTTCTTCCTAAGGGAAAAGCCATGAAAGCAGCCATGTTGTGGCACTTCTGCACTCCCTTTGGGATGCCTTTGGCAGATGCAGTAAGCCTGGAACTCAGGGCTTCCTGGTTAAAAAACTCCAAGCCCTAGGCTGAACCCTAACCCTAACCCTAGGCAGATAAATCAGCCTAGGTATAGGGATGGTGCCAAGGAAAAAGCTGTGAAATCTGCCATGTTGTTGCACTTTTGTACTCCCCTTGGGATGCCTTGAACAGCTGCAGTGTGCCTGGAGCCCAGGGCTTCCTAGTTTTAAAAATCCTAGCCCTAGGCCTAAGCCCAACAGTAACCCTGGGAAGGGAAATAAGCCTGGTGTTAGGCTTCTTGCCAAGGAAAAAGCCGTGAAAGCAACCATGTTGTGTCACTTTTGCGCTCCCCTTGGGATGCCTTTCGCAGCTGCAGTGTGCCTGGAGGCCAGGGCTTCCTGGTTTTAAAAGTCCTAGGCCTAAGCCTAAGAGTAACCCTAGGAAGGTAAATCAGCCGCGTATTAGGGTTCTTCCTAAGGGAAAAGCCGTGAAAGCAGCCATGTTGTGGCACTTCTGCACTCCCTTTGGGATGCCTTTGGCAGATGCAGTAAGCCTGGAACTCAGGGCTTCCTGGTTAAAAAACTCCAAGCCCTAGGCTGAACCCTAACCCTAACCCTAGGCAGATAAATCAGCCTAGGTATAGGGATGGTGCCAAGGAAAAAGCTGTGAAAGCTGCCATGTTGTTGCACTTTTGTACTCCCCTTGGGATGCCTTGAACAGCTGCAGTGTGCCTGGATCTAAGGGCTTCCTAGTTTTAAAAATCCTAGCCCTAGGCCTAAGCCTTACAGTAACCCTGGGAAGGGAAATCAGCCTGGTGTTAGGCTTCTTGCCAAGGAAAAAGCCGTGAAAGCAGCCATGTTGTGGCACTTTTGCACTCCCTTTTGGATGCCTTTCACAGCTCCAGTGTGCCTGGAACTCAGGGCTTCCTGATTTTAAAAATCCTAGCCCTAGGCCGAACCCCAACCCTAAGACGAGAAAGGCAAATCAGCCAGGAATTAGGCATGTCCCCAAGGAAAAAGCTGTGGAGGCAGGCATGTTGTGGTACTTTTGCGCTCTTCTTGGGTAGTCCTTCGCAGCTGCTGTGTTCTTGGAACTCAGGGCTTTCTGGTTAATAGAACCCTTACCCTAGGCGTAACTCAAACCTTAACCCTAGGAAGGAAAATCAGCCTATGGTTCGGGATGGTCTCATGAGAATAGCAGCAGAGGCAGCCAAGTTGTGGCACTTCTGCGGCCCTCTTGGGATTCCTTGAACAGCTGCATGTGCCTGGAGCTAAGGGCTTCCTGGTTTTAAAAGTCCTAGGCCTAAGCCTAACAGTAACCCTAGGAAGGTAAATCAGCCGCGTATTAGGGTTCTTCCTAAGGGAAAAGCCGTGAAAGCAGCCATGTTGTGGCACTTCTGCACTCCCTTTGGGATGCTTTTTGCAGATGAAGTAAGCCTGGAACTCAGGGCTTCCTAGTTAAAAAAATCCTAGCCCAAGGCCGAACCCCAACCCTAAGACGAGAAAGGCAAATCAGCCAGGAATTAGGCATGTCCCCAAGGAAAAAGCTGTGGAGGCAGGCATGTTGTGGTACTTTTGCGCTCTTCTTGGCTAGTCCTTCGCAGCTGCTGTGTTCTTGGAACTCAAGGTTTTCTGGTTAATAGAACCCTTACCCTAGGCGTAACTCAAACCTTAACCCTAGGAAGGAAAATCAGCCTATGGTTCGGGATGGTCTCATGGAAATATCAGTGGTGGCAGCCAAGTTGTGTCACTTTTGCGCTCCCCTTGGGATGCCTTTAACAGCTGCAGTGTGCCTGGAGCCCAGGGCTTCCTGGTTTTAAAAGTCCTAGGCCTAAGCCTAACAGTAACCCTAGGAAGGTAAATCAGCCGCGTATTAGGGTTCTTCCTAAGGGAAAAGCCGTGAAAGCAGCCATGTTGTGGCACTTCTGCACTCCCTTTGGGATGCCTTTGGCAGATGCAGTAAGCCTGGAACTCAGGGCTTCCTAGGTAAAAAAATCCTAGCCCTAGGCCGAACCCCAACCCTAAGACGAGAAAGGCAAATCAGCCAGGAATTAGGCATGTCCCCAAGGAAAAAGCTGTGGAGGCAGGCATGTTGTGGTACTTTTGCGCTCTTCTTGGGTAGTCCTTCGCAGCTGCTGTGTTCTTGGAACTCAGGTCTTTCTGGTTAATAGACCTCTTACCCTAGGCGAAACTCAAACATTAACCCTAGGAAGGAAAATCAGCCTATGGTTCGGGATGGTCTCATGAGAATAGAAGCAGAGGCAGCCAAGTTGTGTCACTTCTGCGGCCCTCTTGGGATGCCTTTAACAGCTGCAGTGTGCCTGGAGCCCAGGGCTTCCTGGTTTTAAAAGTCCTAGGCCTAAGCCTAACAGTAACCCTAGGAAGGTAAATCAGCCGGGTATTAGGGTTCTTCCTAAGGGAAAAGCCGTGAAAGCAGCCATTTTGTGGCACTTTTGCACTCCCTTTGGGATGCCTTTGGCAGATGCAGTAAGCCTGGAACTCAGGGCTTCCTGGTTAAAAATCTCCAAGCCCTAGGCTGAACCCTAACCCTAACCCTAGGCAGATAAATCAGCCTAGGTATAGGGATGGTGCCAAGGAAAAAGCTGTGAAAGCTGCCATGTTGTTGCACTTTTGTACTCCCCTTGGGATGCCTTGAACAGCTGCAGTGTGCCTGGATCTAAGGGCTTCCTAGTTTTAAAAATCCTAGCCCTAGGCCTAAGCCTTACAGTAACCCTGGGAAGGGAAATCAGCCTGGTGTTAAGCTTCTTGCCAAGGAAAAAGCCGTGAAAGCAACCATGTTGTGGCCCTTCTGCACTCCCTTTTGGAGGCCTTTCACAGCTCCAGTGTGCCTGGAACTCAGGGCTTCCTGATTTTAAAAATCCTAGCACTAGGCCGAACCCCAACCCTAAGACGAGAAAGGCAAATCAGCCAGGAATTAGGCATGTCCCCAAGGAAAAAGCTGTGGAGGCAGGCACGTTGTGGTACTTTTGCGCTCTTCTTGGGTAGTCCTTCACAGCTGCTGTGTTCTTGGAACTCAGGGCTTTCTGGTTAATAGAACTCTTACCCTAGGCGTAACTCAAACCTTAACCCTAAGAAGGAAAATCAGCCTATGGTTCGGGATGGTCTCATGAGAATAGCAGCAGAGGCAGCCAAGTTGTGTCACTTCTGCAGCCCTCTTGGGATGCCTTGAACAGCTGCATGTGCCTGGAGTTAAGAGATTCCTGGTTTTAAAAGTCCTAGGCCTAAGCCTAACAGTAACCCTAGGAAGGTAAATCAGCCGCGTATTAGGGTTCTTCCTAAGGGAAAAGCCGTGAAAGCAGCCATGTTGTGGCACTTCTGCACTCCCTTTGGGATGCTTTTGGCAGATGAAGTAAGCCTGGAACGCAGGGCTTCCTAGTTAAAAAATATCCTAGCCCTAGGCCGAACCCCAACCCTAAGACGAGAAAGGCAAATCAGCCAGGAATTAGGCATGTCCCCAAGGAAAAAGCTGTGGAGGCAGGCATGTTGTGGTACTTTTGCGCTCTTCTTGGCTAGTCCTTCGCAGCTGCTGTGTTCTTGGAACTCAGGGCTTTCTGGTTAATAGAACCCTTACCCCAGGCGTAACTCAAACCTTAACCCTAGGAAGGAAAATCAGCCTATGGTTCGGGATGGTCTCATGGAAATATCAGTGGTGGCAGCCAAGTTGTCTCTCTTTTGCGCTGCCCTTGGGATGCCTTTCGCAGCTGCAGTGTGCCTGGAGCCCAGGGCTTCCTGGTTTTAAAAGTCCTAGGCCTAAGCCTAACAGTAACCCTAGGAAGGTAAATCAGCCGCGTATTAGGGTTCTTCCTAAGGGAAAAGCCGTGAAAGCAGCCATGTTGTGGCACTTCTGCACTCCCTTTGGGATGCCTTTGGCAGATGCAGTAAGCCTGGAACTCAGGGCTTCCTGGTTAAAAAACTCCAAGCCCTAGGCTGAAGCCTTACCCTATCCCCAGGAAGGAAAATCAGCCTAAGTATAGGGATCGTGCAACATCTAGAACACGATGGGAGATGTTTTCTGTGCTGGCACAGTTTTTCCTCGCCAGACGTAGTAGAAAAGCTTTTTGCTAAGATGTAGACGGGAAGAGACGCTAAAGACGAAGGTACGATGCTCTCCGGAGCTAAGAGCTGCTCCCGGGCGTCTTTCGGCAGAAGCCGCGCTAAGGAGTGCACAGTGAGCGGCACAATCGTCTTTGCGCGAAGAAGCCGCTTCTTCGCCTCCGGGAGCCGGAGAGAGCGGCACCTTCGGAAAGGTGAAGAAGGAAGCTGTACAACACTGGGATTGTGTGCGCAGCTTGCCAACTGCTAGAAAACAGTACCTTTGCACTCTCCTGACTTTTCCAATCACATGAACATTCGATTGGAAGCTGTTTTGGACAACTTTTCTTTTCTTCATGCCAAACACTCGGCACACCTCCGTGCAACGTCTAGAACACGATGGGAGATGTTTTCTGTGCTGGCACAGTTTTTCCTCGCCAGACATAGTGGAAAAGCTTTTTGCTAAGATGTAGACGAGAAGAGACGCTAAAGACGAAGGTACGATGCTGTCCGGAGCTAAGAGCCGCTCCCGGGCGTCTTTCGGCAGAAGCCGCGCTAAGGAGTGCACAGTGAGCGGCACAATCGTCTTTGCGCGAAGAAGCCGCTTCTTCGCCTCCGGGAGCCGGAGAGAGCGGCACCTTCGGAAAGGTGAAGAAGGAAGCTGTACAACACTGGGATTGTGTGCGCAGCTTGCCAACTGCTAGAAAACAGTACCTTTGCACTCTCCTGACTTTTCCAATCACATGAACATTCGATTGGAAGCTGTTTTGGACAACTTTTCTTTCCTTCATGCCAAACACTCGGCACACCTCCGTGCAACGTCTAGAACACGATGGGAGATGTTTTCTGTGCTGGCACAGTTTTTCCTCGCCAGACATAGTGGAAAAGCTTTTTGCTAAGATGTAGACGAGAAGAGACGCTAAAGACGAAGGTACGATGCTGTCCGGAGCTAAGAGCCGCTCCCGGGCGTCTTTCGGCAGAAGCCGCGCTAAGGAGTGCACAGTGAGCGGCACAATCGTCTTTGCGCGAAGAAGCCGCTTCTTCGCCTCCGGGAGCCGGAGAGAGCGGCACCTTCGGAAAGGTGAAGAAGGAAGCTGTACAACACTGGGATTGTGTGCGCAGCTTGGCAACTGCTAGAAAACAGTACCTTTGCACTCTCCTGACTTTTCCAATCACATGAACATTCGATTGGAAGCTGTTTTGGACAACTTTTCTTTTCTTCATGCCAAACACTCGGCACACCTCCGTGCAACGTCTAGAACACGATGGGAGATGTTTTCTGTGC
Organism: Ammospiza maritima maritima; assembly: GCA_036010785.1. Lineage (NCBI taxonomy): Eukaryota > Metazoa > Chordata > Aves > Passeriformes > Passerellidae > Ammospiza > Ammospiza maritima. Next base: position 650,064 of record JAYKTQ010000121.1, read on the forward strand.
TGGCACAGTTTTTCCTCGCCAGACATAGTGGAAAAGCTTTTTGCTAAGATGTAGACGAGAAGAGAGGCTAAGGACTGGATGTGAGCAAATGACGCTCATCTTCAAAAAAGGCATTTAGGAGGACTCGCAATCGTACAAACCAGCCAGCCTCTTTTTTATACCCAGGAAGTTGATGAAGCAGCTCTTCCTGGAAAACCTTGCCAGGCACATGAAAGACGACACAATAATGTAGTTAGCATGATTTTTCAGGGGCATTTCATGCTGAACATAACTTTAAACTCCTCTGATGAATTAACTTGACTGGTAGATGAAGGGAATATTATTCTGCCTGGGCTTCAGGGAGGTTTTTGACATATCTCTACATGGCAGCACACATCCATATGGAAGCAATAGTGCAAAGGGGAGGGAATCAGTGTCTTTTCAGTGATGCTGAGTGAAAAGACAAGAGGCAGTGGGCACACACTGAAATACAGGAACATCAGGAAATGATTCTTTACTGTGAGGGTGAGTGAACCACGGCACAGACTGCCCAGAAAGATTGTGGAGCCTGGATCTTTGAAGACATTAAAAGTACACCCAGATAGAATCCTGGGCAAGAGGCTCTAGGTATCCTGGTTTAGGCAGGGGGGTTGGGCCTGGTTAGCCCCACCAATCCCTTCCACTCTCATTCATTCTGTGCTAGTGAATTCTCTTCAAGATGCATTTCAAGCACTGGCATGACAAAGTTCTGTGCAGACACAGATCCAAATGGACATGGCATCTAAGTTCCTTAAGCAGTCTTCAAGAAGAATGTAAACCTCTGGGGCAAGTGTCTCTTCCCTAACTGAATCCCTTTCATGGGAAAATTCCCAGCTCTAGAAAGATCTTCTGATACGCATGCTTAAGACTGACACTGGCTGAGCAAATTTCTCCCTATGTGTATCTAAGACCAGTTAGGATCTTCACCCAAAGTGCTGTCAACATAGTCACAGAATGCCTACTGTTAAGAAGTGACAACTTCCATCAGAATGGCAACTATTGGTCCACCAAATGGATGAATGGATGGGAATTATCTGCTTGGGATAAAAACAAAAAGAAAGAGTTGGTCTTTACTTATCAATTTCATTGCAATATTGATAAGGGAAGAAAAAGACCTAAGTCCTTGACTTTCTTAACTGGAGGAAAGATTTTAAAAATTCCTTGTAAAAATGTATGATCACAGTCAGACTATTGAAACCATTTGAGTTGGGAAAAAAGTTCCAAAATTGTCTAGAGAGTGGCAAAGAAGCCAAGAAAATAGGAAAGAAACAAAAGGAGGGCAAAAGAGTAAGCTTCAGTGTACAAGCTCGTTCTAGAAGTAGTCTGCCGGGGAAAGGAAGCCCCAGTTGAATTTCCAATGTATTCCTGAGCTTGATTCAGTAACTGGTCAATGTAAAAACCAATCCTTTTGTATAACTTCTTCCAGCAACAAAAACTCCAACAGGTTGACACTACCATCATGCCTGTTCCAGACATATTTCAAAGAGAAATGATGATTTTCTTGAAAACCTACTTGCATAAAAGTTGCAAGATGGTGGAGGGATTGCCACATCCTCCTTCCTCCATCTGGCTTGAAAGTAGATTTGATAAAATATGCAACAAAGCACATGATTTATAAGGTAGAGTGAAATGGATGATTTGGGAATTGATCTCTTGTTGATAGTAAACTTCACATCCACTCTGTGTGACCTTTCTAAAACAAAATGTGGAGCTGAGGCATGAATCTGCCACAACAATTGTAAAGCAAACATACACACTCCCCTTCACATGCCCCCCCTTCCACACACACCTAGGCACACACAGAGATCAGCATAGCAGATCATGAACACCTTGGAAAAGACTGAAATGCTAAACGCCTCTCTTGATGGGCAAAAGAGCTGGTGCAGTAATTCAAATGCCTGGTACAAAAATTCTGTTTCATATTTAGCTCCTATTTAAAACACAGCTTTTCATTTCATTCTATTTACAGAATATTTTCTTTTCATTTGTTTCTTTAAAATTACTTAGTTCTCACCTGTTGTATGTCTAGGAATATTTTCTTGCAAAAATAGAAAAAAATAGATGCTATCTTTTCAGCAGAAAACATTGGTTGATACAATTTTAAACCATCATGATATGGAAGAATTGTTCTGTCCCTCTCGAAGGTGGAAGAAGCATTTGGATCACAGATCATCTACAATGAAATACTTGACATGTTTAAGATGCTTTCAATCAATTTTGATCGTCAATTGCTTCTTCGTTGTAAACAGTCATTTTTCAGTGAAGGGAAAGTGTGTGTGGTATATCTACATGATGTGTTCAAACCCAGTTCCTACTAATGGCCAGGCTGAATTCCAGGAAATAACGTCCCGAATGATATTTTGCCGCCTTCTTTGGCACTTCATGAAATCTTACCATGATGAAGTGCTGAAACACAGAGATTTTCTCTTAGAGAGTGTCTCATGTTGTAACCCATCCCATGGATTTTATGCTGTAATTCTTATCTCTTTTAAAATTTGCTATCTTCTGTACAGTTTTCATGAACATTTCTGTTACAGTAGTGAATAGCACAGATAAATGTCATTTTGTACAACTTTGAATTTACCCCAAGAGCTGAGAGAAAACTTGCTCCTATACTTCAATCCCAGTTTCTTCTATAGTCCAACTTTGTTTCTCTACCACCAAGCTTCTCCTTTGTTGCTGCTCCAAGCCCCGTCCAAGCTGACCTTGAATACTTTCAGGGATGGGACACCCACAACTTCCCTGGGCAACCTGTTCCAGTGTTCCAGCACTCCCACAGTAAAAAAGGCCTTCCTTTCATCTAATATGTGTAGGAAATCATAAATCTAGGCATAGAAATTTGGAGTGCAAATTTGAAATTCTTTTGATTTGAAGCACATTTTATATGAATACTGACTTACAGATGACTAAAAGATGTTGATGGGCATTTGAGCTGACAAGTTTTGAAAAAGTGTACGGAAATTAACATTGAAACCACTAAAATTAAAAACTTCTTCCCATTTTCTTTCTCCTCTCCTATTCAAAATTGTAAATGTCAGATATCAGTGCTTCATGCAAACCTCTCAGATGCTCTCAGGGAAAAAGCATTTATTTCAGACTAAGTTGCGGTTGACGTAGAACACTGCCTTTAACAGCTGCAGTGTGCCTGGAATTCAGGGCTTCCTGTTTGAAAAAATCCTATCTCTAGGCTGAACCCTAACCCTAACCCTAGGCAGATAAATCAGCCTGGGTATAGGGATGTTCCCAAGGAAAAAAGCACTGGAAGGAGCATGTTGAGGCAATTTTTGGCTGCCCTTGGGAAGCCTTTTGCAGCTGCACTGGGTCTGGAGCTCAGGGTTTACTGATTTAAAATCCCTATCTCTTGGCGTGACCATAGGTGCAACTGGAGGCAAGTAAATCAGCCTAGGTTCAATGATGGTCCCAAGGAAAAAGCGCTGGAGGCAGCCATGTTGTGGCACTTTTCCCCTCCTCTTGGGTAGTCCTTGGCAGCTGCTGTGTTCTTGGAACTCAGGGCTTTCTGGTTAAAAAAACACTAACCCTAGGCGTAACTCTAACCCTCACCCTAGGAAGGAAAATCAGCATATGGTTCGGGATGGACTCATGAGAATAGCAGCAGAGGAAGCCAAGTTGTGTCACTTCTGCGGCACTCTTGGGATGCCTTGAACAGCTGCAGTGTGCCTGGAGCTAAGGGCTTCCTAGTTTTAAAAATCCTAGCCCTAGGCCTAAGCCTTATAGTAACCCTAGGAAGGTAAATCAGCCTGGTGTTAGGCTTCTTGCCAAGGAAAAAGCCGGGAAAGCAGCCATGTTGTGGCACTTTTGCACTCCCTTTGGGATGCCTTTCACAGCTCCAGTGTGCCTGGAACTCAGGGCTTCCTGATTTTAAAAATCCTAGCCCTAGGCCGAACCCCAACCCTAAGACGAGAAAGGCAAATCAGCCAGGAATTAGGCATGTCCCCAAGGAAAAAGCTGTGGAGGCAGGCACGTTGTGGTACTTTTGCGCTCTTCTTGGGTAGTCCTTCGCAGCTGCTGTGTTCTTGGAACTCAGGTCTTTCTGGTTAATAGAACCCTTACCGTAGGCGTAACTCAAACCTTAACCCTAGGAAGGAAAATCAGCCTATGGTTCGGGATGGTCTCATGGAAATATCAGTGGTGGCAGCCAAGTTGTGTCACTTTTGCGCTCCCCTTGGGATGCCTTTCGCAGCTGCAGTGTGCCTGGAGCCCAGGGCTTCCTGGTTTTAAAAGTCCTAGGCCTAAGCCTAACAGTAACCCTAGGAAGGTAAATCAGCCGGGTATTAGGGTTCTTCCTAAGGGAAAAGCCGTGAAAGCAGCCATGTTGTGGCACTTCTGCACTCCCTTTGGGATGCCTTTGGCAGATGCAGTAAGCCTGGAACTCAGGGCTTCCTAGTTAAAAAAATCCTAGCCCTAGGCCGAACCCCAACCCTAAGACGAGAAAGGCAAATCAGCCAGGAATTAGGCATGTCCCCAAGGAAAAAGCTGTGGAGGCAGGCATGTTGTGGTACTTTTGCGCTCTTCTTGGGTAGTCCTTCGCAGCTGCTGTGTTCTTGGAACTCAGGGCTTTCTGGTTAATAGAACCCTTACCCTAGGCGTAACTCAAACCTTAAGCCTAGGAAGGAAAATCAGCCTATGGTTCGGGATGGTCTCATGGAAATATCAGTGGTGGCAGCCAAGTTGTGTCACTTTTGCGCTCCCCTTGGGATGCCTTTCGCAGCTGCAGTGTGCCTGGAGCCCAGGGCTTCCTGGTTTTAAAAGTCCTAGGCCTAAGCCTAACAGTAACCCTAGGAAGGTAAATCAGCCGCGTATTAGGGTTCTTCCTAAGGGAAAAGCCGTGAAAGCAGCCATGTTGTGGCACTTCTGCACTCCCTTTGGGATGCCTTTGGCAGATGCAGTAAGCCTGGAACTCAGGGCTTCCTGGTTAAAAAACTCCAAGCCCTAGGCTGAAGCCTAACCCTATCCCCAGGAAGGAAAATCAGCCTAAGTATAGGGATCGTGCAACATCTAGAACACGATGGGAGATGTTTTCTGTTCTGGCACAGTTTTTCCTCGCCAGACATAGTGGAAAAGCTTTTTGCTAAGATGTAGACGAGAAGAGACGCTAAAGACGAAGGTACGATGCTCTCCGGAGCTAAGAGCCGCTCCCGGGCGTCTTTCGGCAGAAGCCGCGCTAAGGAGTGCACAGTGAGCGGCACAATCGTCTTTGCGCGAAGAAGCCGCTTCTTCGCCTCCGGGAGCCGGAGAGAGCGGCACCTTCGGAAAGGTGAAGAAGGAAGCTGTACAACACTGGGATTGTGTGCGCAGCTTGCCAACTGCTAGAAAACAGTACCTTTGCACTCTCCTGACTTTTCCAATCACATGAACATTCGATTGGAAGCTGTTTTGGACAACTTTTCTTTTCTTCATGCCAAACACTCGGCACACCTCCGTGCAACGTCTAGAACACGATGGGAGATGTTTTCTGTGCTGGCACAGTTTTTCCTCGCCAGACATAGTGGAAAAGCTTTTTGCTAAGATGTAGACGAGAAGAGACGCTAAAGACGAAGGTACGATGCTGTCCGGAGCTAAGAGCCGCTCCCGGGCGTCTTTCGGCAGAAGCCGCGCTAAGGAGTGCACAGTGAGCGGCACAATCGTCTTTGCACGAAGAAGCCGCTTCTTCGCCTCCGGGAGCCGGAGAGAGCGGCACCTTCGGAAAGGTGAAGAAGGAAGCTGTACAACACTGGGATTGTGTGCGCAGCTTGCCAACTGCTAGAAAACAGTACCTTTGCACTCTCCTGACTTTTCCAATCACATGAACATTCGATTGGAAGCTGTTTTGGACAACTTTTCTTTCCTTCATGCCAAACACTCGGCACACCTCCGTGCAACGTCTAGAACACGATGGGAGATGTTTTCTGTGCTGGCACAGTTTTTCCTCGCCAGACATAGTGGAAAAGCTTTTTGCTAAGATGTAGACGACAAGAGAGGCTAAGGACTGGATGTTAGCAAATGACACTCATCTTCAAAAAAGGCATTTAGGAGGACTCGCAATCGTACAAACCAGCCAGCCTCTTTTTTATACCCAGGAAGTTGATGAAGCAGCTCTTCCTGGAAGACCTTGCCAGGCACATGAAAGACGACACAATAATGTAGTTAGCATGATTTTTCAGGGGCATTTCATGCTGAACATAACTTTAAACTCCTCTGATGAATTAACTTGACTGGTAGATGAAGGGAATATTATTCTGCCTGGGCTTCAGGGAGGTTTTTGACATATCTCTACATGGCAGCACACATCCATATGGAAGCAATAGTGCAAAGGGGAGGGAATCAGTGTCTTTTCAGTGATGCTGAGTGAAAAGACAAGAGGCAGTGGGCACACACTGAAATACAGGAACATCAGGAAATGATTCTTTACTGTGAGGGTGAGTGAACCACGGCACAGACTGCCCAGAAAGATTGTGGAGCCTGGATCTTTGAAGACATTAAAAGTACACCCAGATAGAATCCTGGGCAAGAGGCTCTAGGTATCCTGGTTTAGGCAGGGGGGTTGGGCCTGGTTAGCCCCACCAATCCCTTCCACTCTCATTCATTCTGTGCTAGTGAATTCTCTTCAAGATGCATTTCAAGCACTGGCATGACAAAGTTCTGTGCAGACACAGATCCAAATGGACATGGCATCTAAGTTCCTTAAGCAGTCTTCAAGAAGAATGTAAACCTCTGGGGCAAGTGTCTCTTCCCTAACTGAATCCCTTTCATGGGAAAATTCCCAGCTCTAGAAAGATCTTCTGATACGCATGCTTAAGACTGACACTGGCTGAGCAAATTTCTCCCTATGTGTATCTAAGACCAGTTAGGATCTTCACCCAAAGTGCTGTCAACATAGTCACAGAATGCCTACTGTTAAGAAGTGACAACTTCCATCAGAATGGCAACTATTGGTCCACCAAATGGATGAATGGATGGGAATTATCTGCTTGGGATAAAAACAAAAAGAAAGAGTTGGTCTTTACTTATCAATTTCATTGCAATATTGATAAGGGAAGAAAAAGACCTAAGTCCTTGACTTTCTTAACTGGAGGAAAGATTTTAAAAATTCCTTGTAAAAATGTATGATCACAGTCAGACTATTGAAACCATTTGAGTTGGGAAAAAAGTTCCAAAATTGTCTAGAGAGTGGCAAAGAAGCCAAGAAAATAGGAAAGAAACAAAAGGAGGGCAAAAGAGTAAGCTTCAGTGTACAAGCTCGTTCTAGAAGTAGTCTGCCGGGGAAAGGAAGCCCCAGTTGAATTTCCAATGTATTCCTGAGCTTGATTCAGTAACTGGTCAATGTAAAAACCAATCCTTTTGTATAACTTCTTCCAGCAACAAAAACTCCAACAGGTTGACACTACCATCATGCCTGTTCCAGACATATTTCAAAGAGAAATGATGATTTTCTTGAAAACCTACTTGCATAAAAGTTGCAAGATGGTGGAGGGATTGCCACATCCTCCTTCCTCCATCTGGCTTGAAAGTAGATTTGATAAAATATGCAACAAAGCACATGATTTATAAGGTAGAGTGAAATGGATGATTTGGGAATTGATCTCTTGTTGATAGTAAACTTCACATCCACTCTGTGTGACCTTTCTAAAACAAAATGTGGAGCTGAGGCATGAATCTGCCACAACAATTGTAAAGCAAACATACACACTCCCCTTCACATGCCCCCCCTTCCACACACACCTAGGCACACACAGAGATCAGCATAGCAGATCATGAACACCTTGGAAAAGACTGAAATGCTAAACGCCTCTCTTGATGGGCAAAAGAGCTGGTGCAGTAATTCAAATGCCTGGTACAAAAATTCTGTTTCATATTTAGCTCCTATTTAAAACACAGCTTTTCATTTCATTCTATTTACAGAATATTTTCTTTTCATTTGTTTCTTTAAAATTACTTAGTTCTCACCTGTTGTATGTCTAGGAATATTTTCTTGCAAAAATAGAAAAAAATAGATGCTATCTTTTCAGCAGAAAACATTGGTTGATACAATTTTAAACCATCATGATATGGAAGAATTGTTCTGTCCCTCTCGAAGGTGGAAGAAGCATTTGGATCACAGATCATCTACAATGAAATACTTGACATGTTTAAGATGCTTTCAATCAATTTTGATCGTCAATTGCTTCTTCGTTGTAAACAGTCATTTTTCAGTGAAGGGAAAGTGTGTGTGGTATATCTACATGATGTGTTCAAACCCAGTTCCTACTAATGGCCAGGCTGAATTCCAGGAAATAACGTCCCGAATGATATTTTGCCGCCTTCTTTGGCACTTCATGAAATCTTACCATGATGAAGTGCTGAAACACAGAGATTTTCTCTTAGAGAGTGTCTCATGTTGTAACCCATCCCATGGATTTTATGCTGTAATTCTTATCTCTTTTAAAATTTGCTATCTTCTGTACAGTTTTCATGAACATTTCTGTTACAGTAGTGAATAGCACAGATAAATGTCATTTTGTACAACTTTGAATTTACCCCAAGAGCTGAGAGAAAACTTGCTCCTATACTTCAATCCCAGTTTCTTCTATAGTCCAACTTTGTTTCTCTACCACCAAGCTTCTCCTTTGTTGCTGCTCCAAGCCCCGTCCAAGCTGACCTTGAATACTTTCAGGGATGGGACACCCACAACTTCCCTGGGCAACCTGTTCCAGTGTTCCAGCACTCCCACAGTAAAAAAGGCCTTCCTTTCATCTAATATGTGTAGGAAATCATAAATCTAGGCATAGAAATTTGGAGTGCAAATTTGAAATTCTTTTGATTTGAAGCACATTTTATATGAATACTGACTTACAGATGACTAAAAGATGTTGATGGGCATTTGAGCTGACAAGTTTTGAAAAAGTGTACGGAAATTAACATTGAAACCACTAAAATTAAAAACTTCTTCCCATTTTCTTTCTCCTCTCCTATTCAAAATTGCAAATGTCAGATATCAGTGCTTCATGCAAACCTCTCAGATGCTCTCAGGGAAAAAGCATTTATTTCAGACTAAGTTGCGGTTGACGTAGAACACTGCCTTTAACAGCTGCAGTGTGCCTGGAATTCAGGGCTTCCTGTTTGAAAAAATCCTATCTCTAGGCTGAACCCTAACCCTAAGCCTAGGCAGATAAATCAGCCTGGGTATAGGGATGTTCCCAAGGAAAAAAGCACTGGAAGGAGCATGTTGAGGCAATTTTTGGCTGCCCTTGGGAAGCCTTTTGCAGCTGCACTGGGTCTGGAGCTCAGGGTTTACTGATTTAAAATCCCTATCTCTTGGCGTGACCATAGGTGCAACTGGAGGCAAGTAAATCAGCCTAGGTTCAATGATGGTCCCAAGGAAAAAGCGCTGGAGGCAGCCATGTTGTGGCACTTTTCCCCTCCTCTTGGGTAGTCCTTGGCAGCTGCTGTGTTCTTGGAACTCAGGGCTTTCTGGTTAAAAAAACACTAACCCTAGGCGTAACTCTAACCCTCACCCTAGGAAGGAAAATCAGCCTATGGTTCGGGATGGACTCATGAGAATAGCAGCAGAGGAAGCCAAGTTGTGTCACTTCTGCGGCACTCTTGGGATGCCTTGAACAGCTGCAGTGTGCCTGGAGCTAAGGGCTTCCTAGTTTTAAAAATCCTAGCCCTAGGCCTAAGCCTTATAGTAACCCTAGGAAGGTAAATCAGCCTGGTGTTAAGCTTCTTGCCAAGGAAAAAGCCGGGAAAGCAGCCATGTTGTGGCACTTTTACACTCCCTTTGGGATGCCTTTCACAGCTCCAGTGTGCCTGGAACTCAGGGCTTCCTGATTTTAAAAATCCTAGCCCTAGGCCGAACCCCAACCCTAAGACGAGAAAGGCAAATCAGCCAGGAATTAGGCATGTCCCCAAGGAAAAAGCTGTGGAGGCAGGCACGTTGTGGTACTTTTGCGCTCTTCTTGGGTAGTCCTTCGCAGCTGCTGTGTTCTTGGAACTCAGGGCTTTCTGGTTAATAGAACGCTTACCCCAGGCGTAACTCAAACCTTAACCCTAGGAAGGAAAATCAGCCTATGATTCGGGATGGTCTCATGGAAATATCAGTGGTGGCAGCCAAGTTGTGTGACTTTTGCGCTCCCCTTGGGATGCCTTTCGCAGCTGCAGTGTGCCTGGAGCCCAGGGCTTCCTGGTTTTAAAAGTCCTAGGCCTAAGCCTAACAGTAACCCTAGGAAGGTAAATCAGCCGCGTATTAGGGTTCTTCCTAAGGGAAAAGCCGTGAAAGTAGCCATGTTGTGGCACTTCTGCACTCCCTTTGGGATGCCTTTGGCAGATGCAGTAAGCCTGGAACTCAGGGCTTCCTAGTTAAAAAAATCCTAGCCCTAGGCCGAACCCCAAGCCTAAGACGAGAAAGGCAAATCAGCCAGGAATTAGGCATGTCCCCAAGGAAAAAGCTGTGGAGGCAGGCATGTTGTGGTACTTTTGCGCTCTTCTTGGCTAGTCCTTCGCAGCTGCTGTGTTCTTGGAACTCAGGGCTTTCTGGTTAATAGAACCCTTACCCTAGGCGTAACTCAAACCTTAAGCCTAGGAAGGAAAATCAGCCTATGGTTCGGGATGGTCTCATGGAAATATCAGTGGTGGCAGCCAAGTTGTGTCACTTTTGCGCTCCCCTTGGGATGCCTTTCGCAGCTGCAGTGTGCCTGGAGCCCAGGGCTTCCTGGTTTTAAAAGTCCTAGGCCTAAGCCTAACAGTAACCCTAGGAAGGTAAATCAGCCGCGTATTAGGGTTCTTCCTAAGGGAAAAGCCGTGAAAGCAGCCATGTTGTGGCACTTCTGCACTCCCTTTGGGATGCCTTTGGCAGATGCAGTAAGCCTGGAACTCAGGGCTTCCTAGTTAGAAATATCCTAGCCCTAGGCCGAACCCCAACCCTAAGACGAGAAAGGCAAATCAGCCAGGAATTAGGCATGTCCCCAAGGAAAAAGCTGTGGAGGCAGGCATGTTGTGGTACTTTTGCGCTCTTCTTGGCTAGTCCTTCGCAGCTGCTGTGTTCTTGGAACTCAGGGCTTTCTGGTTAATAGAACCCTTACCCCAGGCGTAACTCAAACCTTAACCATAGGAAGGAAAATCAGCCTATGGTTCGGGATGGTCTCATGGAAATATCAGTGGTGGCAGCCAAGTTGTGTCACTTTTGCGCTCCCCTTGGGATGCCTTTCACAGCTGCAGTGTGCCTGGAGCCCAGGGCTTCCTGGTTTTAAAAGTCCTAGGCCTAAGCCTAACAGTAACCCTAGGAAGGTAAATCAGCCGCGTATTAGGGTTCTTCCTAAGGGAAAAGCCGTGAAAGCAGCCATGTTGTGGCACTTCTGCACTCCCTTTGGGATGCCTTTGGCAGATGCAGTAAGCCTGGAACTCAGGGCTTCCTGGTTAAAAAACTCCAAGCCCTAGGCTGAACCCTAACCCTAACCCTAGGCAGATAAATCAGCCTAGGTATAGGGATGGTGCCAAGGAAAAAGCTGTGAAAGCTGCCATGTTGTTGCACTTTTGTACTCCCCTTGGGATGCCTTGAACAGCTGCAGTGTGCCTGGAGCCCAGGGCTTCCTAGTTTTAAAAATCCTAGCCCAAGGCCTAAGCTTAACAGTAACCCTGGGAAGGGAAATCAGCCTGGTGTTAAGCATCTTGCCAAGGAAAAAGCCGTGAAAGCAACCATGTTGTGGCACTTTTGCACTCCCTTTTGGATGCCTTTCACAGCTCCAGTGTGCCTGGAACTCAGGGCTTCCCGATTTTAAAAATCCTAACACTAGGCCGAACCCCAACCCTAAGACGAGAAAGGCAAATCAGCCAGGAATTAGGCATGTCCCCAAGGAAAAAGCTGTGGAGGCAGGCATGTTGTGGTACTTTTGCGCTCTTCTTGGGAAGTCCTTCGCAGCTGCTGTGTTCTTGGAACTCAGGGCTTTCTGGTTAATAGAACCCTTACCCTAGGCGTAACTCAAACCTTAACCCTAGGAAGGAAAATCAGCCTATGGTTCGGGATGGTCTCATGGAAATATCAGTGGTGGCAGCCAAGTTGTGTCACTTTTGCGCTCCCCTTGGGATGCCTTTCGCAGCTGCATGTGCCTGGAGCCCAGGGCTTCCTGGTTTTAAAAGTCCTAGGCCTAAGCCTAACAGTAACCCTAGGAAGGTAAATCAGCCGCGTATTAGGGTTCTTCCTAAGGGAAAAGCCATGAAAGCAGCCATGTTGTGGCACTTCTGCACTCCCTTTGGGATGCCTTTGGCAGATGCAGTAAGCCTGGAACTCAGGGCTTCCTGGTTAAAAAACTCCAAGCCCTAGGCTGAACCCTAACCCTAACCCTAGGCAGATAAATCAGCCTAGGTATAGGGATGGTGCCAAGGAAAAAGCTGTGAAAGCTGCCATGTTGTTGCACTTTTGTACTCCCCTTGGGATGCCTTGAACAGCTGCAGTGTGCCTGGATCTAAGGGCTTCCTAGTTTTAAAAATCCTAGCCCTAGGCCTAAGCCTAACAGAAACCCTGGGAAGGGAAATCAGCCTGGTGTTAGGCTTCTTGCCAAGGAAAAAGCCGTGAAAGCAGCCATGTTGTGTCACTTCTGCACTCCCTTTGGGATGCCTTTGGCAGATGCAGTAAGCCTGGAACTGAGGGCTTCCTAGTTAAAAAAATCCTAGCCCTAGGCCGAACCCCAACCCTAAGACGAGAAAGGCAAATCAGCCAGGAATTAGGCATGTCCCCAAGGAAAAAGCTGTGGAGGCAGGCACGTTGTGGTACTTTTGCGCTCTTCTTGGGTAGTCCTTCGCAGCTGCTGTGTTCTTGGAACTCAGGGCTTTCTGCTTAATAGAACTCTTACCCTAGGCGTAACTCAAACCTTAACCCTAGGAAGGAAAATCAGCCTATGGTTCGGGATGGTCTCATGAGAATAGCAGCAGAGGCAGCCAAGTTGTGTCACTTCTGCGGCCCTCTTGGGATGCCTTGAACAGCTGCATGTGCCTGGAGCTAAGGTCTTCCTGGTTTTAAAAGTCCTAGGCCTAAGCCTAACAGTAACCCTAGGAAGGTAAATCAGCCGCGTATTAGGGTTCTTCCTAAGGGAAAAGCCGTGAAAGCAGCCATGTTGTGGCACTTCTGCACTCCCTTTGGGATGCTTTTGGCAGATGAAGTAAGCCTGGAACTCAGGGCTTCCTAGTTAAAAAAATCCTAGCCCTAGGCCGAACCCCAACCCTAAGACGAGAAAGGCAAATCAGCCAGGAATTAGGCATGTCCCCAAGGAAAAAGCTGTGGAGGCAGGCATGTTGTGGTACTTTTGCGCTCTTCTTGGGTAGTCCTTCGCAGCTGCTGTGTTCTTGGAACTCAGGTCTTTCTGGATAATAGAACCCTTACCGTAGGCGTAACTCAAACCTTAACCCTAGGAAGGAAAATCAGCCTATGGTTCGGGATGGTCTCATGGAAATATCAGTGGTGGCAGCCAAGTTGTGTCACTTTTGCCCTCCCCTTGGGATGCCTTTCGCAGCTGCAGTGTGCCTGGAGCCCAGGGCTTCCTGGTTTTAAAAGTCCTAGGCCTAAGCCTAACAGTAACCCTAGGAAGGTAAATCAGCCGCGTATTAGGGTTCTTCCTAAGGGAAAAGCCGTGAAAGCAGCCATGTTGTGGCACTTCTGCACTCCCTTTGGGATGCCTTTGGCAGATGCAGTAAGCCTGGAACTCAGGGCTTCCTAGTTAAAAAAATCCTAGCCCTAGGCCGAACCCCAACCCTAAGACGAGAAAGGCAAATCAGCCAGGAATTAGGCATGTCCCCAAGGAAAAAGCTGTGGAGGCAGGCATGTTGTGGTACTTTTGCGCTCTTCTTGGCTAGTCCTTCGCAGCTGCTGTGTTCTTGGAACTCAGGTCTTTCTGGTTAATAGACCTCTTACCCTAGGCGAAACTCAAACATTAACCCTAGGAAGGAAAATCAGCCTATGGTTCGGGATGGTCTCATGAGAATAGAAGCAGAGGCAGCCAAGTTGTGTCACTTCTGCAGCCCTCTTGGGATGCCTTTAACAGCTGCAGTGTGCCTGGAGCCCAGGGCTTCCTGGTTTTAAAAGTCCTAGGCCTAAGCCTAACAGTAACCCTAGGAAGGTAAATCAGCCAGATATTAGGGTTCTTCCTAAGGGAAAAGCCGTGAAAGCAGCCATGTTGTGGCACTTTTGCACTCCCTTTGGGATGCCTTTGGCAGATGCAGTAAGCCTGGAACTCAGGGCTTCCTGGTTAAAAAACTCCAAGCCCTAGGCTGAACCCTAACACTAACCCTAGGCAGATAAATCAGCCTAGGTATAGGGATGGTGCCAAGGAAAAAGCTGTGAAAGCTGCCATGTTGTTGCACTTTTGTACTCCCCTTGGGATGCCTTGAACAGCTGCAGTGTGCCTGGATCTAAGGGCTTCCTAGTTTTAAAAATCCTAGCCCTAGCCCTAAGCCTTACAGTAACCCTGGGAAGGGAAATCAGCCTGGTGTTAAGCTTCTTGCCAAGGAAAAAGGCGTGAAAGCAACCATGTTGTGGCACTTCTGCACTCCCTTTTGGAGGCCGTTCACAGCTCCAGTGTGCCTGGAACTCAGGGCTTCCTGATTTTAAAAATCCTAGCACTAGGCCGAACCCCAAACCTAAGACGAGAAAGGCAAATCAGCCAGGAATTAGGCATGTCCCCAAGGAAAAAGCTGTGGAGGCAGGCACGTTGTGGTACTTTTGCGCTCTTCTTGGGTAGTCCTTCGCAGCTGCTGTGTTCTTGGAACTCAGGGCTTTCTGGTTAATAGAACTCTTACCCTAGGCGTAACTCAAACCTTAACCCTAAGAAGGAAAATCAGCCTATGGTTCGGGATGGTCTCATGAGAATAGCAGCAGAGGCAGCCAAGTTGTGTCACTTCTGCGGCCCTCTTGGGATGCCTTGAACAGCTGCATGTGCCTGAAGCTAAGAGATTCCTGGTTTTAAAAGTCCTAGGCCTAAGCCTAACAGTAACCCTAGGAAGGTAAATCAGCCGCGTATTAGGGTTCTTCCTAAGGGAAAAGCCGTGAAAGCAGCCATGTTGTGGCACTTCTGCACTCCCTTTGGGATGCTTTTGGCAGATGAAGTAAGCCTGGAACTCAGGGCTTCCTAGTTAAAAAAATCCTAGCCCTAGGCCGAACCCCAACCCTAACACGAGAAAGGCAAATCAGCCAGGAATTAGGCATGTCCCCAAGGAAAAAGCTGTGGAGGCAGGCATGTTGTGGTACTTTTGCGCTCTCCTTGGGTAGTCCTTCGCAGCTGCTGTGTTCTTGGAACTCAGGGCTTTCTGGTTAATAGAACCCTTACCCCAGGCGTAACTCAAACCTTAACCCTAGGAAGGAAAATCAGCCTATGGTTCGGGATGGTCTCATGAGAATAGCAGCAGAGGCAGCCAAGTTGTGTCACTTTTGTGATCCCCTTGGGATGCCTTTCGCAGCTGCAGTGTGCCTGGAGCCCAGGGCTTCCTGGTTTTAAAAGTCCTAGGCCTAAGCCTAACAGTAACCCTAGGAAGGTAAATCAGCCGCGTATTAGGGTTCTTCCTAAGGGAAAAGCCGTGAAAGCAGCCATGTTGTGGCACTACTGCACTCCCTTTGGGATGCCTTTGGCAGATGCAGTAAGCCTGGAACTCAGGGCTTCCTGGTTAAAAAACTCCAAGCCCTAGGCTGAAGCCTAACCCTATCCCCAGGAAGGAAAATCAGCCTAAGTATAGGGATCGTGCAACGTCTAGAACACGATGGGAGATATTTTCTGTGCTGGCACAGTTTTTCCTCGCCAGACATAGTAGAAAAGCTTTTTGCTAAGATGTAGACGGGAAGAGACGCTAAATACGAAGGTACGATGCTCTCCGGAGCTAAGAGCTGCAACCGGGCGTCTTTCGGCAGAAGCCGCGCTAAGGAGTGCACAGTGAGCGGCACAATCGTCTTTGCGCGAAGAAGCCGCTTCTTCGCCTCCGGGAGCCGGAGAGAGCGGCACCTTCGGAAAGGTGAAGAAGGAAGCTGTACAACACTGGGATTGTGTGCGCAGCTTGCCAACTGCTAGAAAACAGTACCTTTGCACTCTCCTGACTTTTCCAATCACATGAACATTCGATTGGAAGCTGTTTTGGACAACTTTTCTTTCCTTCATGCCAAACACTCGGCACACCTCCGTGCAACGTCTAGAACACGATGGGAGATGTTTTCTGTGCTGGCACAGTTTTTCCTCGCCAGACATAGTGGAAAAGCTTTTTGCTAAGATGTAGACGAGAAGAGACGCTAAAGACGAAGGTACGATGCTCTCCGGGGCTAAGAGCCGCTCCCGGGCGTCTTTTGGCAGAAGCCGCGCTAAGGAGTGCACAGTGAGCGGCACAATCGTCTTTGCGCGAAGAAGCCGCTTCTTCGCCTCCGGGAGCCGGAGAGAGCGGCACCTTCGGAAAGGTGAAGAAGGAAGCTGTACAACACTGGGATTGTGTGCGCAGCTTGCCAACTGCTAGAAAACAGTACCTTTGCACTCTCCTGACTTTTCCAATCACATGAACATTCGATTGGAAGCTGTTTTGGACAACTTTTCTTTCCTTCATGCCAAACACTCGGCACACCTCCGTGCAACGTCTAGAACACGATGGGAGATGTTTTCTGTGCTGGCACAGTTTTTCCTCGCCAGACATAGTGGAAAAGCTTTTTGCTAAGATGTAGACGAGAAGAGACGCTAAAAACGAAGGTACGATGCTCTCCGGAGCTAAGAGCCGCTCCCGGGCGTCTTTCGGCAGAAGCCGCGCTAAGGAGTGCACAGTGAGCGGCACAATCGTCTTTGCGCGAAGAAGCCGCTTCTTCGCCTCCGGGAGCCGGAGAGAGCGGCACCTTCGGAAAGGTGAAGAAGGAAGCTGTACAACACTGGGATTGTGTGCGCAGCTTGCCAACTGATAGAAAACAGTACCTTTGCACTCTCCTGACTTTTCCAATCACATGAACATTCGATTGGAAGCTGTTTTGGACAACTTTTCTTTTCTTCATGCCAAACACTCGGCACACCTCCGTGCAACGTCTAGAACACGATGGGAGATGTTTTCTGTGCTGGCACAGTTTTTCCTCGCCAGACATAGTGGAAAAGCTTTTTGCTAAGATGTAGACGAGAAGAGACGCTAAAGACGAAGGTACGATGCTGTCCGGAGCTAAGAGCCGCTCCCGGGCGTCTTTCGGCAGAAGCCGCGCTAAGGAGTGCACAGTGAGCGGCACAATCGTCTTTGCGCGAAGAAGCCGCTTCTTCGCCTCCGGGAGCCGGAGAGAGCGGCACCTTCGGAAAGGTGAAGAAGGAAGCTGTACAACACTGGGATTGTGTGCGCAGCTTGCCAACTGCTAGAAAACAGTACCTTTGCACTCTCCTGACTTTTCCAATCACATGAACATTCGATTGGAAGCTGTTTTGGACAACTTTTCTTTCCTTCATGCCAAACACTCGGCACACCTCCGTGCAACGTCTAGAACACGATGGGAGATGTTTTCTGTGCTGGCACAGTTTTTCCTCGCCAGACATAGTGGAAAAGCTTTTTGCTAAGATGTAGACGACAAGAGAGGCTAAGGACTGGATGTAAGCAAATGACACTCATCTTCAAAAAAGGCATTTAGGAGGACTCGCAATCGTACAAACCAGCCAGCCTCTTTTTTATACCCAGGAAGTTGATGAAGCAGCTCTTCCTGGAAAACCTTGCCAGGCACATGAAAGACGACACAATAATGTAGTTAGCATGATTTTTCGGGGCATTTCATGCTGAACATAACTTTAAACTCCTCTGATGAATTAACTTGACTGGTAGATGAAGGGAATATTATTCTGCCTGGGCTTCAGGGAGGTTTTTGACATATCTCTACATGGCAGCACACATCCATATGGAAGCAATAGTGCAAAGGGGAGGGAATCAGTGTCTTTTCAGTGATGCTGAGTGAAAAGACAAGAGGCAGTGGGCACACACTGAAATACAGGAACATCAGGAAATGATTCTTTACTGTGAGGGTGAGTGAACCACGGCACAGACTGCCCAGAAAGATTGTGGAGCCTGGATCTTTGAAGACATTAAAAGTACACCCAGATAGAATCCTGGGCAAGAGGCTCTAGGTATCCTGGTTTAGGCAGGGGGGTTGGGCCTGGTTAGCCCCACCAACCCCTTCCACTCTCATTCATTCTGTGCTAGTGAATTCTCTTCAAGATGCATTTCAAGCACTGGCATGACAAAGTTCTGTGCAGACACAGATCCAAATGGACTTGGCATCTAAGTTCCTTAAGCAGTCTTCAAGAAGAATGTAAACCTCTGGGGCAAGTGTCTCTTCCCTAACTGAATCCCTTTCATGGGAAAATTCCCAGCTCTAGAAAGATCTTCGGATACGCATGCTTAAGACTGACACTGGCTGAGCAAATTTCTCCCTATGTGTATCTAAGACCAGTTAGGATCTTCACCCAAAGTGCTGTCAACATAGTCACAGAATGCCTACTGTTAAGAAGTGACAACTTCCATCAGAATGGCAACTATTGGTCCACCAAATGGATGAATGGATGGGAATTATCTGCTTGGGTTAAAAACAAAAAGAAAGAGTTGGTCTTTACTTATCAATTTCATTGCAATATTGATAAGGGAAGAAAAAGACCTAAGTCCTTGACTTTCTTAACTGGAGGAAAGATTTTAAAAATTCCTTGTAAAAATGTATGATCACAGTCAGACTATTGAAACCATTTGAGTTGGGAAAAAAGTTCCAAAATTGTCTAGAGAGTGGCAAAGAAGCCAAGAAAATAGGAAAGAAACAAAAGGAGGGCAAAAGAGTAAGCTTCAGTGTACAAGCTCGTTCTAGAAGTAGTCTGCCGGGGAAAGGAAGCCCCAGTTGAATTTCCAATGTATTCCTGAGCTTGATTCAGTAACTGGTCAATGTAAAAACCAATCCTTTTGTATAACTTCTTCCAGCAACAAAAACTCCAACAGGTTGACACTACCATCATGCCTGTTCCAGACATATTTCAAAGAGAAATGATGATTTTCTTGAAAACCTACTTGCATAAAAGTTGCAAGATGGTGGAGGGATTGCCACATCCTCCTTCCTCCATCTGGCTTGAAAGTAGATTTGATAAAATATGCAACAAAGCACATGATTTATAAGGTAGAGTGAAATGGATGATTTGGGAATTGATCTCTTGTTGATAGTAAACTTCACATCCACTCTGTGTGACCTTTCTAAAACAAAATGTGGAGCTGAGGCATGAATCTGCCACAACAATTGTAAAGCAAACATACACACTCCCCTTCACATGCCCCCCCTTCCACACACACCTAGGCACACACAGAGATCAGCATAGCAGATCATGAACACCTTGGAAAAGACTGAAATGCTAAACGCCTCTCTTGATGGGCAAAAGAGCTGGTGCAGTAATTCAAATGCCTGGTACAAAAATTCTGTTTCATATTTAGCTCCTATTTAAAACACAGCTTTTCATTTCATTCTATTTACAGAATATTTTCTTTTCATTTGTTTCTTTAAAATTACTTAGTTCTCACCTGTTGTATGTCTAGGAATATTTTCTTGCAAAAATAGAAAAAAATAGATGCTATCTTTTCAGCAGAAAACATTGGTTGATACAATTTTAAACCATCATGATATGGAAGAATTGTTCTGTCCCTCTCGAAGGTGGAAGAAGCATTTGGATCACAGATCATCTACAATGAAATACTTGACATGTTTAAGATGCTTTCAATCAATTTTGATCGTCAATTGCTTCTTCGTTGTAAACAGTCATTTTTCAGTGAAGGGAAAGTGTGTGTGGTATATCTACATGATGTGTTCAAACCCAGTTCCTACTAATGGCCAGGCTGAATTCCAGGAAATAACGTCCCGAATGATATTTTGCCGCCTTCTTTGGCACTTCATGAAATCTTACCATGATGAAGTGCTGAAACACAGAGATTTTCTCTTAGAGAGTGTCTCATGTTGTAACCCATCCCATGGATTTTATGCTGTAATTCTTATCTCTTTTAAAATTTGCTATCTTCTGTACAGTTTTCATGAACATTTCTGTTACAGTAGTGAATAGCACAGATAAATGTCATTTTGTACAACTTTGAATTTACCCCAAGAGCTGAGAGAAAACTTGCTCCTATACTTCAATCCCAGTTTCTTCTATAGTCCAACTTTGTTTCTCTACCACCAAGCTTCTCCTTTGTTGCTGCTCCAAGCCCCGTCCAAGCTGACCTTGAATACTTTCAGGGATGGGACACCCACAACTTCCCTGGGCAACCTGTTCCAGTGTTCCAGCACTCCCACAGTAAAAAAGGCCTTCCTTTCATCTAATATGTGTAGGAAATCATAAATCTAGGCATAGAAATTTGGAGTGCAAATTTGAAATTCTTTTGATTTGAAGCACATTTTATATGAATACTGACTCACAGATGACTAAAAGATGTTGATGGGCATTTGAGCTGACAAGTTTTGAAAAAGTGTACGGAAATTAACATTGAAACCACTAAAATTAAAAACTTCTTCCCATTTTCTTTCTCCTCTCCAATTCAAAATTGCAAATGTCAGATATCAGTGCTTCATGCAAACCTCTCAGATGCTCTCAGGGAAAAAGCATTTATTTCAGACTAAGTTGCGGTTGACGTAGAACACTGCCTTTAACAGCTGCAGTGTGCCTGGAATTCAGGGCTTCCAGTTTGAAAAAATCCTATCTCTAGGCTGAACCCTAACCCTAAGCCTAGGCAGATAAATCAGCCTGGGTATAGGGATGTTCCCAAGGAAAAAAGCACTGGAAGGAGCATGTTGAGGCAATTTTTGGCTGCCCTTGGGAAGCCTTTTGCAGCTGCACTGGGTCTGGAGCTCAGGGTTTACTGATTTAAAATCCCTATCTCTTCTCGTGACCATAGGTGCAACTGGAGGCAAGTAAATCAGCCTAGGTTCAATGATGGTCCCAAGGAAAAAGCGCTGGAGGCAGCCATGTTGTGGCACTTTTCCCCTCCTCTTGGGTAGTACTTGGCAGCTGCTGTGTTCTTGGAACTCAGGGCTTTCTGGTTAAAAAAACACTAACCCTAGGCGTAACTCTAACCCTCACCCTAGGAAGGAAAATCAGCCTATGGTTCGGGATGGACTCATGAGAATAGCAGCAGAGGCAGCCAAGTTGTGTCACTTCTGCGGCCATCTTGGGATGCCTTGAACAGCTCCAGTGTGCCTGGAACTCAGGGCTTCCTGATTTTAAAAATCCTAGCCCTAGGCTGAACCCCAACCCTAAGACGAGAAAGGCAAATCAGCCAGGAATTAGGCATGTCCCCAAGGAAAAAGCTGTGGAGGCAGGCATGTTGTGGTACTTTTGCGCTCTTCTTGGCTAGTCCTTCGCAGCTGCTGTGTTCTTGGAACTCAGGTCTTTCTGGTTAATAGAACCCTTACCCTAGGCGTAACTCAAACCTTAACCCTAGGAAGGAAAATCAGCCTATGGTTCGGGATGGTCTCATGGAAATATCAGTGGTGGCAGCCAAGTTGCGTCACTTATGCGCTCCCCTTGGGATGCCTTTCGCAGCTGCAGTGTGCCTGGAGCCCAGGGCTTCCTGGTTTTAAAAGTCCTAGGCCTAAGCCTAACAGTAACCCTAGGAAGGTAAATCAGCCGCGTATTAGGGTTCTTCCTAAGGGAAAAGCCGTGAAAGCAGCCATGTTGTGGCACTTCTGCACTCCCTTTGGGATGCCTTTGGCAGATGCAGTAAGCCTGGAACTCAGGGCTTCCTAGTTAAAAATATCCTAGCCCTAGGCCGAACCCCAAGCCTAAGACGAGAAAGGCAAATCAGCCAGGAATTAGGCATGTCCCCAAGGAAAAAGCTGTGGAGGCAGGCATGTTGTGGTACTTTTGCGCTCTTCTTGGCTAGTCCTTCGCAGCTGCTGTGTTCTTGGAACTCAGGGCTTTCTGGTTAATAGAACCCTTACCCCAGGCGTAACTCAAACCTTAACCATAGGAAGGAAAATCAGCCTATGGTTCGGGATGGTCTCATGGAAATATCAGTGGTGGCAGCCAAGTTGTGTAACTTTTGCGCTCCCCTTGGGATGCCTTTCGCAGCTGCAGTGTGCCTGGAGCCCAGGGCTTCCTGGTTTTAAAAGTCCTAGGCCTAAGCCTAACAGTAACCCTAGGAAGGTAAATCAGCCGCGTATTAGGGTTCTTCCTAAGGGAAAAGCCGTGAAAGCAGCCATGTTGTGGCACTTCTGAACTCCCTTTGGGATGCCTTTGGCAGATGCAGTAAGACTGGAACTCAGGGCTTCCTGGTTAAAAAACTCCAAGCCCTAGGCTGAACCCCAGCCCTAACCCTAGGCAGATAAATCAGCCTAGGTATAGGGATGGTGCCAAGGAAAAAGCTGTGAAAGCTGCCATGTTGTTGCACTTTTGTACTCCCCTTGGGATGCCTTGAACAGCTGCAGTGTGCCTGGATCTAAGGGCTTCCTAGTTTTAAAAATCCTAGCCCAAGGCCTAAGCCTTAGAGTAACCCTGGGAAGGGAAATCAGCCTGGTGTTAAGCTTCTTGCCAAGGAAAAAGCCGTGAAAGCAACCATGTTGTGGCACTTTTGCACTCCCTTTTGGATGCCTTTCACAGCTCCAGTGTGCCTGGAACTCAGGGCTTCCTGATTTTAAAAATCCTAGCCCTAGGCCGAACCCCAAGCCTAAGACGAGAAAGGCAAATCAGCCAGGAATTAGGCATGTCCCCAAGGAAAAAGCTGTGGAGGCAGGCACGTTGTGGTACTTTTGCGCTCTTCTTGGGTAGTCCTTCGCAGCTGCTGTGTTCTTGGAACTCAGGGCTTTCTGGTTAATAGAACCCTTACCCTAGGCGTAACTCAAACCTTCACCCTAGGAAGGAAAATCAGCCTATGGTTCGGGATGGTCTCATGAGAATAGCAGCAGAGTCAGCCAAGTTGTGTCACTTTTGGGGCCCTCTTGGGATGCCTTTAACAGCTGCATGTGCCTGGAGCCCAGGGCTTCCTGGTTTTAAAAGTCCTAGGCCTAAGCCTAACAGTAACCCTAGGAAGGTAAATCAGCCGCGTATTAGGGTTCTTCCTAAGGGAAAAGCCGTGAAAGCAGCCATGTTGTGGCACTTCTGCACTCCCTTTGGGATGCTTTTGGCAGATGAAGTAAGCCTGGAACTCAGGGCTTCCTAGTTAAAAAAATCCTAGCCCTAGGCCGAACCCCAACCCTAAGACGAGAAAGGCAAATCAGCCAGGAATTAGGCATGTCCCCAAGGAAAAAGCTGTGGAGGCAGGCATGTTGTGGTACTTTTGCGCTCTTCTTGGCTAGTCCTTCGCAGCTGCTGTGTTCTTGGAACTCAAGGTTTTCTGGTTAATAGAACCCTTACCCTAGGCGTAACTCAAACCTTAACCCTAGGAAGGAAAATCAGCCTATGGTTCGGGATGGTCTCATGGAAATATCAGTGGTGGCAGCCAAGTTGTGTCACTTTTGCGCTCCCCTTGGGATGCCTTTCGCAGCTGCAGTGTGCCTGGAGCCCAGGGCTTCCTGGTTTTAAAAGTCCTAGGCCTAAGCCTAACAGTAACCCTAGGAAGGTAAATCAGCCGGGTATTAGGGTTCTTCCTAAGGGAAAAGCCGTGAAAGCAGCCATGTTGTGGCACTTCTGCACTCCCTTTGGGATGCCTTTGGCAGATGCAGTAAGCCTGGAACTCAGGGCTTCCTGGTTAAAAAACTCCAAGCCCTAGGCTGAACCCTAACCCTAACCCTAGGCAGATAAATCAGCCTAGGTATAGGGATGGTGCCAAGGAAAAAGCTGTGAAAGCTGCCATGTTGTTGCACTTTTGTACTCCCCTTGGGATGCCTTGAACAGCTGCAGTGTGCCTGGATGTAAGGGCTTCCTAGTTTTAAAAATCCTAGCCCTAGGCCTAAGCCTAACAGAAACCCTGGGAAGGGAAATCAGCCTGGTGTTAGGCTTCTTGCCAAGGAAAAAGCCGTGAAAGCAGCCATGTTGTGGCACTTCTGCACTCCCTTTGGGATGCCTTTGGCAGATGCAGTAAGCCTGGAACTCAGGGCTTCCTAGTTAAAAAAATCCTAGCCCTAGGCCGAACCCCAACCCTAAGACGAGAAAGGCAAATCAGCCAGGAATTAGGCATGTCCCCAAGGAAAAAGCTGTGGAGGCAGGCATGTTGTGGTACTTTTGCGCTCTTCTTGGGTAGTCCTTCGCAGCTGCTGTGTTCTTGGAACTCAGGGCTTTCTGGTTAATAGAACTCTTACCCTAGGCGTAACTCAAACCTTAAGCCTAGGAAGGAAAATCAGCCTATGGTTCAGGATGGTCTCATGAGAATAGCAGCAGAGGCAGCCAAGTTGTGTCACTTCTGCGGCCCTCTTGGGATGCCTTGAACAGCTGCATGTGCCTGGAGCTAAGGGCTTCCTGGTTTTAAAAGTCCTAGGCCTAAGCCTAACAGTAACCCTAGGAAGGTAAATCAGCCGCGTATTAGGGTTCTTCCTAAGGGAAAAGCCGTGAAAGCAGCCATGTTGTGGCACTTCTGCACTCCCTTTGGGATGCTTTTGGCAGATGAAGTAAGCCTGGAACTCAGGGCTTCCTAGTTAAAAAAATCCTAGCCCTAGGCCGAACCCCAACCCTAAGACGAGAAAGGCAAATCAGCCAGGAATTAGGCATGTCCCCAAGGAAAAAGCTGTGGAGGCAGGCATGTTGTGGTACTTTTGCGCTCTTCTTGGCTAGTCCTTCGCAGCTGCTGTGTTCTTGGAACTCAGGGCTTTCTGGTTAATAGAACCCTTACCCTAGGCGTAACTCAAACCTTAACCCTAGGAAGGAAAATCAGCCTATGGTTCGGGATGGTCTCATGGAAATATCAGTGGTGGCAGCCAAGTTGTGTCACTTTTGCGCTCCCCTTGGGATGCCTTTCGCAGCTGCAGTGTGCCTGGAGCCCAGGGCTTCCTGGTTTTAAAAGTCCTAGGCCTAAGCCTAACAGTAACCCTAGGAAGGTAAATCATCCGCGTATTAGGGTTCTTCCTAAGGGAAAAGCCGTTAAAGCAGCCATGTTGTGGCACTTCTGCACTCCCTTTGGGATGCCTTTGGCAGATGCAGTAAGCCTGGAACTCAGGGCTTCCTAGTTAAAAAAATCCTAGCCCTTGGCCGAACCCCAACCCTAAGACGAGAAAGGCAAATCAGCCAGGAATTAGGCATGTCCCCAAGGAAAAAGCTGTGGAGGCAGGCATGTTGTGGTACTTTTGCGCTCTTCTTGGGTAGTCCTTCGCAGCTGCTGTGTTCTTGGAACTCAGGTCTTTCTGGTTAATAGACCTCTTACCCTAGGCGAAACTCAAACATTAACCCTAGGAAGGAAAATCAGCCTATGGTTCGGGATGGTCTCATGAGAATAGAAGCAGAGGCAGCCAAGTTGTGTCACTTCTGCGGCCCTCTTGGGATGCCTTTAACAGCTGCAGTGTGCCTGGAGCCCAGGGCTTCCTGGTTTTAAAAGTCCTAGGCCTAAGCCTAACAGTAACCCTAGGAAGGTAAATCAGCCGCGTATTAGGGTTCTTCCTAAGGGAAAAGCCGTGAAAGCAGCCATGTTGTGGCACTTCTGCACTCCCTTTGGGATGCCTTTGGCAGATGCAGTAAGCCTGGAACTCAGGGCTTCCTAGTTAAAAATATCCTAGCCCTAGGCCGAACCCCAACCCTAAGACGAGAAAGGCAAATCAGCCAGGAATTAGGCATGTCCCCAAGGAAAAAGCTGTGGAGGCAGGCATGTTGTGGTACTTTTGCGCTCTTCTTGGCTAGTCCTTCGCAGCTGCTGTGTTCTTGGAACTCAGGGCTTTCTGGTTAATAGAACCCTTACCCCAGGCGTAACTCAAACCTTAACCATAGGAAGGAAAATCAGCCTATGGTTCGGGATGGTCTCATGGAAATATCAGTGGTGGCAGCCAAGTTGTGTAACTTTTGCGCTCCCCTTGGGATGCCTTTCGCAGCTGCAGTGTGCCTGGAGCCCAGGGCTTCCTGGTTTTAAAAGTCCTAGGCCTAAGCCTAACAGTAACCCTAGGAAGGTAAATCAGCCGCGTATTAGGGTTCTTCCTAAGGGAAAAGCCGTGAAAGCAGCCATGTTGTGGCACTTCTGAACTCCCTTTGGGATGCCTTTGGCAGATGCAGTAAGACTGGAACTCAGGGCTTCCTGGTTAAAAAACTCCAAGCCCTAGGCTGAACCCCAGCCCTAACCCTAGGCAGATAAATCAGCCTAGGTATAGGGATGGTGCCAAGGAAAAAGCTGTGAAAGCTGCCATGTTGTTGCACTTTTGTACTCCCCTTGGGATGCCTTGAACAGCTGCAGTGTGCCTGGATCTAAGGGCTTCCTAGTTTTAAAAATCCTAGCCCAAGGCCTAAGCCTTAGAGTAACCCTGGGAAGGGAAATCAGCCTGGTGTTAAGCTTCTTGCCAAGGAAAAAGCCGTGAAAGCAACCATGTTGTGGCACTTTTGCACTCCCTTTTGGATGCCTTTCACAGCTCCAGTGTGCCTGGAACTCAGGGCTTCCTGATTTTAAAAATCCTAGCCCTAGGCCGAACCCCAAGCCTAAGACGAGAAAGGCAAATCAGCCAGGAATTAGGCATGTCCCCAAGCAAAAAGCTGTGGAGGCAGGCACGTTGTGGTACTTTTGCGCTCTTCTTGGGTAGTCCTTCGCAGCTGCTGTGTTCTTGGAACTCAGGGCTTTCTGGTTAATAGAACCCTTACCCTAGGCGTAACTCAAACCTTCACCCTAGGAAGGAAAATCAGCCTATGGTTCGGGATGGTCTCATGAGAATAGCAGCAGAGTCAGCCAAGTTGTGTCACTTTTGGGGCCCTCTTGGGATGCCTTTAACAGCTGCATGTGCCTGGAGCCCAGGGCTTCCTGGTTTTAAAAGTCCTAGGCCTAAGCCTAACAGTAACCCTAGGAAGGTAAATCAGCCGCGTATTAGGGTTCTTCCTAAGGGAAAAGCCGTGAAAGCAGCCATGTTGTGGCACTTCTGCACTCCCTTTGGGATGCTTTTGGCAGATGAAGTAAGCCTGGAACTCAGGGCTTCCTAGTTAAAAAAATCCTAGCCCTAGGCCGAACCCCAACCCTAAGACGAGAAAGGCAAATCAGCCAGGAATTAGGCATGTCCCCAAGGAAAAAGCTGTGGAGGCAGGCATGTTGTGGTACTTTTGCGCTCTTCTTGGCTAGTCCTTCGCAGCTGCTGTGTTCTTGGAACTCAAGGTTTTCTGGTTAATAGAACCCTTACCCTAGGCGTAACTCAAACCTTAACCCTAGGAAGGAAAATCAGCCTATGGTTCGGGATGGTCTCATGGAAATATCAGTGGTGGCAGCCAAGTTGTGTCACTTTTGCGCTCCCCTTGGGATGCCTTTCGCAGCTGCAGTGTGCCTGGAGCCCAGGGCTTCCTGGTTTTAAAAGTCCTAGGCCTAAGCCTAACAGTAACCCTAGGAAGGTAAATCAGCCGGGTATTAGGGTTCTTCCTAAGGGAAAAGCCGTGAAAGCAGCCATGTTGTGGCACTTCTGCACTCCCTTTGGGATGCCTTTGGCAGATGCAGTAAGCCTGGAACTCAGGGCTTCCTGGTTAAAAAACTCCAAGCCCTAGGCTGAACCCTAACCCTAACCCTAGGCAGATAAATCAGCCTAGGTATAGGGATGGTGCCAAGGAAAAAGCTGTGAAAGCTGCCATGTTGTTGCACTTTTGTACTCCCCTTGGGATGCCTTGAACAGCTGCAGTGTGCCTGGATGTAAGGGCTTCCTAGTTTTAAAAATCCTAGCCCTAGGCCTAAGCCTAACAGAAACCCTGGGAAGGGAAATCAGCCTGGTGTTAGGCTTCTTGCCAAGGAAAAAGCCGTGAAAGCAGCCATGTTGTGGCACTTCTGCACTCCCTTTGGGATGCCTTTGGCAGATGCAGTAAGCCTGGAACTCAGGGCTTCCTAGTTAAAAAAATCCTAGCCCTAGGCCGAACCCCAACCCTAAGACGAGAAAGGCAAATCAGCCAGGAATTAGGCATGTCCCCAAGGAAAAAGCTGTGGAGGCAGGCATGTTGTGGTACTTTTGCGCTCTTCTTGGGTAGTCCTTCGCAGCTGCTGTGTTCTTGGAACTCAGGGCTTTCTGGTTAATAGAACTCTTACCCTAGGCGTAACTCAAACCTTAAGCCTAGGAAGGAAAATCAGCCTATGGTTCAGGATGGTCTCATGAGAATAGCAGCAGAGGCAGCCAAGTTGTGTCACTTCTGCGGCCCTCTTGGGATGCCTTGAACAGCTGCATGTGCCTGGAGCTAAGGGCTTCCTGGTTTTAAAAGTCCTAGGCCTAAGCCTAACAGTAACCCTAGGAAGGTAAATCAGCCGCGTATTAGGGTTCTTCCTAAGGGAAAAGCCGTGAAAGCAGCCATGTTGTGGCACTTCTGCACTCCCTTTGGGATGCTTTTGGCAGATGAAGTAAGCCTGGAACTCAGGGCTTCCTAGTTAAAAAAATCCTAGCCCTAGGCCGAACCCCAACCCTAAGACGAGAAAGGCAAATCAGCCAGGAATTAGGCATGTCCCCAAGGAAAAAGCTGTGGAGGCAGGCATGTTGTGGTACTTTTGCGCTCTTCTTGGCTAGTCCTTCGCAGCTGCTGTGTTCTTGGAACTCAGGGCTTTCTGGTTAATAGAACCCTTACCCTAGGCGTAACTCAAACCTTAACCCTAGGAAGGAAAATCAGCCTATGGTTCGGGATGGTCTCATGGAAATATCAGTGGTGGCAGCCAAGTTGTGTCACTTTTGCGCTCCCCTTGGGATGCCTTTCGCAGCTGCAGTGTGCCTGGAGCCCAGGGCTTCCTGGTTTTAAAAGTCCTAGGCCTAAGCCTAACAGTAACCCTAGGAAGGTAAATCATCCGCGTATTAGGGTTCTTCCTAAGGGAAAAGCCGTTAAAGCAGCCATGTTGTGGCACTTCTGCACTCCCTTTGGGATGCCTTTGGCAGATGCAGTAAGCCTGGAACTCAGGGCTTCCTAGTTAAAAAAATCCTAGCCCTAGGCCGAACCCCAACCCTAAGACGAGAAAGGCAAATCAGCCAGGAATTAGGCATGTCCCCAAGGAAAAAGCTGTGGAGGCAGGCATGTTGTGGTACTTTTGCGCTCTTCTTGGGTAGTCCTTCGCAGCTGCTGTGTTCTTGGAACTCAGGTCTTTCTGGTTAATAGACCTCTTACCCTAGGCGAAACTCAAACATTAACCCTAGGAAGGAAAATCAGCCTATGGTTCGGGATGGTCTCATGAGAATAGAAGCAGAGGCAGCCAAGTTGTGTCACTTCTGCGGCCCTCTTGGGATGCCTTTAACAGCTGCAGTGTGCCTGGAGCCCAGGGCTTCCTGGTTTTAAAAGTCCTAGGCCTAAGCCTAACAGTAACCCTAGGAAGGTAAATCAGCCGCGTATTAGGGTTCTTCCTAAGGGAAAAGCCGTGAAAGCAGCCATGTTGTGGCACTTCTGCACTCCCTTTGGGATGCCTTTGGCAGATGCAGTAAGCCTGGAACTCAGGGCTTCCTGGTTAAAAATCTCCAAGCCCTAGGCTGAACCCTAACCCTAACCCTAGGCAGATAAATCAGCCTAGGTATAGGGATGGTGCCAAGGAAAAAGCTGTGAAAGCTTCCATGTTGTTGCACTTTTGTACTCCCCTTGGGATGCCTTGAACAGCTGCAGTGTGCCTGGATCTAAGGGCTTCCTAGTTTTAAAAATCCTAGCCCTAGGCCTAAGCCTTACAGTAACCCTGGCAAGGGAAATCAGCCTGGTGTTAAGCTTCTTGCCAAGGAAAAAGCCGTGAAAGCAACCATGTTGTGGCACTTCTGCACTCCCTTTTGGAGGCCTTTCACAGCTCCAGTGTGCCTGGAACTCAGGGCTTCCTGATTTTAAAAATACTAGCACTAGGCCGAACCCCAAACCTAAGACGAGAAAGGCAAATCAGCCAGGAATTAGGCATGTCCCCAAGGAAAAAGCTGTGGAGGCAGGCACGTTGTGGTACTTTTGCGCACTTCTTGGGTAGTCCTTCGCAGCTGCTGTGTTCTTGGAACTCAGGGCTTTCTGGTTAATAGAACTCTTACCCTAGGCGTAACTCAAACCTTAACCCTAAGAAGGAAAATCAGCCTATGGTTCGGGATGGTCTCATGAAAATAGCAGCAGAGGCAGCCAAGTTTTGTCACTTCTGCGGCCCTCTTGGGATGCCTTTAGCAGCTGCATGTGCCTGGAGCTAAGAGCTTCCTGGTTTTAAAAGTCCTAGGCCTAAGCCTAACAGTAACCCTAGGAAGGTAAATCAGCCGCGTATTAGGGTTCTTCCTAAGGGAAAAGCCGTGAAAGCAGCCATGTTGTGGCACTTCTGCACTCCCTTTGGGATGTTTTTGGCAGATGAAGTAAGCCTGGAACTCAGGGCTTCCTAGTTAAAAAAATCCTAGCCCTAGGCCGAACCCCAACCCTAAGACGAGAAAGGCAAATCAGCCAGGAATTAGGCATGTCCCCAAGGAAAAAGCTGTGGAGGCAGGCATGTTGTGGTACTTTTGCGCTCTTCTTGGGTAGTCCTTCGCAGCTGCTGTGTTCTTGGAACTCAGGGCTTTCTGGTTAATAGAACCCTTACCCCAGGCGTAACTCAAACCTTAACCCTAGGAAGGAAAATCAGCCTATGGTTCGGGATGGTCTCATGGAAATATCAGTGGTGGCAGCCAAGTTGTGTCACTTTTGCGCTCCCCTTGGGATGCCTTTCACAGCTGCAGTGTGCCTGGAGCCCAGGGCTTCCTGGTTTTAAATGTCCTAGGCCTAAGCCTAACAGTAACCCTAGGAAGGTAAATCAGCCGCGTATTAGGGTTCTTCCTAAGGGAAAAGCCGTGAAAGCAGCCATGTTGTGGCACTTCTGCACTCCCTTTGGGATGCCTTTTGCAGATGAAGTAAGCCTGGAACACCGGGCTTCCTAGTTAAAAAAATCCTAGCCCTAGGCCGAACCCCAACCCTAAGACGAGAAAGGCAAATCAGCCAGGAATTAGGCATGTCCCCAAGGAAAAAGCTGTCGACGCAGGCATGTTGTGGTACTTTTGCGCTCTTCTTGGGTAGTCCTTCGCAGCTGCTGTGTTCTTGGAACTCAGGTCTTTCTGGTTAATAGAACCCTTACCCTAGGCGTAACTCAAACCTTAACCCTAGGAAGGAAAATCAGCCTATGGTTCGGGATGGTCTCATGGAAATATCAGTGGTGGCAGCCAAGTTGTGTCACTTTTGCGCTCCCCTTGGGATGCCTTTCGCAGCTGCAGTGTGCCTTGAGCCCAGGGCTTCCTGGTTTTAAAAGTCCTAGGCCTAAGCCTAACAGTAACCCTAGGAAGGTAAATCAGCCGGGTATTAGGGTTCTTCCTAAGGGAAAAGCCGTGAAAGCAGCCATGTTGTGGCACTTCTGCACTCCCTTTGGGATGCCTTTGGCAGATGCAGTAAGCCTGGAACTCAGGGCTTCCTAGTTAAAAAAATCCTAGCCCTAGGCCGAACCCCAACCCTAAGACGAGAAAGGCAAATCAGCCAGGAATTAGGCATGTCCCCAAGGAAAAAGCTGTGGAGGCAGTCACGTTATGGTACTTTTGCGCTCTTCTTGTGTAGTCCTTCACAGCTGCTGTGTTCTTGGAACTCAGGGCTTTCTGGTTAATAGAACTCTTACCCTAGGCGTAACTCAAACCTTAACCCTAGGAAGGAAAATCAGCCTATGGTTCAGGATGGTCTCATGAGAATAGAATCAGAGGCAGCCAAGTTGTGTCGCTTCTGCGGCCCTCTTGGGATGCCTTTCGCAGCTGCATGTTCCTGGAGCCCAGGGCTTCCTGGTTTTAAAAGTCCTAGGCCTAAGCCTAACAGCAACCCTAGGAAGGTAAATCAGCCGGGTGTTAGGGTTCTTCCTAAGGGAAAAGCCGTGAATGCAGCCATGTTGTGGCACTTCTGCACTCCCTTTGGGATGCCTTTGGCAGATGCAGTAAGCCTGGAACTCAGGGCTTCCTGGTTAAAAAACTCCAAGCCCTAGGCTGAACCCTAACCCTAACCCTAGGCAGATAAATCAGCCTAGGTATAGGGATGGTGCCAAGGAAAAAGCTGTGAAAGCTGCCATGTTGTTGCACTTTTGTACTCCCCTTGGGATGCCTTGAACAGCTGCAGTGTGCCTGGAGCTAAGGGCTTCCTAGTTTTAAAATTCCTAGCCCAAGACCTAAGCCTAACAGTAACCCTGGGAAGGGAAATCAGACTGGTGTTAAGCTTCTTGCCAAGGAAAAAGCCGTGAAAGCAACCATGTTGTGGCACTTTTGCACTCCCTTTTGGATGCCTTTCACAGCTCCAGTGTGCCTGGAACTCAGGGCTTCCTGATTTTAAAAATCCTAGCCCTAGGCCGAACCCCAACCCTAAGACGAGAAAGGCAAATCAGCCAGGAATTAGGCATGTCCCCAAGGAAAAAGCTGTGGAGGCAGGCACGTTGTGGTACTTTTGCGCTCTTCTTGGGTAGTCCTTCGCAGCTGCTGTGTTCTTGGAACTCAGGGCTTTCTGGTTAATAGAACCCTTACCCCAGGCGTAACTCAAACCTTAACCCTAGGAAGGAAAATCAGCCTATGGTTCTGGATGGTCTCATGGAAATATCAGTGGTGGCAGCCAAGTTGTGTCACTTTTGCGCTCCCCTTGGGATGCCTTTCGCAGCTGCAGTGTGCCTGGAGCCCAGGGCTTCCTGGTTTTAAAAGTCCTAGGCCTAAGCCTAACAGTAACCCTAGGAAGGTAACAGCCCAGGGCTTCCTGGTTTTAAAAGTCCTAGGCCTAAGCCTAACAGTAAACCTAGGAAGGTAAATCAGCCGCGTATTAGGGTTCTTCCTAAGGGAAAAGCCGTGAAAGCAGCCATGTTGTGGCACTTCTGCACTCCCTTTGGGATGCCTTTGGCAGATGCAGTAAGCCTGGAACTCAGGGCTTCCTAGTTAAAAAAATCCTAGCCCTAGGCCGAACCCCAACCCTAAGACGAGAAAGGCAAATCAGCCAGGAATTAGGCATGTCCCCAAGGAAAAAGCTGTGGAGGCAGGCATGTTGTGGTACTTTTGCGCTCTTCTTGGGAAGTCCTTCGCAGCTGCTGTGTTCTTGGAACTCAGGGCTTTCTGGTTAATAGAACCCTTACCCTAGGCGTAACTCAAACCTTAACCCTAGGAAGGAAAATCAGCCTATGGTTCGGGATGGTCTCATGAGAATAGCAGCAGAGGCAGCCAAGTTGTGTCACTTTTGCGCTCCCCTTGGGATGCCTTTCGCAGCTGCAGTGTGCCTGGAGCCCAGGGCTTCCTGGTTTTAAAAGTCCTAGGCCTAAGCCTAACAGTAACCCTAGGAAGGTAAATCAGCCGCGTATTAGGGTTCTTCCTAAGGGAAAAGCCGTGAAAGCAGCCATGTTGTGGCACTTCTGCACTCCCTTTGGGATGCCTTTGGCAGATGCAGTAAGCCTGGAACTCAGGGCTTCCTAGTTAAAAAAATCCTAGCCCTAGGCCGAACCCCAACCCTAAGACGAGAAAGGCAAATCAGCCAGGAATTAGGCATGTCCCCAAGGAAAAAGCTGTGGAGGCAGGCATGTTGTGGTACTTTTGCGCTCTTCTTGGGTAGTCCTTCGCAGCTGCTGTGTTCTTGGAACTCAGGGCTTTCTGGTTAATAGAACCCTTACCCCAGGCGTAACTCAAACCTTAACCCTAGGAAGGAAAATCAGCCTATGGTTCGGGATGGTCTCATGGAAATATCAGTGGTGGCAGCCAAGTTGTGTCACTTTTGCGCTCCCCTTGGGATGCCTTTCACAGCTGCAGTGTGCCTGGAGCCCAGGGCTTCCTGGTTTTAAAAGTCCTAGGCCTAAGCCTAACAGTAACCCTAGGAAGGTAAATCAGCCGCGTATTAGGGTTCTTCCTAAGGGAAAAGCCGTGAAAGCAGCCATGTTGTGGCACTTCTGCACTCCCTTTGGGATGCCTTTGGCAGATGCAGTAAGCCTGGAACTCAGGGCTTCCTGGTTAAAAAACTCCAAGCCCTAGGCTGAAGCCTAACCCTATCCCCAGGAAGGAAAATCAGCCTAAGTATAGGGATCGTGCAACGTCTAGAACACGATGGGAGATGTTTTCTGTGCTGGCACAGTTTTTCCTCGCCAGACATAGTAGAAAAGCTTTTTGCTAAGATGTAGACGGGAAGAGACGCTAAATACGAAGGTACGATGCTGTCCGGAGCTAAGAGCTGCTCCCGGGCGTCTTTCGGCAGATGCCGCGCTAAGGAGTGCACAGTGAGCGGCACAATCGTCTTTGCGCGAAGAAGCCGCTTCTTCGCCTCCGGGAGCCGGAGAGAGCGGCACCTTCGGAAAGGTGAAGAAGGAAGCTGTACAACACTGGGATTTTGTGCGCAGCTTGCCAACTGATAGAAAACAGTACCTTTGCACTCTCCTGACTTTTCCAATCACATGAACATTCGATTGGAAGCTGTTTTGGACAACTTTTCTTTTCTTCATGCCAAACACTCGGCACACCTCCGTGCAACGTCTAGAACACGATGGGAGATGTTTCCTGTGCTGGCACAGTTTTTCCTCGCCAGACATAGTGGAAAAGCTTTTTGCTAAGATGTAGACGAGAAGAGACGCTAAAGACGAAGGTACGATGCTCTCCGGAGCTAAGAGCCGCTCCCGGGCGTCTTTCGGCAGAAGCCGCGCTAAGGAGTGCACAGTGAGCGGCACAATCGTCTTTGCGCGAAGAAGCCGCTTCTTCGCCTCCGGGAGCCGGAGAGAGCGGCACCTTCGGAAAGGTGAAGAAGGAAGCTGTACAACACTGGGATTGTGTGCGCAGCTTGCCAACTGATAGAAAACAGTACATTACCATTCTCCTGACTTTTCCAATCACATGAACATTCGATTGGAAGCTGTTTTGGACAACTTTCCTTTCTTCATGCCAAACACTCGGCACACCTCCGTGCAACGTCTAGAACACGATGGGAGATGTTTTCTGTGCTGGCACAGTTTTTCCTCGCCAGACATAGTAGAAAAGCTTTTTGCTAAGATGTAGACGAGAAGAGACGCTAAAGACGTAGGTACGATGCTCTCCGGGGCTAAGAGCCGCTCCCGGGCGTCTTTCGGCAGAAGCCGCGCTAAGGAGTGCACAGTGAGCGGCACAATCGTCTTTGCGCGAAGAAGCCGCTTCTTCGCCTCCGGGAGCCGGAGAGAGCGGCACCTTCGGAAAGGTGAAGAAGGAAGCTGTACAACACTGGGATTGTGTGCGCAGCTTGCCAACTGCTAGAAAACAGTACCTTTGCACTCTCCTGACTTTTCCAATCACATGAACATTCGATTGGAAGCTGTTTTGGACAAGTTTTTTTTTCTTCATGCCAAACACTCGGCACACCTCCGTGCAACGTCTAGAACACGATGGGAGATGTTTTCTGTGCTGGCACAGTTTTTCCTCGCCAGACATAGTAGAAAAGCTTTTTGCTAAGATGTAGACGAGAAGAGACGCTAAAGACGAAGGTACGATGCTCTCCGGAGCTAAGAGCTGCTCCCGGGCGTCTTTCGGCAGAAGCCGCGCTAAGGAGTGCACAGTGAGCGGCACAATCGTCTTTGCACGAAGAAGCCGCTTCTTCGCCTCCGGGAGCCGGAGAGAGCGGCACCTTCGGAAAGGTGAAGAAGGAAGCTGTACAACACTGGGATTGTGTGCGCAGCTTGCCAACTGCTAGAAAACAGTACCTTTGCACTCTCCTGACTTTTCCAATCACATGAACATTCGATTGGAAGCTGTTTTGGACAACTTTTCTTTCCTTCATGCCAAACACTCGGCACACCTCCGTGCAACGTCTAGAACACGATGGGAGATGTTTTCTGTGCTGGCACAGTTTTTCCTCGCCAGACATAGTGGAAAAGCTTTTTGCTAAGATGTAGATGAGAAGAGACGCTAAAGACGAAGGTACGATGCTCTCCGGAGCTAAGAGCCGCTCCCGGGCGTCTTTCGGCAGAAGCCGCGCTAAGGAGTGCACAGTGAGCGGCACAATCGTCTTTGCACGAAGAAGCCGCTTCTTCGCCTCCGGGAGCCGGAGAGAGCGGCACCTTCGGAAAGGTGAAGAAGGAAGCTGTACAACACTGGGATTGTGTGCGCAGCTTGCCAACTGCTAGAAAACAGTACCTTTGCACTCTCCTGACTTTTCCAATCACATGAACATTCGATTGGAAGCTGTTTTGGACAACTTTTCTTTCCTTCATGCCAAACACTCGGCACACCTCCGTGCAACGTCTAGAACACGATGGGAGATGTTTTCTGTGCTGGCACAGTTTTTCCTCGCCAGACATAGTGGAAAAGCTTTTTGCTAAGATGTAGACGAGAAGAGACGCTAAAGACGAAGGTACGATGCTCTCCGGAGCTAAGAGCCGCTCCCGGGCGTCTTTCGGCAGAAGCCGCGCTAAGGAGTGCACAGTGAGCGGCACAATCGTCTTTGCGCGAAGAAGCCGCTTCTTCGCCTCCGGGAGCCGGAGAGAGCGGCACCTTCGGAAAGGTGAAGAAGGAAGCTGTACAACACTGGGATTGTGTGCGCAGCTTGCCAACTGCTAGAAAACAGTACCTTTGCACTCTCCTGACTTTTCCAATCACATGAACATTCAATTGGAAGCTGTTTTGGACAACTTTTCTTTCCTTCATGCCAAACACTCGGCACACCTCCGTGCAACGTCTAGAACACGATGGGAGATGTTTTCTGTGCTGGCACAGTTTTTCCTCGCCAGACATAGTGGAAAAGCTTTTTGCTAAGATGTAGACGACAAGAGAGGCTAAGGACTGGATGTAAGCAAATGACACTCATCTTCACAAAAGGCATTTAGGAGGACTCGCAATCGTACAAACCAGCCAGCCTCTTTTTTATACCCAGGAAGTTGATGAAGCAGCTCTTCCTGGAAAACCTTGCCAGGCACATGAAAGACGACACAATAATATAGTTAGCATGATTTTTCAGGGGCATTTCATGCTGAACATAACTTTAAACTCCTCTGATGAATTAACTTGACTGGTAGATGAAGGGAATATTATTCTGCCTGGGCTTCAGGGAGGTTTTTGACATATCTCTACATGGCAGCACACATCCATATGGAAGCAATAGTGCAAAGGGGAGGGAATCAGTGTCTTTTCAGTGATGCTGAGTGAAAAGACAAGAGGCAGTGGGCACACACTGAAATACAGGAACATCAGGAAATGATTCTTTACTGTGAGGGTGAGTGAACCACGGCACAGACTGCCCAGAAAGATTGTGGAGCCTGGATCTTTGAAGACATTCAAAGTACACCCAGATAGAATCCTGGGCAAGAGGCTCTAGGTATCCTGGTTTAGGCAGGGGGGTTGGGCCTGGTTAGCCCCACCAACCCCTTCCACTCTCATTCATTCTGTGCTAGTGAATTCTCTTCAAGATGCATTTCAAGCACTGGCATGACAAAGTTCTGTGCAGACACAGATCCAAATGGACATGGCATCTAAGTTCCTTAAGCAGTCTTCAAGAAGAATGTAAACCTCTGGGGCAAGTGTCTCTTCCCTAACTGAATCCCTTTCATGGGAAAATTCCCAGCTCTAGAAAGATCTTCTGATACGCATGCTTAAGACTGACACTGGCTGAGCAAATTTCTCCCTATGTGTATCTAAGACCAGTTAGGATCTTCACCCAAAGTGCTGTCAACATAGTCACAGAATGCCTACTGTTAAGAAGTGACAACTTCCATCAGAATGGCAACTATTGGTCCACCAAATGGATGAATGGATGGGAATTATCTGCTTGGGTTAAAAACAAAAAGAAAGAGTTGGTCTTTACTTATCAATTTCATTGCAATATTGATAAGGGAAGAAAAAGACCTAAGTCCTTGACTTTCTTAACTGGAGGAAAGATTTTAAAAATTCCTTGTAAAAATGTATGATCACAGTCAGACTATTGAAACCATTTGAGTTGGGAAAAAAGTTCCAAAATTGTCTAGAGAGTGGCAAAGAAGCCAAGAAAATAGGAAAGAAACAAAAAGAGGGCAAAAGAGTAAGCTTCAGTGTACAAGCTCGTTCTAGAAGTAGTCTGCCGGGGAAAGGAAGCCCCAGTTGAATTTCCAATGTATTCCTGAGCTTGATTCAGTAACTGGTCAATGTAAAAACCAATCCTTTTGTATAACTTCTTCCAGCAACAAAAACTCCAACAGGTTGACACTACCATCATGCCTGTTCCAGACATATTTCAAAGAGAAATGATGATTTTCTTGAAAACCTACTTGCATAAAAGTTGCAAGATGGTGGAGGGATTGCCACATCCTCCTTCCTCCACCTGGCTTGAAAGTAGATTTGATAAAATATGCAACAAAGCACATGATTTATAAGGTAGAGTGAAATGGATGATTTGGGAATTGATCTCTTGTTGATAGTAAACTTCACATCCACTCTGTGTGACCTTTCTAAAACAAAATGTGGAGCTGAGGCATGAATCTGCCACAACAATTGTAAAGCAAACATACACACTCCCCTTCACATGCCCCCCCTTCCACACACACCTAGGCACACACAGAGATCAGCATAGCAGATCATGAACACCTTGGAAAAGACTGAAATGCTAAACGCCTCTCTTGATGGGCAAAAGAGCTGGTGCAGTAATTCAAATGCCTGGTACAAAAATTCTGTTTCATATTTAGCTCCTATTTAAAACACAGCTTTTCATTTCATTCTATTTACAGAATATTTTCTTTTCATTTGTTTCTTTAAAATTACTTAGTTCTCACCTGTTGTATGTCTAGGAATATTTTCTTGCAAAAATAGAAAAAAATAGATGCTATCTTTTCAGCAGAAAACATTGGTTGATACAATTTTAAACCATCATGATATGGAAGAATTGTTCTGTCCCTCTCGAAGGTGGAAGAAGCATTTGGATCACAGATCATCTACAATGAAATACTTGACATGTTTAAGATGCTTTCAATCAATTTTGATCGTCAATTGCTTCTTCGTTGTAAACAGTCATTTTTCAGTGAAGGGAAAGTGTGTGTGGTATATCTACATGATGTGTTCAAACCCAGTTCCTACTAATGGCCAGGCTGAATTCCAGGAAATAACGTCCCGAATGATATTTTGCCGCCTTCTTTGGCACTTCATGAAATCTTACCATGATGAAGTGCTGAAACACAGAGATTTTCTCTTAGAGAGTGTCTCATGTTGTAACCCGTCCCATGGATTTTATGCTGTAATTCTTATCTCTTTTAAAATTTGCTATCTTCTGTACAGTTTTCATGAACATTTCTGTTACAGTAGTGAATAGCACAGATAAATGTCATTTTGTACAACTTTGAATTTACCCCA
Organism: Ammospiza maritima maritima; assembly: GCA_036010785.1. Classification (NCBI taxonomy): domain Eukaryota; kingdom Metazoa; phylum Chordata; class Aves; order Passeriformes; family Passerellidae; genus Ammospiza; species Ammospiza maritima. The sequence continues at coordinate 689,338 of JAYKTQ010000121.1, forward strand.
AGAGCTGAGAGAAAACTTGCTCCTATACTTCAATCCCAGTTTCTTCTATAGTCCAACTTTGTTTCTCTACCACCAAGCTTCTCCTTTGTTGCTGCTCCAAGCCCCGTCCAAGCTGACCTTGAATACTTTCAGGGATGGGACACCCACAACTTCCCTGGGCAACCTGTTCCAGTGTTCCAGCACTCCCACAGTAAAAAAGGCCTTCCTTTCATCTAATATGTGTAGGAAATCATAAATCTAGGCATAGAAATTTGGAGTGCAAATTTGAAATTCTTTTGATTTGAAGCACATTTTATATGAATACTGACTCACAGATGACTAAAAGATGTTGATGGGCATTTGAGCTGACAAGTTTTGAAAAAGTGTACGGAAATTAACATTGAAACCACTAAAATTAAAAACTTCTTCCCATTTTCTTTCTCCTCTCCTATTCAAAATTGCAAATGTCAGATATCAGTGCTTCATGCAAACCTCTCAGATGCTCTCAGGGAAAAAGCATTTATTTCAGACTAAGTTGCGGTTGACGTAGAACACTGCCTTTAACAGCTGCAGTGTGCCTGGAATTCAGGGCTTCCAGTTTGAAAAAATCCTATCTCTAGGCTGAACCCTAACCCTAAGCCTAGGCAGATAAATCAGCCTGGGTATAGGGATGTTCCCAAGGAAAAAAGCACTGGAAGGAGCATGTTGAGGCAATTTTTGGCTGCCCTTGGGAAGCCTTTTGCAGCTGCACTGGGTCTGCAGCTCAGGGTTTACTGATTTAAAATCCCTATCTCTTGGCGTGACCATAGGTGCAACTGGAGGCAAGTAAATCAGCCTAGGTTCAAAGATGGTCCCAAGGAAAAAGCGCTGGAGGCAGCCATGTTATGGAACTTTTCCCCTCCTCTTGGGTAGTCCTTGGCAGCTGCTGTGTTCTTGGAACTCAGGGCTTTCTGGTTAAAAAAACACTAACCCTAGGCGTAACTCTAACCCTCACCCTAGGAAGGAAAATCAGCCTATGGTTCGGGATGGACTCATGAGAATAGCAGCAGAGGCAGCCAAGTTGTGTCACTTCTGCGGCCCTCTTGGGATGCCTTGAACAGCTGCAGTGAGCCTGGAGCCCAGGGCTTCCTAGTTTTAAAAATCCTAGCCCTAGGCCTAAGCCTTACAGTAACCCTAGCAAGGTAAATCAGCGTGGTGTTAGGCTTCTTGCCAAGGAAAAAGCCGGGAAAGCAGCCATGTTGTGGCACTTTTGCACTCCCTTTGGGATGCCTTTCACAGCTCCAGTTTGCCTGGAACTCAGGGCTTCCTGATTTTAAAAATCCTAGCCCTAGGCCGAACCCCAACCCTAAGACGAGAAAGGCAAATCAGCCAGGAATTAGGCATGTCCCCAAGGAAAAAGCTGTGGAGGCAGGCATGTTGTGGTACTTTTGCGCTCTTCTTGGGTAGTCCTTCGCAGCTGCTGTGTTCTTGGAACTCAGGTCTTTCTGGTTAATAGAACCCTTACCCTAGGCGTAACTCAAACCTTCACCCTAGGAAGGAAAATCAGCCTATGGATCGGGATGGTCTCATGGAAATATCAGTGGTGGCAGCCAAGTTGTGTCACTTTTGCGCTCCCCTTGGGATGCCTTTCGCAGCTGCAGTGTGCCTGGAGCCCAGGGCTTCCTGGTTTTAAAAGTCCTAGGCCTAAGCCTAACAGTAACCCTAGGAAGGTAAATCAGCCGCGTATTAGGGTTCTTCCTAAGGGAAAAGCCGTGAAAGCAGCCATGTTGTGGCACTTCTGCACTCCCTTTGGGATGCCTTTTGCAGATGAAGTAAGCCTGGAACTCAGGGCTTCCTAGTTAAAAAAATCCTAGCCCTAGGCCGAACCCCAACCCTAAGACGAGAAAGGCAAATCAGCCAGGAATTAGGCATGTCCCCAAGGAAAAAGCTGTGGAGGCAGGCATGTTGTGGTACTTTTGCGCTCTTCTTGGGTAGTCCTTCGCAGCTGCTGTGTTCTTGGAACTCAGGTCTTTCTGGTTAATAGAACCCTTACCCTAGGCGTAACTCAAACCTTAACCCTAGGAAGGAAAATCAGCCTATGGATCGGGATGGTCTCATGGAAATATCAGTGGTGGCAGCCAAGTTGTGTCACTTTTGCGCTCCCCTTGGGATGCCTTTCGCAGCTGCAGTGTGCCTGGAGCCCAGGGCTTCCTGGTTTTAAAAGTCCTAGGCCTAAGCCTAACAGTAACCCTAGGAAGGTAAATCAGCCGCGTATTAGGGTTCTTCCTAAGGGAAAAGCCGTGAAAGCAGCCATGTTGTGGCACTTCTGCACTCCCTTTGGGATGCCTTTTGCAGATGAAGTAAGCCTGGAACTCAGGGCTTCCTAGTTAAAAAAATCCTAGCCCTAGGCCGAACCCCAACCCTAAGACGAGAAAGGCAAATCAGCCAGGAATTAGGCATGTCCCCAAGGAAAAAGCTGTGGAGGCAGGCATGTTGTGGTACTTTTGCGCTCTTCTTGGCTAGTCCTTCGCAGCTGCTGTGTTCTTGGAACTCAGGTCTTTCTGGTTAATAGAACCCTTACCGTAGGCGTAACTCAAACCTTAACCCTAGGAAGGAAAATCAGCCTATGGTTCGGGATGGTCTCATGGAAATATCAGTGGTGGCAGCCAAGTTGCGTCACTTTTGCGCTCCCCTTGGGATGCCTTTCGCAGCTGCAGTGTGCCTGGAGCCCAGGGCTTCCTGGTTTTAAAAGTCCTAGGCCTAAGCCTAACAGTAACCCTAGGAAGGTAAATCAGCCGCGTATTAGGGTTCTTCCTAAGGGAAAAGCCGTGAAAGCAGCCATGTTGTGGCACTTCTGCACTCCCTTTGGGATACCTTTTGCAGATGAAGTAAGCCTGGAACTCAGGGCTTCCTAGTTAAAAAAATCCTAGCCCTAGGCCGAACCCCAACCCTAAGACGAGAAAGGCAAATCAGCCAGGAATTAGGCATGTCCCCAAGGAAAAAGCTGTGGAGGCAGGCATGTTGTGGTACTTTTGCGCTCTTCTTGGGTAGTCCTTCGCAGCTGCTGTGTTCTTGGAACTCAGGGCTTTCTGGTTAATAGAACCCTTACCCTAGGCGTAACTCAAACCTTAACCCTAGGAAGGAAAATCAGCCTATGGTTCGGGATGGTCTCATGGAAATATCAGTGGTGGCAGCCAAGTTGTGTCACTTTTGCGCTCCCCTTGGGATGCCTTTCGCAGCTGCAGTGTGCCTGGAGCCCAGGGCTTCCTGGTTTTAAAAGTCCTAGGCCTAAGCCTAACAGTAACCCTAGGAAGGTAAATCAGCCGAGTATTAGGGTTCTTCCTAAGGGAAAAGCTGTGAAAGCAGCCATGTTGTGGCACTTTTGCACTCCCTTTGGGATGCCTTTGGCAGATGCAGTAAGCCTGGAACTCAGGGCTTCCTGGTTAAAAAACTCCAAGCCCTAGGCTGAACCCTAACCCTAACCCTAGGCAGATAAATCAGCCTAAGTATAGGGATGGTGCCAAGGAAAAAGCTGTGAAAGCTGCCATGTTGTTGCACTTTTGTACTCCCCTTGGGATGCCTTGAACAGCTGCAGTGTGCCTGGATCTAAGGGCTTCCTAGTTTTAAAAATCCTAGCCCTAGGCCTAAGCCTTACAGTAACCCTGGGAATGGAAATCAGCCTGGTGTTAGGCTTCTTGCCAAGGAAAAAGCCGTGAAAGCAGCCATGTTGTGGCACTTTTGCACTCCCTTTTGGATGCCTTTCACAGCTCCAGTGTGCCTGGAACTCAGGGCTTCCTGATTTTAAAAATCCTAGCCCTAGGCCGAACCCCAACCCTAAGACGAGAAAGGCAAATCAGCCAGGAATTAGGCATGTCCCCAAGGAAAAAGCTGTGGAGGCAGGCATGTTGTGGTACTTTTGCGCTCTTCTTGGGTAGTCCTTCGCAGCTGCTGTGTTCTTGGAACTCAGGTCTTTCTGGTTAATAGAACCCTTACCCTAGGCGTAACTCAAACCTTCACCCTAGGAAGGAAAATCAGCCTATGGTTCGGGATGGTCTCATGGAAATATCAGTGGTGGCAGCCAAGTTGTGTCACTTTTGCGCTCCCCTTGGGATGCCTTTCGCAGCTGCAGTGTGCCTTGAGCCCAGGGCTTCCTGGTTTTAAAAGTCCTAGGCCTAAGCCTAACAGTAAACCTAGGAAGGTAAATCAGCCGGGTATTAGGGTTCTTCCTAAGGGAAAAGCCGTGAAAGCAGCCATGTTGTGGCACTTCTGCACTCCCTTTGGGATGCCTTTGGCAGATGCAGTAAGCCTGGAACTCAGGGCTTCCTAGTTAAAAAAATCCTAGCCCTAGGCCGAACCCCAACCCTAAGACGAGAAAGGCAAATCAGCCAGGAATTAGGCATGTCCCCAAGGAAAAAGCTGTGGAGGCAGTCACGTTGTGGTACTTTTGCGCTCTTCTTGTGTAGTCCTTCACAGCTGCTGTGTTCTCGGAACTCAGGGCTTTCTGGTTAATAGAACCCTTACCCGAGGGGTAACTCAAACCTTCACCCTAGGAAGGAAAATCAGCCTATGGTTCGGGATGGTCTCATGAGAATAGCAACAGAGGCAGCCAAGTTGTGTCACTTCTGCGGCCCTCTTGGGATGCCTTTAACAGCTGCATGTGCCTGGAGCCCAGGGCTTCCTGGTTTTAAAAGTCCTAGGCCTAAGCCTAACAGTAACCCTAGGAAGGTAAATCAGCCGCGTATTAGGGTTCTTCCTAAGGGAAAAGCCGTGAAAGCAGCCATGTTGTGGCACTTCTGCACTCCCTTTGGGATGCTTTTGGCAGATGAAGTAAGCCTGGAACTCAGGGCTTCCGAGTTAAAAAAATCCTAGCCCTAGGCCGAACCCCAACCCTAAGACGAGAAAGGCAAATCAGCCAGGAATTAGGCATGTCCCCAAGGAGAAAGCTGTGGAGGCAGGCACGTTGTGGTACTTTTGCGCTCTTCTTGGGTAGTCCTTCCCAGCTGCTGTGTTCTTGGAACTCAGGGCTTTCTGGTTAATAGAACCCTTACCCCAGGCGTAACTCAAACCTTAACCCTAGGAAGGAAAATCAGCCTATGGTTCGGGATGGTCTCGTGGAAATATCAGTGGTGGCAGCCAAGTTGTGTCACTTTTGCGCTCCCCTTGGGATGCCTTTCACAGCTGCAGTGTGCCTGGAGCCCAGGGCTTCCTGGTTTTAAAAGTCCTAGGCCTAAGCCTAACAGTAACCCTAGGAAGGTAAATCAGCTGCGTATTAGGGTTCTTCCTAAGGGAAAAGCCGTGAAAGCAGCCATGTTGTGGCACTTCTGCACTCCCTTTGGGATGCCTTTGGCAGATGCAGTAAGCCTGGAACTCAGGGCTTCCTAGTTAAAAAAATCCTAGCCCTTGGCCGAACCCCAACCCTAAGACGAGAATGGCAAATCAGCCAGGAATTAGGCATGTCCCCAAGGAAAAAGCTGTGGAGGCAGGCATGTTGTGGTACTTTTGCGCTCTTCTTGGGAAGTCCTTCGCAGCTGCTGTGCTTTTGGAACTCAGGGCTTTCTGGTTAATAGAACCCTTACCCTAGGCGTAACTCAAACCTTAACCCTAGGAAGGAAAATCAGCCTATGGTTCGGGATGGTCTCATGGAAATATCAGTGGTGGCAGCCAAGTTGTGTCACTTTTGCGCTCCCCTTGGGATGCCTTTCGCAGCTGCAATGTGCCTGGAGCCCAGGGCTTCCTGGTTTTAAAAGTCCTAGGCCTAAGCCTAACAGTAACCCTAGGAAGGTAAATCAGCCGGGGTATTAGGGTTCTTCCTAAGGGAAAAGCCGTGAAAGCAGCCATGTTGTGGCACTTCTGCACTCCCTTTGGGATGCCTTTGGCAGATGCAGTAAGCCTGGAACTCAGGGCTTCCTAGTTAAAGATATCCTAGCCCTAGGCCGAACCCCAACCCTAAGACGAGAAAGGCAAATCAGCCAGGAATTAGGCATGTCCCCAAGGAAAAAGCTGTGGAGGCAGGCATGTTGTGGTACTTTTGCGCTCTTCTTGGCTAGTCCTTCGCAGCTGCTGAGTTCTTGGAACTCAGGGCTTTCTGGTTAATAGAACCCTTACCCCAGGCGTAACTCAAACCTTCACCCTAGGAAGGAAAATCAGCCTATGATTTGGGATGGTCTCATGGAAATATCAGTGGTGGCAGCCAAGTTGTGTCACTTTTGCGCTCCCCTTGGGATGCCTTTCGCAGCTGCAGTGTGCCTGGAGCCCAGGGCTTCCTGGTTTTAAAAGTCCTAGGCCTAAGCCTAACAGTAACCCTAGGAAGGTAAATCAGCCGCGTATTAGGGTTCTTCCTAAGGGAAAAGCCGTGAAAGCAGCCATGTTGTGGCACTTCTGCACTCCCTTTGGGATGCCTTTGGCAGATGCAGTAAGCCTGGAACTCAGGGCTTCCTGGTTAAAAATCTCCAAGCCCTAGGCTGAACCCTAACCCTAACCCTAGGCAGATAAAACAGCCTAGGTATAGGGATGGTGCCAAGGAAAACGCTGTGAAAGCTGCCATGTTGTTGCACTTTTGTACTCCCCTTGGGATGCCTTGAACAGCTGCAGTGTGCCTGGAGCTAAGGGCTTCCTAGTTTTAAAAATCCTAGCCCTAGGCCTAAGCCTTACAGTAACCCTGGGAAGGGAAATCAGCCTGGTGTTAAGCTTCTTGCCAAGGAAAAAGCCGTGAAAGCAACCATGTTGTGGCACTTTTGCACTCCCTTTTGGATGCCTTTCACAGCTCCAGTCTGCCTGGAACTCAGGGCTTCCTGATTTTAAAAATCCTAGCCCTAGGCCGAACCCCAAACCTAAGACGAGAAAGGCAAATCAGCCAGGAATTAGGCATGTCCCCAAGGAAAAAGCTGTGGAGGCAGGCACGTTGTGGTACATTTGCGCTCTTCTTGGGTAGTCCTTCGCAGCTGCTGTGTTCTTGGAACTCAGGGCTTTCTGGTTAATAGAACCCTTACCCTAGGCGTAACTCAAACCTTCACCCTAGGAAGGAAAATCAGCCTATGGTTCACGATGGTCTCATGAGAATAGCAGCAGAGGCAGCCAAGTTGTGTCACTTTTGGGGCCCTCTTGGGATGCCTTTGACAGCTGCATGTGCCTGGAGCCCAGGGCTTCCTGGTTTTAAAAGTCCTAGGCCTAAGCCTAACAGTAACCCTAGGAAGGTAAATCAGCCGCGTATTAGGGTTCTTCCTAAGGGAAAAGCCGTGAAAGCAGCCATGTTGTGGCACTTCTGCACTCCCTTTGGGATGCCTTTGGCAGATGCAGTAAGCCTGGAACTCAGGGCTTCCTAGTTAAAAAAATCCTAGCCCTAGGCCGAACCCCAACCCTAAGACGAGAAAGGCAAATCAGCCAGGTATTAGGCATGTCCCCAAGGAAAAAGCTGTGGAGGCAGGCATGTTGTGGTACTTTTGCGCTCTTCTTGGGTAGTCCTTCGCAGCTGCTGTGTTCTTGGAACACAGGGCTTTCTGGTTAATAGAACCCTTACCCTAGGCGTAACTCAAACCTTCACCCTAGGAAGGAAAATCAGCCTATGGTTCGGGATGGTCTCATGGAAATATCAGTGGTGGCAGCCAAGTTGTGTCACTTTTGCGCTCCCCTTGGGATGCCTTTCGCAGCTGCATGTGCCTGGAGCCCAGGGCTTCCTGGTTTTAAAAGTCCTAGGCCTAAGCCTAACAGTAACCCTAGGAAGGTAAATCAGCCGGGTATTAGGGTTCTTCCTAAGGGAAAAGCCGTGAAAGCAGCCATGTTGTGGCACTTCTGCACTCCCTTTGGGATGCCTTTGGCAGATGCAGTAAGCCTGGAACTCAGGGCTTGCTGGTTAAAAAACTCCAAGCCCTAGGCTGAACCCTAACCCTTACCCTAGGCAGATAAATCAGCTTAGGTATAGGGATGGTGCCAAGGAAAAAGCTGTGAAAGCTGCCATGTTGTTGCACTTTTGTACTCCCCTTGGGATGCCTTGAACAGCTGCAGTGTGCCTGGATCTAAGGGCTTCCTAGTTTTAAAAATCCTAGCCCTAGGCCTAAGCCTTACAGTAACCCTGGGAAGGGAAATCAGCCTGGTGTTAGGCTTCTTGCCAAGGAAAAAGCCGTGAAAGCAGCCATGTTGTGGCACTTTTGCACTCCCTTTTGGATGCCTTTCACAGCTCCAGTGTGCCTGGAACTCAGGGCTTCCTGATTTTAAAAATCCTAGCACTAGGCCGAACCCCAAACCTAAGACGAGAAAGGCAAATCAGCCAGGAATTAGGCATGTCCCCAAGGAAAAAGCTGTGGAGGCAGGCACGTTGTGGTACTTTTGCGCTCTTCTTGGGTAGTCCTTCGCAGCTGCTGTGTTCTTGGAACTCAGGGCTTTCTGGTTAATAGAACCCTTACCCTAGGCGTAACTCAAACCTTAACCCCAGGAAGGAAAATCAGCTTAGGGTTCAGGATGGTCTCATGGAAATATCAGTGGTGGCAGCCAAGTTGTGTCACTTTTGCGCTCCCCTTGGGATGCCTTTCGCAGCTGCAGTGTGCCTGGAGCCCAGGGCTTCCTGGTTTTAAAAGTCCTAGGCCTAAGCCTAACAGTGACCCTAGGAAGGTAAATCAGCCGGGTATTAGGGTTCTTCCTAAGGGAAAAGCCGTGAAAGCAGCCATGTTGTGGCACTTCTGCACTCCCTTTGGGATGCCTTTGGCAGATGCAGTAAGCCTGGAACTCAGGGCTTCCTAGTTAAAAAAATCCTAGCCCTAGGCCGACCCCCAACCCTAAGACGAGAAAGGCAAATCAGCCAGGAATTAGGCATGTCCCCAAGGAAAAAGCTGTGGAGGCAGGCATGTTGTGGTACTTTTGCGCTCTTCTTGGGTAGTCCTTCGCAGCTGCTGTGTTCTTGGAACTCAGGGCTTTCTGGTTAATAGAACCCTTACCCTAGGCGTAACTCAAACCTTAAGCCCAGGAAGGAAAATCAGCCTATGGTTCAGGATGGTCTCATGGGAATAGAAGCAGAGGCAGCCAAGTTGTGTCGCTTCTGCGGCCCTCTTGGGATGCCTTTCGCAGCTGCATGTGCCTGGAGCCCAGGGCTTCCTGGTTTTAAAAGTCCTAGGTCTAAGCCTAACAGTAACCCTAGGAAGGTAAATCAGCCGCGTATTAGGGTTCTTCCTAAGGGAAAAGCCGTGAAAGCAGCCATGTTGTGGCACTTCTGCACTCCCTTTGGGATGCTTTTGGCAGATGAAGTAAGCCTGGAACTCAGGGCTTCCTAGTTAAAAAAATCCTAGCCCTAGGCCGAACCCCAACCCTAAGACGAGAAAGGCAAATCAGCCAGGAATTAGGCATGTCCCCAAGGAAAAAGCTGTGGAGGCAGGCACGTTGTGGTACTTTTGCGCTCTTCTTGGGTAGTCCTTCGCAGCTGCTGTGTTCTTGGAACTCAGGTCTTTCTGGTTAATACAACCCTTACCCCAGGCGTAACTCAAACCTTAACCCTAGGAAGGAAAATCAGCCTATGGTTCAGGATGGTCTCATGAGAATAGAAGCAGAGGCAGCCAAGTTGTGTCACTTCTGCGGCCCTCTTGGGATGCCTTTCGCAGCTGCATGTGCCTGGAGCCCAGGGCTTCCTGGTTTTAAAAGTCCTAGGCCTAAGCCTAACAGTAACCCTAGGAAGGTAAATCAGCCGGGTATTAGGGTTCTTCCTAAGGGAAAAGCCGTGAAAGCAGCCATGTTGTGGCACTTCTGCACTCCCTTTGGGATGCTTTTTGCAGATGAAGTAAGCCTGGAACTCAGGGCTTCCTAGTTAAAAAAATCCTAGCCCTAGGCCGACCCCCAACCCTAAGACGAGAAAGGCAAATCAGCCAGGAATTAGGCATGTCCCCAAGGAAAAAGCTGTGGAGGCAGGCATGTTGTGGTACTTTTGCGCTCTTCTTGGGTAGTCCTTCACAGCTGCTGTGTTCTTGGAATTCAGGGCTTTCTGGTTAAAAGAACCCTTACCCTAGGCGTAACTCAAACCTTCACCCTAGGAAGGAAAATCAGCCTATGATTTGGGATGGTCTCATGGAAATATCAGTGGTGGCAGCCAAGTTGTGTCACTTTTGCGCTCCCCTTGGGATGCCTTTCGCAGCTGCAGTGTGCCTGGAGCCCAGGGCTTCCTGGTTTTAAAAGTCCTAGGCCTAAGCCTAACAGTAACCCTAGGAAGGTAAATCAGCCGCGTATTAGGGTTCTTCCTAAGGGAAAAGCCGTGAAAGCAGCCATGTTGTGGCACTTCTGCACTCCCTTTGGGATGCCTTTGGCAGATGCAGTAAGCCTGGAACTCAGGGCTTCCTGGTTAAAAATCTCCAAGCCCTAGGCTGAACCCTAACCCTAACCCTAGGCAGATAAAACAGCCTAGGTATAGGGATGGTGCCAAGGAAAACGCTGTGAAAGCTGCCATGTTGTTGCACTTTTGTACTCCCCTTGGGATGCCTTGAACAGCTGCAGTGTGCCTGGAGCTAAGGGCTTCCTAGTTTTAAAAATCCTAGCCCTAGGCCTAAGCCTTACAGTAACCCTGGGAAGGGAAATCAGCCTGGTGTTAAGCTTCTTGCCAAGGAAAAAGCCGTGAAAGCAACCATGTTGTGGCACTTTTGCACTCCCTTTTGGATGCCTTTCACAGCTCCAGTGTGCCTGGAACTCAGGGCTTCCTGATTTTAAAAATCCTAGCCCTAGGCCGAACCCCAAACCTAAGACGAGAAAGGCAAATCAGCCAGGAATTAGGCATGTCCCCAAGGAAAAAGCTGTGGAGGCAGGCACGTTGTGGTACATTTGCGCTCTTCTTGGGTAGTCCTTCGCAGCTGCTGTGTTCTTGGAACTCAGGGCTTTCTGGTTAATAGAACCCTTACCCTAGGCGTAACTCAAACCTTCACCCTAGGAAGGAAAATCAGCCTATGGTTCACGATGGTCTCATGAGAATAGCAGCAGAGGCAGCCAAGTTGTGTCACTTTTGGGGCCCTCTTGGGATGCCTTTGACAGCTGCATGTGCCTGGAGCCCAGGGCTTCCTGGTTTTAAAAGTCCTAGGCCTAAGCCTAACAGTAACCCTAGGAAGGTAAATCAGCCGCGTATTAGGGTTCTTCCTAAGGGAAAAGCCGTGAAAGCAGCCATGTTGTGGCACTTCTGCACTCCCTTTGGGATGCCTTTGGCAGATGCAGTAAGCCTGGAACTCAGGGCTTCCTAGTTAAAAAAATCCTAGCCCTAGGCCGAACCCCAACCCTAAGACGAGAAAGGCAAATCAGCCAGGTATTAGGCATGTCCCCAAGGAAAAAGCTGTGGAGGCAGGCATGTTGTGGTACTTTTGCGCTCTTCTTGGGTAGTCCTTCGCAGCTGCTGTGTTCTTGGAACACAGGGCTTTCTGGTTAATAGAACCCTTACCCTAGGCGTAACTCAAACCTTCACCCTAGGAAGGAAAATCAGCCTATGGTTCGGGATGGTCTCATGGAAATATCAGTGGTGGCAGCCAAGTTGTGTCACTTTTGCGCTCCCCTTGGGATGCCTTTCGCAGCTGCATGTGCCTGGAGCCCAGGGCTTCCTGGTTTTAAAAGTCCTAGGCCTAAGCCTAACAGTAACCCTAGGAAGGTAAATCAGCCGGGTATTAGGGTTCTTCCTAAGGGAAAAGCCGTGAAAGCAGCCATGTTGTGGCACTTCTGCACTCCCTTTGGGATGCCTTTGGCAGATGCAGTAAGCCTGGAACTCAGGGCTTGCTGGTTAAAAAACTCCAAGCCCTAGGCTGAACCCTAACCCTTACCCTAGGCAGATAAATCAGCTTAGGTATAGGGATGGTGCCAAGGAAAAAGCTGTGAAAGCTGCCATGTTGTTGCACTTTTGTACTCCCCTTGGGATGCCTTGAACAGCTGCAGTGTGCCTGGATCTAAGGGCTTCCTAGTTTTAAAAATCCTAGCCCTAGGCCTAAGCCTTACAGTAACCCTGGGAAGGGAAATCAGCCTGGTGTTAGGCTTCTTGCCAAGGAAAAAGCCGTGAAAGCAGCCATGTTGTGGCACTTTTGCACTCCCTTTTGGATGCCTTTCACAGCTCCAGTGTGCCTGGAACTCAGGGCTTCCTGATTTTAAAAATCCTAGCACTAGGCCGAACCCCAAACCTAAGACGAGAAAGGCAAATCAGCCAGGAATTAGGCATGTCCCCAAGGAAAAAGCTGTGGAGGCAGGCACGTTGTGGTACTTTTGCGCTCTTCTTGGGTAGTCCTTCGCAGCTGCTGTGTTCTTGGAACTCAGGGCTTTCTGGTTAATAGAACCCTTACCCTAGGCGTAACTCAAACCTTAACCCCAGGAAGGAAAATCAGCTTAGGGTTCAGGATGGTCTCATGGAAATATCAGTGGTGGCAGCCAAGTTGTGTCACTTTTGCGCTCCCCTTGGGATGCCTTTCGCAGCTGCAGTGTGCCTGGAGCCCAGGGCTTCCTGGTTTTAAAAGTCCTAGGCCTAAGCCTAACAGTGACCCTAGGAAGGTAAATCAGCCGGGTATTAGGGTTCTTCCTAAGGGAAAAGCCGTGAAAGCAGCCATGTTGTGGCACTTCTGCACTCCCTTTGGGATGCCTTTGGCAGATGCAGTAAGCCTGGAACTCAGGGCTTCCTAGTTAAAAAAATCCTAGCCCTAGGCCGACCCCCAACCCTAAGACGAGAAAGGCAAATCAGCCAGGAATTAGGCATGTCCCCAAGGAAAAAGCTGTGGAGGCAGGCATGTTGTGGTACTTTTGCGCTCTTCTTGGGTAGTCCTTCGCAGCTGCTGTGTTCTTGGAACTCAGGGCTTTCTGGTTAATAGAACCCTTACCCTAGGCGTAACTCAAACCTTAAGCCCAGGAAGGAAAATCAGCCTATGGTTCAGGATGGTCTCATGGGAATAGAAGCAGAGGCAGCCAAGTTGTGTCGCTTCTGCGGCCCTCTTGGGATGCCTTTCGCAGCTGCATGTGCCTGGAGCCCAGGGCTTCCTGGTTTTAAAAGTCCTAGGTCTAAGCCTAACAGTAACCCTAGGAAGGTAAATCAGCCGCGTATTAGGGTTCTTCCTAAGGGAAAAGCCGTGAAAGCAGCCATGTTGTGGCACTTCTGCACTCCCTTTGGGATGCTTTTGGCAGATGAAGTAAGCCTGGAACTCAGGGCTTCCTAGTTAAAAAAATCCTAGCCCTAGGCCGAACCCCAACCCTAAGACGAGAAAGGCAAATCAGCCAGGAATTAGGCATGTCCCCAAGGAAAAAGCTGTGGAGGCAGGCACGTTGTGGTACTTTTGCGCTCTTCTTGGGTAGTCCTTCGCAGCTGCTGTGTTCTTGGAACTCAGGTCTTTCTGGTTAATACAACCCTTACCCCAGGCGTAACTCAAACCTTAACCCTAGGAAGGAAAATCAGCCTATGGTTCAGGATGGTCTCATGAGAATAGAAGCAGAGGCAGCCAAGTTGTGACACTTCTGCGGCCCTCTTGGGATGCCTTTCGCAGCTGCATGTGCCTGGAGCCCAGGGCTTCCTGGTTTTAAAAGTCCTAGGCCTAAGCCTAACAGTAACCCTAGGAAGGTAAATCAGCCGGGTATTAGGGTTCTTCCTAAGGGAAAAGCCGTGAAAGCAGCCATGTTGTGGCACTTCTGCACTCCCTTTGGGATGCTTTTTGCAGATGAAGTAAGCCTGGAACTCAGGGCTTCCTAGTTAAAAAAATCCTAGCCCTAGGCCGAACCCCAACCCTAAGACGAGAAAGGCAAATCAGCCAGGAATTAGGCATGTCCCCAAGGAAAAAGCTGTGGAGGCAGGCATGTTGTGGTACTTTTGCGCTCTTCTTGGGTAGTCCTTCACAGCTGCTGTGTTCTTGGAATTCAGGGCTTTCTGGTTAAAAGAACCCTTACCCTAGGCGTAACTCAAACCTTCACCCTAGGAAGGAAAATCAGCCTATGGTTCGGGATGGTCTCATGAGAATAGCAGCAGAGGCAGCCAAGTTGTGTTACTTTTGCGCTCCCCTTGGGATGCCTTTTGCAGCTGCAGTGTGCCTGGAGCCCAGGGCTTCCTGGTTTTAAAAGTCCTAGGCCTAAGCCTAACAGTAACCCTAGGAAGGTAAATCAGCCGCGTATTAGGGTTCTTCCTAAGGGAAAAGCTGTGAAAGCAGCCATGTTGTGGCACTTCTGCACTCCCTTTGGGACGCCTTTGGCAGATGCAGTAAGCCTGGAACTCAGGGCTTCCTGGTTAAAAAACTCCAAGCCCTAGGCTGAACCCTAACCCTAACCCTAGGCAGATAAATCAGCCTAGGTATAGGGATGGTGCCAAGGAAAAAGCTGTGAAAGCTGCCATGTTGTTGCACTTTTGTACTCCCCTTGGGATGCCTTGAACAGCTGCAGTGTGCCTGGAGCCCAGGGCTTCCTAGTTTTAAAAATCCTAGCCCTAGGCCTAAGCCTAACAGTAACCCTGGGAAGGGAAATAAGCCTGGTGTTAGGCTTCTTGCCAAGGAAAATCCGTGAAAGCAACCATGTTGTGGCACTTTTGCACTCCCTTTGGGATGCCTTTCACAGCTCCAGTGTGCCTGGAACTCAGGGCTTCCTGATTTTAAAAGTCCTACCCCTAGGCCGAACCCCAAAACCTAAGACGAGAAAGGCAAATCAGCCAGGAATTAGGCATGTCCCCAAGGAAAAAGCTGTGGAGGCAGGCATGTTGTGGTACTTTTGCGCTCTTCTTGGGTAGTCCTTCGCAGCTGCTGTGTTCTTGGAACTCAGGGCTTTCTGGTTAATAGAACCCTTACCCCAGGCGTAACTCAAACCTTAACCCTAGGAAGGAAAATCAGCCTATGGTTCGGGATGGTCTCATGGAAATATCAGTGGTGGCAGCCAAGTTGTGTCACTTTTGCGGTCCCCTTGGGATGCCTTTCGCAGCTGCAGTGTGCCTGGAGCCCAGGGCTTCCTGGTTTTAAAAGTCCTAGGCCTAAGCCTAACAGTAACCCTAGGAAGGTAAATCAGCCGCGTATTAGGGTTCTTCCTAAGGGAAAAGCCGTGAAAGCAGCCATGTTGTGGCACTTCTGCACTCCCTTTGGGATGCCTTTGGCAGATGCAGTAAGCCTGGAACTCAGGGCTTCCTAGTTAAAAAAATCCTAGCCCTAGGCCGAACCCCAACCCTAAGACGAGAAAGGCAAATCAGCCAGGAATTAGGCATGTCCCCAAGGAAAAAGCTGTGGAGGCAGGCACGTTGTGGTACTTTTGCGCTCTTCTTGGGTAGTCCTTCGCAGCTGCTGTGCTCTTGGAACTCAGGGCTTTCTTCTTAATAGAACACTTACCCGAGGCGTAACTCAAACCTTAAGCCTAGGAAGGCAAATCAGCCAATGGTTCGGGATGGTCTCATGGAAATATCAGTGGTGGCAGCCAAGTTGTGTCACTTTTGCGCTCCCCTTGGGATGCCTTTCACAGCTGCAGTGTGCCTGGAGCCCAGGGCTTCCTGGTTTTAAAAGTCCTAGGCCTAAGCCTAACAGTAACCCTAGGAAGGTAAATCAGCCGGGTATTAGGGTTCTTCCTAAGGGAAAAGCCGTGAAAGCAGCCATGTTGTGGCACTTCTGCACTCCCTTTGGGATGCCTTTGGCAGATGCAGTAAGCCTGGAACTCAGGGCTTCCTGGTTAAAAAACTCCAAGCCCTAGGCTGAACCCTAACCCTTACCCTAGGCAGATAAATCAGCTTATGTATAGGGATGGTGCCAAGGAAAAAGCTGTGAAAGCTGCCATGTTGCTGCACTTTTGTACTCCCCTTGGGATGACTTGAACAGCTGCAGTGTGCCTGGATCTAAGGGCTTCCTAGTTTTAAAAATCCTAGCCCTAGGCCTAAGCCTAACAGTAACCCTGGGAAGGGAAATCAGCCTGGTGTTAGGCTTCTTGCCAAGGAAAAAGCCGTGAAAGCAGCCATGTTGTGGCACTTTTGCACTCCCTTTTGGATGCCTTTCACAGCTCCAGTGTGCCTGGAACTCAGGGCTTCCTGATTTTAAAAATCCTATCCCTAGGCCGAACCCCAACCCTAAGACGAGAAAGGCAAATCAGCCAGGAATTAGGCATGTCCCCAAGGAAAAAGCTATCGACGCAGGCATGTTGTGGTACTTTTGCGCTCTTCTTGGGTAGTCCTTCGCAGCTGCTGTGTTCTTGGAACTCAGGGCTTTCTGGTTAATAGAACCCTTACCCCAGGCGTAACTCAAACCTTAACCCTAGGAAGGAAAATCAGCCTATGATTCGGGATGGTCTCATGGAAATATCAGTGGTGGCAGCCAAGTTGTGTCACTTTTGCGCTCCCCTTGGGATGCCTTTCACAGCTGCAGTGTGCCTGGAGCCCAGGGCTTCCTGGTTTTAAAAGTCCTAGGCCTAAGCCTAACAGTAACCCTAGGAAGGTAAATCAGCCGGGTATTAGGGTTCTTCCTAAGGGAAAAGCCGTGATAGCAGCCATGTTGTGGCACTTCTGCACTCCCTTTGGGATTCCTTTGGCAGATGCAGTAAGCCTGGAACTCAGGGCTTCCTAGTTAAAAAAATCCTAGCCCTAGGCCGAACCCCAACCCTAAGACGAGAAAGGCAAATCAGCCAGGAATTAGGCATGTCCCCAAGGAAAAAGCTGTGGAGGCAGGCACGTTGTGGTACTTTTGCGCTCTTCTTGGGAAGTCCTTCGCAGCTGCTGTGTTCTTGGAACTCAGGGCTTTCTGGTTAATAGAACCCTTACCCTAGGCGTAACTCAAACCTTAACCCTAGGAAGGAAAATCAGCCTATGGTTCGGGATGGTCTCATGAGAATAGAAGCAGAGGCAGCCAAGTTGTGTCACTTCTGCAGCCCTCTTGGGATGCCTTTAACAGCTGCAGTGTGCCTGGAGCCCAGGGCTTCCTGGTTTTAAAAGTCCTAGGCCTAAGCCTAACAGTAACCCTAGGAAGGTAAATCAGCCGCGTATTAGGGTTCTTCCTAAGGGAAAAGCCGTGAAAGCAGCCATGTTGTAGCACTTCTGCACTCCCTTTGGGATGCCTTTGGCAGATGCAGTAAGCCTGGAACTCAGGGCTTCCTGGTTAAAAAACTCCAAGCCCTAGGCTGAACCCTTACCCTAACCCTAGGCAGATAAATCAGCCTAGGTATAGGGATGGTGCCAAGGAAAAAGCTGTGAAAGCTGCCATGTTGTTGCACTTTTGTACTCCCCTTGGGATGCCTTGAACAGCTGCAGTGTGCCTGGATCTAAGGGCTTCCTAGTTTTAAAAATCCTAGCCCTAGGCCTAAGCCTTACAGTAACCCTGGGAAGTTAAATCAGCCTGGTGTTAAGCTTCTTGCCAAGGAAAAAGCCGTGAAAGCAACCATGTTGTGGCACTTTTGCACTCCCTTTTGGATGCCTTTCACAGCTCCAGTGTGCCTGGAACTCAGGGCTTCCTGATTTTAAAAATCCTAGCCCTAGGCCGAACCCCAACCCTAAGACGAGAAAGGCAAATCAGCCAGGAATTAGGCATGTCCCCAAGGAAAAAGCTGTGGAGGCAGGCATGTTGTGGTACTTTTGCGCTCTTCTTGGCTAGTCATTCGCAGCTGCTGTGTTCTTAGAACTCAGGGCTTTCTGGTTAATAGAACCCTTACCCTAGGCGTAACTCAAATCTTAACCCTAGGAAGGAAAATCAGCCTATGGTTCAGGATGGTCTCATGGAAATATCAGTGGTGGCAGCCAAGTTGTGTCACTTTTGCGCTCCCCTTGGGATGCCTTTCGCAGCTGCAGTGTGCCTGGAGCTAAGAGTTTCCTGGTTTTAAAAGTCCTAGGCCTAAGCCTAACAGTAACCCTAGGAAGGTAAATCAGCCGCGTATTAGGGTTCTTCCTAAGGGAAAAGCCGTGAAACCAGCCATGTTGTGGCACTTCTGCACTCCCTTTGGGATGCCATTGGCAGATGCAGTAAGCCTGGAACTCAGGGCTTCCTGGTTTTAAAAGTCCTAGGCCTAAGCCTAACAGTAACCCTAGGAAGGTAAATCAGCCGGGTATTAGGGTTCTTCCTAAGGGAAAAGCCGTGATAGCAGCCATGTTGTGGCACTTCTGCACTCCCTTTGGGATTCCTTTGGCAGATGCAGTAAGCCTGGAACTCAGGGCTTCCTGGTTAAAAAAATCCTAGCCCTAGGCCGAACCCCAACCCTAAGACGAGAAAGGCAAATCAGCCAGGAATTAGGCATGTCCCCAAGGAAAAAGCTGTGGAGGCAGGCACGTTGTGGTACTTTTGCGCTCTTCTTGGGTAGTCCTTCGCAGCTGCTGTGTTCTTGGAACTCAGGTCTTTCTGGTTTATACAACCCTTACCCCAGGCGTAACTCAAACCTTAACCCTAGGAAGGAAAATCAGCCTATGGTTCAGGATGGTCTCATGAGAATAGAAGCAGAGGCAGCCAAGTTGTGTCACTTCTGCGGCCCTCTTGGGATGCCTTTCGCAGCTGCATGTGCCTGGAGCTCAGGGCTTCCTGGTTTTAAAAGTCCTAGGCCTAAGCCTAACAGTAACCCTAGGAAGGTAAATCAGCCGGGTATTAGGGTTCTTCCTAAGGGAAAAGCCGTGAAAGCAGCCATGTTGTGGCACTTCTGCACTCCCTTTGGGATGCTTTTTGCAGATGAAGTAAGCCTGGAACTCAGGGCTTCCTAGTTAAAAAAATCCTAGCCCTAGGCCGAACCCCAACCCTAAGACGAGAAAGGCAAATCAGCCAGGAATTAGGCATGTCCCCAAGGAAAAAGCTGTGGAGGCAGGCATGTTGTGGTACTTTTGCGCTCTTCTTGGGTAGTCCTTCACAGCTGCTGTGTTCTTGGAATTCAGGGCTTTCTGGTTTAAAGAACCCTTACCCTAGGCGTAACTCAAACCTTCACCCTAGGAAGGAAAATCAGCCTATGGTTCGGGATGGTCTCATGAGAATAGCAGCAGAGGCAGCCAAGTTGTGTTACTTTTGCGCTCCCCTTGGGATGCCTTTTGCAGCTGCAGTGTGCCTGAAACTCAGGGCTTCCTGGTTTTAAAAGTCCTAGGCCTAAGCCTAACAGTAACCCTAGGAAGGTAAATCAGCCGCGTATTAGGGTTCTTCCTAAGGGAAAAGCTGTGAAAGCAGCCATGTTGTGGCACTTCTGCACTCCCTTTGGGATGCCTTTGGCAGATGCAGTAAGCCTGGAACTCAGGGCTTCCTGGTTAAAAAACTCCAAGCCCTAGGCTGAACCCTAACCCTAACCCTAGGCAGATAAATCAGCCTAGGTATAGGGATGGTGCCAAGGAAAAAGCTGTGAAAGCTGCCATGTTGTTGCACTTTTGTACTCCCCTTGGGATGCCTTGAACAGCTGCAGTGTGCCTGGAGCCCAGGGCTTCCTAGTTTTAAAAATCCTAGCCCTAGGCCTAAGCCTAACAGTAACACTGGGAAGGGAAATAAGCCTGGTGTTAGGCTTCTTGCCAAGGAAAAAGCCGTGAAAGCAACCATGTTGTGGCACTTTTGCACTCCCTTTGGGATGCCTTTCACAGCTCCAGTGTGCCTGGAACTCAGGGCTTCCTGATTTTAAAAGTCCTAGCCCTAGGCCGAACCCCAAAACCTAAGACGAGAAAGGCAAATCAGCCAGGAATTAGGCATGTCCCCAAGGAAAAAGCTGTGGAGGCAGGCATGTTGTGGTACTTTTGCGCTCTTCTTGGGTAGTCCTTCGCAGCTGCTGTGTTCTTGGAACTCAGGGCTTTCTGGTTAATAGAACCCTTACCCCAGGCGTAACTCAAACCTTAACCCTAGGAAGGAAAATCAGCCTATGGTTCGGGATGGTCTCATGGAAATATCAGTGGTGGCAGCCAAGTTGTGTCACTTTTGCGCTCCCCTTGGGATGCCTTTCGCAGCTGCAGTGTGCCTGGAGCCCAGGGCTTCCTGGTTTTAAAAGTCCTAGGCCTAAGCCTAACAGTAACCCTAGGAAGGTAAATCAGCCGCGTATTAGGGTTCTTCCTAAGGGAAAAGCCGTGAAAGCAGCCATGTTGTGGCACTTCTGCACTCCCTTTGGGATGCCTTTGGCAGATGCAGTAAGCCTGGAACTCAGGGCTTCCTAGTTAAAAAAATCCTAGCCCTAGGCCGAACCCCAACCCTAAGACGAGAAAGGCAAATCAGCCAGGAATTAGGCATGTCCCCAAGGAAAAAGCTGTGGAGGCAGGCACGTTGTGCTACTTTTGCGCTCTTCTTGGGTAGTCCTTCGCAGCTGCTGTGCTCTTGGAACTCAGGGCTTTCTTCTTAATAGAACACTTACCCGAGGCGTAACTCAAACCTTAACCCTACGAAGGAAAATCAGCCTATGATTCGGGATGGTCTCATGGAAATATCAGTGGTGGCAGCCAAGTTGTGTCACTTTTGCGCTCCCCTTGGGATGCCTTTCACAGCTGCAGTGTGCCTGGAGCCCAGGGCTTCCTGGTTTTAAAAGTCCTAGGCCTAAGCCTAACAGTAACCCTAGGAAGGTAAATCAGCCGCGTATTAGGGTTCTTCCTAAGGGAAAAGCCGTGAAAGCAGCCATGTTGTGGCACTTCTGCACTCCCTTTGGGATGCCTTTGGCAGATGCAGTAAGCCTGGAACTCAGGGCTTCCTAGTTAAAAAAGTCCTAGCCCTAGGCCGAACCCCAACCCTAAGACGAGAAAGGCAAATCAGCCAGGAATTAGGCATGTCCCCAAGGAAAAAGCTGTGGAGGCAGGCATGTTGTGGTACTTTTGCGCTCTTCTTGGGTAGTCCTTCGCAGCTGCTGTGTTCTTGGAACTCAGGTCTTTCTGGTTAATAGACCTCTTACCCTAGGCGAAACTCAAACATTAACCCTAGGAAGGAAAATCAGCCTATGGTTCGGGATGGTCTCATGAGAATAGCAGCAGAGGCAGCCAAGTTGTGTCACTTCTGTGGCCCTCTTGGGATGCCTTTAACAGCTGCAGTGTGCCTGGAGCCCAGGGCTTCCTGGTTTTAAAAGTCCTAGGCCTAAGCCTAACAGTAACCCTAGGAAGGTAAATCAGCCGCGTATTAGGGTTCTTCCTAAGGGAAAAGCCGTGAAAGCAGCCATGTTGTGGCACTTCTGCACTCCCTTTGGGATGCCTTTGGCAGATGCAGTAAGCCTGGAACTCAGGGCTTCCTGGTTAAAAAACTCCAAGCCCTAGGCTGAACCCTAACCCTAACCCTAGGCAGATAAATCAGCCTAGGTATAGGGATGGTGCCAAGGAAAAAGCTGTGAAAGCTGCCATGTTGTTGCACTTTTGTACTCCCCTTGGGATGCCTTGAACAGCTGCAGTGTGCCTGGATCTAAGGGCTTCCTAGTTTTAAAAATCCTAGCCCTAGGCCTAAGCCTTACAGTAACCCTGGGAAGGGAAGTCAGCCTGGTGTTAAGCTTCTTGCCAAGGAAAAAGCCGTGAAAGCAACCATGTTGTGGCACTTTTGCACTCCCTTTTGGATGCCTTTCACAGCTCCAGTGTGCCTGGAACTCAGGGCTTCCTGATTTTAAAAATCCTAGCCCTAGGCCGAACCCAACCCTAAGACGAGAAAGGCAAATCAGCCAGGAATTAGGCATGTCCCCAAGGAAAAAGCTGTGGAGGCAGGCACGTTGTCGTACTTTTGCGCTCTTCTTGGGTAGTCCTTCGCAGCTGCTGTGTTCTTGGAACTCAGGGCTTTCTGGTTAATAGAACCCTTACCCTAGGCGTAACTCAAACCTTAACCCTAGGAAGGAAAATCAGCCTATGGTTCGGGATGGTCTCATGGAAATATCAGTGGTGGCAGCCAAGTTGTGTCACTTTTGCGCTCCCCTTGGGATGCCTTTAACAGCTGCATATGCCTGGAGCCCAGGGCTTCCTGGTTTTAAAAGTCCTAGGCCTAAGCCTAACAGTAACCCTAGGAAGGTAAATCAGCCGCGTATTAGGGTTCTTCCTAAGGGAAAAGCCATGAAAGCAGCCATGTTGTGGCACTTCTGCACTCCCTTTGGGATGCCTTTGGCAGATGCAGTAAGCCTGGAACTCAGGGCTTCCTAGTTAAAAAAATCCTAGCCCTAGGCCGAACCCCAACCCTAAGACGAGAAAGGCAAATCAGCCAGGAATTAGGCATGTCCCCAAGGAAAAAGCTGTGGAGGCAGGCATGTTGTGGTACTTTTGCGCTCTTCTTGGCTAGTCCTTCGCAGCTGCTGTGTTCTTGGAACTCAGGGCTTTCTGGTTAATAGAACCCTTACCCTAGGCGTAACTCAAACCTTAAGCCTAGGAAGGCAAATCAGCCAATGGTTCGGGATGGTCTCATGGAAATATCAGTGGTGGCAGCCAAGTTGTGTCACTTTTGCGCTCCCCTTGGGATGCCTTTCGCAGCTGCATGTGCCTGGAGCCCAGGGCTTCCTGGTTTTAAAAGTCCTAGGCCTAAGCCTAACAGTAACCCTAGGAAGGTAAATCAGCCGGGTATTAGGGTTCTTCCTAAGGGAAAAGCCGTGAAAGCAGCCATGTTGTGGCACTTCTGCACTCCCTTTGGGATGCCTTTGGCAGATGCAGTAAGCCTGGAACTCAGGGCTTCCTGGTTAAAAAACTCCAAGCCCTAGGCTGAACCCTAACCCTTACCCTAGGCAGATAAATCAGCTTAGGTATAGGGATGGTGCCAAGGAAAAAGCTGTGAAAGCTGCCATGTTGCTGCACTTTTGTACTCCCCTTGGGATGACTTGAACAGCTGCAGTGTGCCTGGATCTAAGGGCTTCCTAGTTTTAAAAATCCTAGCCCTAGGCCTAAGCCTAACAGTAACCCTGGGAAGGGAAATCAGCCTGGTGTTAGGCTTCTTGCCAAGGAAAAAGCCGTGAAAGCAGCCATGTTGTGGCACTTTTGCACTCCCTTTTGGATGCCTTTCACAGCTCCAGTGTGCCTGGAACTCAGGGCTTCCTGATTTTAAAAATCCTAGCCCTAGGCCGAACCCCAACCCTAAGACGAGAAAGGCAAATCAGCCAGGAATTAGGCATGTCCCCAAGGAAAAAGCTATCGACGCAGGCATGTTGTGGTACTTTTGCGCTCTTCTTGGGTAGTCCTTCGCAGCTGCTGTGTTCTTGGAACTCAGGGCTTTCTGGTTAATAGAACCCTTACCCCAGGCGTAACTCAAACCTTAACCCTAGGAAGGAAAATCAGCCTATGATTCGGGATGGTCTCATGGAAATATCAGTGGTGGCAGCCAAGTTGTGTCACTTTTGCGCTCCCCTTGGGATGCCTTTCACAGCTGCAGTGTGCCTGGAGCCCAGGGCTTCCTGGTTTTAAAAGTCCTAGGCCTAAGCCTAACAGTAACCCTAGGAAGGTAAATCAGCCGGGTATTAGGGTTCTTCCTAAGGGAAAAGCCGTGATAGCAGCCATGTTGTGGCACTTCTGCACTCCCTTTGGGATTCCTTTGGCAGATGCAGTAAGCCTGGAACTCAGGGCTTCCTAGTTAAAAAAATCCTAGCCCTAGGCCGAACCCCAACCCTAAGACGAGAAAGGCAAATCAGCCAGGAATTAGGCATGTCCCCAAGGAAAAAGCTGTGGAGGCAGGCACGTTGTGGTACTTTTGCGCTCTTCTTGGGAAGTCCTTCGCAGCTGCTGTGTTCTTGGAACTCAGGGCTTTCTGGTTAATAGAACCCTTACCCTAGGCGTAACTCAAACCTTAACCCTAGGAAGGAAAATCAGCCTATGGTTCGGGATGGTCTCATGAGAATAGAAGCAGAGGCAGCCAAGTTGTGTCACTTCTGCAGCCCTCTTGGGATGCCTTTAACAGCTGCAGTGTGCCTGGAGCCCAGGGCTTCCTGGTTTTAAAAGTCCTAGGCCTAAGCCTAACAGTAACCCTAGGAAGGTAAATCAGCCGCGTATTAGGGTTCTTCCTAAGGGAAAAGCCGTGAAAGCAGCCATGTTGTAGCACTTCTGCACTCCCTTTGGGATGCCTTTGGCAGATGCAGTAAGCCTGGAACTCAGGGCTTCCTGGTTAAAAAACTCCAAGCCCTAGGCTGAACCCTTACCCTAACCCTAGGCAGATAAATCAGCCTAGGTATAGGGATGGTGCCAAGGAAAAAGCTGTGAAAGCTGCCATGTTGTTGCACTTTTGTACTCCCCTTGGGATGCCTTGAACAGCTGCAGTGTGCCTGGATCTAAGGGCTTCCTAGTTTTAAAAATCCTAGCCCTAGGCCTAAGCCTTACAGTAACCCTGGGAAGGGAAATCAGCCTGGTGTTAAGCTTCTTGCCAAGGAAAAAGCCGTGAAAGCAACCATGTTGTGGCACTTTTGCACTCCCTTTTGGATGCCTTTCACAGCTCCAGTGTGCCTGGAACTCAGGGCTTCCTGATTTTAAAAATCCTAGCCCTAGGCCGAACCCCAACCCTAAGACGAGAAAGGCAAATCAGCCAGGAATTAGGCATGTCCCCAAGGAAAAAGCTGTGGAGGCAGGCATGTTGTGGTACTTTTGCGCTCTTCTTGGGTAGTCCTTCGCAGCTGCTGTGTTCTTAGAACTCAGGGCTTTCTGGTTAATAGAACCCTTACCCTAGGCGTAACTCAAATCTTAACCCTAGGAAGGAAAATCAGCCTATGGTTCAGGATGGTCTCATGGAAATATCAGTGGTGGCAGCCAAGTTGTGTCACTTTTGCGCTCCCCTTGGGATGCCTTTCGCAGCTGCAGTGTGCCTGGAGCTAAGAGTTTCCTGGTTTTAAAAGTCCTAGGCCTAAGCCTAACAGTAACCCTAGGAAGGTAAATCAGCCGCGTATTAGGGTTCTTCCTAAGGGAAAAGCCGTGAAACCAGCCATGTTGTGGCACTTCTGCACTCCCTTTGGGATGCCATTGGCAGATGCAGTAAGCCTGGAACTCAGGGCTTCCTGGTTTTAAAAGTCCTAGGCCTAAGCCTAACAGTAACCCTAGGAAGGTAAATCAGCCGGGTATTAGGGTTCTTCCTAAGGGAAAAGCCGTGATAGCAGCCATGTTGTGGCACTTCTGCACTCCCTTTGGGATTCCTTTGGCAGATGCAGTAAGCCTGGAACTCAGGGCTTCCTGGTTAAAAAAATCCTAGCCCTAGGCCGAACCCCAACCCTAAGACGAGAAAGGCAAATCAGCCAGGAATTAGGCATGTCCCCAAGGAAAAAGCTGTGGAGGCAGGCACGTTGTGGTACTTTTGCGCTCTTCTTGGGAAGTCCTTCGCAGCTGCTGTGTTCTTGGAACTCAGGGCTTTCTGGTTAATAGAACCCTTACCCTAGGCGTAACTCAAACCTTAAGCCTAGGAAGGAAAATCAGCCTATGGTTCGGGATGGTCTCATGAGAATAGCAGCAGAGGCAGCCAAGTTGTGTCACTTCTGCAGCCCTCTTGGGATGCCTTTAACAGCTGCAGTGTGCCTGGAGCCCAGGGCTTCCTGGTTTTAAAAGTCCTAGGCCTAAGCCTAACAGTAACCCTAGGAAGGTAAATCAGCCACGTATTAGGGTTCTTCCTAAGGGAAAAGCCGTGAAAGCAGCCATGTTGTGGCACTTTTGCACTCCCTTTGGGATGCCTTTGGCAGATGCAGTAAGCCTGGAACTCAGGGCTTCCTAGTTAAAAAAATCCTAGCCCTAGCCCGAACCCCAACCCTAAGACGAGAAAGGCAAATCAGCCAGGAATTAGGCATGTCCCCAAGGAAAAAGCTGTGGAGGCAGGCACATTGTGGTACTTTTGCGCTCTTCTTGGGTAGTCCTTCGCAGCTGCTGTGTTCTTGGAACTCAGGTCTTTCTGGTTAATAGAACTCTTACCCTAGGCGAAACTCAAACCTTAACCCTAGGAAGGAAAATCAGCCTATGGTTCGGGATGGTCTCATGAGAATAGCAGCAGAGGCAGCCAAGTTGTGTCACTTCTGCGGCCCTCTTGGGATGCCTTTAACAGCTGCATGTGCCTGGAGCTAAGGGCTTCCTGGTTTTAAAAGTCCTAGGCCTAAGCCTAACAGTAACCCTAGGAAGGTAAATCAGCCGCGTATTAGGGTTCTTCCTAAGGGAAAAGCCGTGAAAGCAGCCATGTTGTGGCACTTTTGCACTCCCTTTGGGATGCCTTTGGCAGATGCAGTAAGCCTGGAACTCAGGGCTTCCTGGTTAAAAAACTCCAAGCCCTAGGCTGAACCCTAACCCTTACCCTAGGCAGATAAAACAGCCTAGGTATAGGGATGGTGCCAAGGAAAAAGCTGTGAAAGCTGCCATGTTGTTGCACTTTTGTACTCCCCTTGGGATGCCTTGAACAGCTGCAGTGTGCCTGGATCTAAGGGCTTCCTAGTTTTAAAAATCCTAGCCCTAGGCCTAAGCCTAACAGTAACCCTGGGAAGGGAAATCAGCCTGGTGTTAAGCTTCTTGCCAAGGAAAAAGCCGTGAAAGGAACCATGTTGTGGCACTTTTGCACTACCTTTTGGATGCCTTTCAAAGCTCCAGTGTGCCTGGAACTCAGAGCTTCCTGATTTTAAAAATCCTAGCCCTAGGCCGAACCCCAACCCTAAGACGAGAAAGGCAAATCAGCCAGGAATTAGGCATGTCCCCAAGGAAAAAGCTGTGGAGGCAGGCATGTTGTGGTACTTTTGCGCTCTTCTTGGGTAGTCGTTCGCAGCTGCTGTGTTCTTGGAACTCAGGGCTTTCTGGTTAATAGAACCCTTACCCGAGGCGTAACTCAAACCTTCACCCTAGGAAGGAAAATCAGCCTATGGTTCACGATGGTCTCATGAGAATAGCAGCAGAGGCAGCCAAGTTGTGTCACTTCTGCGGCCCTCTTGGGATGCCTTTAACAGCTGCATGTGCCTGGAGCCCAGGGCTTCACGGTTTTAAAAGTCCTAGGCCTAAGCCTAACAGTAACCCTAGGAAGGTAAATCAGCCGGGTATTAGGGTTCTTCCTAAGGGAAAAGCCGTGATAGCAGCCATGTTGTGGCACTTTTGCACTCCCTTTGGGATGCCTTTGGCAGATGCAGTAAGCCTGGAACTCAGGGCTTCCTAGTTAAAAAAATCCTAGCCCTAGGCCGAACCCCAAGCCTAAGACGAGAAAGGCAAATCAGCCAGGAATTAGGCATGTCCCCAAGGAAAAAGCTGTGGAGGCAGGCACGTTGTGGTACTTTTGCGCTCTTCTTGGGTAGTCCTTCGCAGCTGCTGTGTTCTTGGAACTCAGGTCTTTCTGGTTAATAGACCTCTTACCCTAGGCGTAACTCAAACCTTAACCCTAGGAAGGAAAATCAGCCTATGTTTCACGATGGTCTCATGAGAATAGCAGCAGAGGCAGCCAAGTTGTGTCACTTCTGCGGCCCTCTTGGGATGCCTTGAACAGCTGCATGTGCCTGGAGCTAAGGGCTTCCTGGTTTTAAAAGTCCTAGGCCTAAGCCTAACAGTAACCCTAGGAAGGTAAATCAGCCGCGTATTAGGGTTCTTCCTAAGGGAAAAGCCGTGAAAGCAGCCATGTTGTGGCACTTCTGCACTCCCTTTGGGATGCTTTTGGAAGATGAAGTAAGCCTGGAACTCAGGGCTTCCTAGTTAAAAAAATCCTAGCCCTAGGCCGAACCCCAACCCTAAGACGAGAAAGGCAAATCAGCCAGGAATTAGGCATGTCCCCAAGGAAAAAGCTGTGGAGGCAGGCATGTTGTGGTACTTTTGCGCTCTTCTTGGGTAGTCCTTCGCAGCTGCTGTGTTCTTGGAACTCAGGGCTTTCTGGTTAATAGAACCCTTACCCCAGGCGTAACTCAAACCTTAACCCTAGGAAGGAAAATCAGCCTATGGTTCGGGATGGTCTCATGGAAATATCAGTGGTGGCAGCCAAGTTGTGTCACTTTTGCGCTCCCCTTGGGATGCCTTTCGCAGCTGCAGTGTGCCTGGAGCCCAGGGCTTCCTGGTTTTAAAAGTCCTAGGCCTAAGCCTAACAGTAACCCTAGGAAGGTAAATCAGCCGGGTATTAGGGTTCTTCCTAAGGGAAAAGCTGTGAAAGCAGCCATGTTGTGGCACTTCTGCACTCCCTTTGGGATGCCTTTGGCAGATGCAGTAAGCCTGGAACTCAGGGCTTCCTAGTTAAAAAAATCCTTGCCCTAGGCCGAACCCCAACCCTAAGACGAGAAAGGCAAATCAGCCAGGAATTAGGCATGTCCCCAAGGAAAAAGCTGTGGAGGCAGGCATGTTGTGGTACTTTTGCGCTCTTCTTGGCTAGTCCTTCGCAGCTGCTGTGTTCTTGGAACTCAGGTCTTTCTGGTTAATAGACCTCTTACCCTAGGCGAAACTCAAACATTAACCCTAGGAAGGAAAATCAGCCTATGGTTCGGGATGGTCTCATGAGAATAGAAGCAGAGGCAGCCAAGTTGTGTCACTTCTGCGGCCCTCTTGGGATGTCTTTAACAGCTTCAGTGTGCCTGGAGCCCAGGGCTTCCTGGTTTTAAAAGTCCTAGGCCTAAGCCTAACAGTAACCCTAGGAAGGTAAATCAGCCGGGTATTAGGGTTCTTCCTAAGGGAAAAGCTGTGAAAGCAGCCATGTTGTGGCACTTTTGCACTCCCTTTGGGATGCCTTTGGCAGATGCAGTAAGTCTGGAACTCAGGGCTTCCTGGTTAAAAAACTCCAAGCCCTAGGCTGAACCCTAACCCTAACCCTAGGCAGATAAAACAGCCTAGGTATAGGGATGGTGCCAAGGAAAAAGCTGTGAAAGCTGCCATGTTGTTGCACTTTTGTACTCCCCTTGGGATGCCTTGAACAGCTGCAGTGTGCCTGGATCTAAGGGCTTCCTAGTTTTAAAAATCCTAGCCCTAGGCCTAAGCCTTACAGTAACCCTGGGAAGTTAAATCAGCCTGGTGTTAAGCTTCTTGCCAAGGAAAAGGCCGTGAAAGCAACCATGTTGTGGCACTTTTGCACTCCCTTTTGGATGCCTTTCACAGCTCCAGTGTGCCTGGAACTCAGGGCTTCCTGATTTTAAAAATCCTATCCCTAGGCCGAACCCCAACCCTAAGACGAGAAAGGCAAATCAGCCAGGAATTAGGCATGTCCCCAAGGAAAAAGCTGTGGAGGCAGGCATGTTGTGGTACTTTTGCGCTCTTCTTGGCTAGTCCTTCGCAGCTGCTGTGTTCTTGGAACTCAGGGCTTTCTGGTTAATAGAACCCTTACCCCAGGCGTAACTCAAACCTTAACCCTAGGAAGGAAAATCAGCCTATGATTCGGGATGGTCTCATGGAAATATCAGTGGTGGCAGCCAAGTTGTGTCACTTTTGCGCTCCCCTTGGGATGCCTTTCACAGCTGCAGTGTGCCTGGAGCCCAGGGCTTCCTGGTTTTAAAAGTCCTAGGCCTAAGCCTAACAGTAACCCTAGGAAGGTAAATCAGCCGGGTATTAGGGTTCTTCCTAAGGGAAAAGCCGTGATAGCAGCCATGTTGTGGCACTTCTGCACTCCCTTTGGGATTCCTTTGGCAGATGCAGTAAGCCTGGAACTCAGGGCTTCCTAGTTAAAAAAATCCTAGCCCTAGGCCGAACCCCAACCCTAAGACGAGAAAGGCAAATCAGCCAGGAATTAGGCATGTCCCCAAGGAAAAAGCTGTGGAGGCAGGCACGTTGTGGTACTTTTGCGCTCTTCTTGGGAAGTCCTTCGCAGCTGCTGTGTTCTTGGAACTCAGGGCTTTCTGGTTAATAGAACCCTTACCCTAGGCGTAACTCAAACCTTAACCCTAGGAAGGAAAATCAGCCTATGGTTCGGGATGGTCTCATGAGAATAGAAGCAGAGGCAGCCAAGTTGTGTCACTTCTGCAGCCCTCTTGGGATGCCTTTAACAGCTGCAGTGTGCCTGGAGCCCAGGGCTTCCTGGTTTTAAAAGTCCTAGGCCTAAGCCTAACAGTAACCCTAGGAAGGTAAATCAGCCGCGTATTAGGGTTCTTCCTAAGGGAAAAGCCGTGAAAGCAGCCATGTTGTAGCACTTCTGCACTCCCTTTGGGATGCCTTTGGCAGATGCAGTAAGCCTGGAACTCAGGGCTTCCTGGTTAAAAAACTCCAAGCCCTAGGCTGAACCCTTACCCTAACCCTAGGCAGATAAATCAGCCTAGGTATAGGGATGGTGCCAAGGAAAAAGCTGTGAAAGCTGCCATGTTGTTGCACTTTTGTACTCCCCTTGGGATGCCTTGAACAGCTGCAGTGTGCCTGGATCTAAGGGCTTCCTAGTTTTAAAAATCCTAGCCCTAGGCCTAAGCCTTACAGTAACCCTGGGAAGTTAAATCAGCCTGGTGTTAAGCTTCTTGCCAAGGAAAAAGCCGTGAAAGCAACCATGTTGTGGCACTTTTGCACTCCCTTTTGGATGCCTTTCACAGCTCCAGTGTGCCTGGAACTCAGGGCTTCCTGATTTTAAAAATCCTAGCCCTAGGCCGAACCCCAACCCTAAGACGAGAAAGGCAAATCAGCCAGGAATTAGGCATGTCCCCAAGGAAAAAGCTGTGGAGGCAGGCATGTTGTGGTACTTTTGCGCTCTTCTTGGCTAGTCATTCGCAGCTGCTGTGTTCTTAGAACTCAGGGCTTTCTGGTTAATAGAACCCTTACCCTAGGCGTAACTCAAATCTTAACCCTAGGAAGGAAAATCAGCCTATGGTTCAGGATGGTCTCATGGAAATATCACTGGTGGCAGCCAAGTTGTGTCACTTTTGCGCTCCCCTTGGGATGCCTTTCGCAGCTGCAGTGTGCCTGGAGCTAAGAGTTTCCTGGTTTTAAAAGTCCTAGGCCTAAGCCTAACAGTAACCCTAGGAAGGTAAATCAGCCGCGTATTAGGGTTCTTCCTAAGGGAAAAGCCGTGAAACCAGCCATGTTGTGGCACTTCTGCACTCCCTTTGGGATGCCATTGGCAGATGCAGTAAGCCTGGAACTCAGGGCTTCCTGGTTTTAAAAGTCCTAGGCCTAAGCCTAACAGTAACCCTAGGAAGGTAAATCAGCCGGGTATTAGGGTTCTTCCTAAGGGAAAAGCCGTGATAGCAGCCATGTTGTGGCACTTCTGCACTCCCTTTGGGATTCCTTTGGCAGATGCAGTAAGCCTGGAACTCAGGGCTTCCTGGTTAAAAAAATCCTAGCCCTAGGCCGAACCCCAACCCTAAGACGAGAAAGGCAAATCAGCCAGGAATTAGGCATGTCCCCAAGGAAAAAGCTGTGGAGGCAGGCACGTTGTGGTACTTTTGCGCTCTTCTTGGGAAGTCCTTCGCAGCTGCTGTGTTCTTGGAACTCAGGGCTTTCTGGTTAATAGAACCCTTACCCTAGGCGTAACTCAAACCTTAAGCCTAGGAAGGAAAATCAGCCTATGGTTCGGGATGGTCTCATGAGAATAGCAGCAGAGGCAGCCAAGTTGTGTCACTTCTGCAGCCCTCTTGGGATGCCTTTAACAGCTGCAGTGTGCCTGGAGCCCAGGGCTTCCTGGTTTTAAAAGTCCTAGGCCTAAGCCTAACAGTAACTCTAGGAAGGTAAATCAGCCACGTATTAGGGTTCTTCCTAAGGGAAAAGCCGTGAAAGCAGCCATGTTGTGGCACTTTTGCACTCCCTTTGGGATGCCTTTGGCAGATGCAGTAAGCCTGGAACTCAGGGCTTCCTGGTTAAAAAACTCCAAGCCCTAGGCTGAACCCTAACCCTAACCCTAGGCAGATAAAACAGCCTAGGTATAGGCATGGTGCCAAGGAAAAAGCTGTGAAAGCTGCCATGTTGTTGCACTTTTGTACTCCCCTTGGGATGCCTTGAACAGCTGCAGTGTGCCTGGATCTAAGGGCTTCCTAGTTTTAAAAATCCTAGCCCTAGGCCTAAGCCTTACAGTAACCCTGGGAAGTTAAATCAGCCTGGTGTTAAGCTTCTTGCCAAGGAAAAAGCCGTGAAAGCAACCATGTTGTGGCACTTTTGCACTCCCTTTTGGATGCCTTTCACAGCTCCAGTGTGCCTGGAACTCAGGGCTTCCTGATTTTAAAAATCCTAGCCCTAGGCCGAACCCCAACCCTAAGACGAGAAAGGCAAATCAGCCAGGAATTAGGCATGTCCCCAAGGAAAAAGCTGTGGAGGCAGGCATGTTGTGGTACTTTTGCGCTCTTCTTGGCTAGTCCTTCGCAGCTGCTGTGTTCTTGGAACTCAGGGCTTTCTGGTTAATAGAACCCTTACCCTAGGCGTAACTCAAACCTTAACCCTAGGAAGGAAAATCAGCCTATGGTTCGGGATGGTCTCATGGAAATATCAGTGGTGGCAGCCAAGTTGTGTCACTTTTGCGCTCCCCTTGGGATGCCTTTCGCAGCTGCAGTGTGCCTGGAGCTAAGAGCTTCCTGGTTTTAAAAGTCCTAGGCCTAAGCCTAACAGTAACCCTGGGAAGGTAAATCAGCCGCGTATTAGGGTTCTTCCTAAGGGAAAAGCCGTGAAAGCAGCCATGTTGTGGCACTTCTGCACTCCCTTTGGGATGCCTTTGGCAGATGCAGTAAGCCTGGAACTCAGGGCTTCCTGGTTTTAAAAGTCCTAGGCCTAAGCCTAACAGTAACCCTAGGAAGGTAAATCAGCCGCGTATTAGGGTTCTTCCTAAGGGAAAAGCCGTGAAAGCAGCCATGTTGTGGAACTTTTGCACTCCCTTTGGGATGCCTTTGGCAGATGCAGTAAGCCTGGAACTCAGGGCTTCCTGGTTAAAAAACTCCAAGCCCTAGGCTGAACCCTAACCCTTACCCTAGGCAGATAAAACAGCCTAGGTATAGGGATGGTGCCAAGGAAAAAGCTGTGAAAGCTGCCATGTTGTTGCACTTTTGTACTCCCCTTGGGATGCCTTGAACAGCTGCAGTGTGCCTGGATCTAAGGGCTTCCTAGTTTTAAAAATCCTAGCCCTAGGCCTAAGCCTAACAGTAACCCTGGGAAGGGAAATCAGCCTGGTGTTAAGCTTCTTGCCAAGGAAAAAGCCGTGAAAGGAACCATGTTGTGGCACTTTTGCACTACCTTTTGGATGCCTTTCAAAGCTCCAGTGTGCCTGGAACTCAGAGCTTCCTGATTTTAAAAATCCTAGCCCTAGGCCGAACCCCAACCCTAAGACGAGAAAGGCAAATCAGCCAGGAATTAGGCATGTCCCCAAGGAAAAAGCTGTGGAGGCAGGCATGTTGTGGTACTTTTGCGCTCTTCTTGGGTAGTCGTTCGCAGCTGCTGTGTTCTTGGAACTCAGGGCTTTCTGGTTAATAGAACCCTTACCCGAGGCGTAACTCAAACCTTCACCCTAGGAAGGAAAATCAGCCTATGGTTCACGATGGTCTCATGAGAATAGCAGCAGAGGCAGCCAAGTTGTGTCACTTCTGCGGCCCTCTTGGGATGCCTTTAACAGCTGCATGTGCCTGGAGCCCAGGGCTTCACGGTTTTAAAAGTCCTAGGCCTAAGCCTAACAGTAACCCTAGGAAGGTAAATCAGCCGGGTATTAGGGTTCTTCCTAAGGGAAAAGCCGTGATAGCAGCCATGTTGTGGCACTTTTGCACTCCCTTTGGGATGCCTTTGGCAGATGCAGTAAGCCTGGAACTCAGGGCTTCCTAGTTAAAAAAATCCTAGCCCTAGGCCGAACCCCAAGCCTAAGACGAGAAAGGCAAATCAGCCAGGAATTAGGCATGTCCCCAAGGAAAAAGCTGTGGAGGCAGGCACGTTGTGGTACTTTTGCGCTCTTCTTGGGTAGTCCTTCGCAGCTGCTGTGTTCTTGGAACTCAGGTCTTTCTGGTTAATAGACCTCTTACCCTAGGCGTAACTCAAACCTTAACCCTAGGAAGGAAAATCAGCCTATGTTTCACGATGGTCTCATGAGAATAGCAGCAGAGGCAGCCAAGTTGTGTCACTTCTGCGGCCCTCTTGGGATGCCTTGAACAGCTGCATGTGCCTGGAGCTAAGGGCTTCCTGGTTTTAAAAGTCCTAGGCCTAAGCCTAACAGTAACCCTAGGAAGGTAAATCAGCCGCGTATTAGGGTTCTTCCTAAGGGAAAAGCCGTGAAAGCAGCCATGTTGTGGCACTTCTGCACTCCCTTTGGGATGCTTTTGGAAGATGAAGTAAGCCTGGAACTCAGGGCTTCCTAGTTAAAAAAATCCTAGCCCTAGGCCGAACCCCAACCCTAAGACGAGAAAGGCAAATCAGCCAGGAATTAGGCATGTCCCCAAGGAAAAAGCTGTGGAGGCAGGCATGTTGTGGTACTTTTGCGCTCTTCTTGGGTAGTCGTTCGCAGCTGCTGTGTTCTTGGAACTCAGGGCTTTCTGGTTAATAGAACCCTTACCCCAGGCGTAACTCAAACCTTAACCCTAGGAAGGAAAATCAGCCTATGGTTCGGGATGGTCTCATGGAAATATCAGTGGTGGCAGCCAAGTTGTGTCACTTTTGCGCTCCCCTTGGGATGCCTTTCGCAGCTGCAGTGTGCCTGGAGCCCAGGGCTTCCTGGTTTTAAAAGTCCTAGGCCTAAGCCTAACAGTAACCCTAGGAAGGTAAATCAGCCGGGTATTAGGGTTCTTCCTAAGGGAAAAGCTGTGAAAGCAGCCATGTTGTGGCACTTCTGCACTCCCTTTGGGATGCCTTTGGCAGATGCAGTAAGCCTGGAACTCAGGGCTTCCTAGTTAAAAAAATCCTTGCCCTAGGCCGAACCCCAACCCTAAGACGAGAAAGGCAAATCAGCCAGGAATTAGGCATGTCCCCAAGGAAAAAGCTGTGGAGGCAGGCATGTTGTGGTACTTTTGCGCTCTTCTTGGCTAGTCCTTCGCAGCTGCTGTGTTCTTGGAACTCAGGTCTTTCTGGTTAATAGACCTCTTACCCTAGGCGAAACTCAAACATTAACCCTAGGAAGGAAAATCAGCCTATGGTTCGGGATGGTCTCATGAGAATAGAAGCAGAGGCAGCCAAGTTGTGTCACTTCTGCGGCCCTCTTGGGATGCCTTTAACAGCTTCAGTGTGCCTGGAGCCCAGGGCTTCCTGGTTTTAAAAGTCCTAGGCCTAAGCCTAACAGTAACCCTAGGAAGGTAAATCAGCCGGGTATTAGGGTTCTTCCTAAGGGAAAAGCTGTGAAAGCAGCCATGTTGTGGCACTTTTGCACTCCCTTTGGGATGCCTTTGGCAGATGCAGTAAGTCTGGAACTCAGGGCTTCCTGGTTAAAAAACTCCAAGCCCTAGGCTGAACCCTAACCCTAACCCTAGGCAGATAAAACAGCCTAGGTATAGGGATGGTGCCAAGGAAAAAGCTGTGAAAGCTGCCATGTTGTTGCACTTTTGTACTCCCCTTGGGATGCCTTGAACAGCTGCAGTGTGCCTGGATCTAAGGGCTTCCTAGTTTTAAAAATCCTAGCCCTAGGCCTAAGCCTTACAGTAACCCTGGGAAGTTAAATCAGCCTGGTGTTAAGCTTCTTGCCAAGGAAAAGGCCGTGAAAGCAACCATGTTGTGGCACTTTTGCACTCCCTTTTGGATGCCTTTCACAGCTCCAGTGTGCCTGGAACTCAGGGCTTCCTGATTTTAAAAATCCTATCCCTAGGCCGAACCCCAACCCTAAGACGAGAAAGGCAAATCAGCCAGGAATTAGGCATGTCCCCAAGGAAAAAGCTGTGGAGGCAGGCATGTTGTGGTACTTTTGCGCTCTTCTTGGCTAGTCCTTCGCAGCTGCTGTGTTCTTGGAACTCAGGGCTTTCTGGTTAATAGAACCCTTACCCTAGGCGTAACTCAAACCTTAAGCCTAGGAAGGAAAATCAGCCTATGGTTCGGGATGGTCTCATGGAAATATCAGTGGTGGCAGCCAAGTTGTGTCACTTTTGAGCTCCCCTTGGGATGCCTTTCGCAGCTGCAGTGTGCCTGGAGCTAAGAGCTTCCTGGTTTTAAAAGTCCTAGGCCTAAGCCTAACAGTAACCCTAGGAAGGTAAATCAGCTGGGTATTAGGGTTCTTCCTAAGGGAAAAGCCGTGAAAGCAGCCATGTTGTGGCACTTCTGCACTCCCTTTGGGATGCCTTTGGCAGATGCAGTAAGCCTGGAACTCAGGGCTTCCTGGTTTTAAAAGTCCTAGGCCTAAGCCTAACAGTAACCCTAGGAAGGTAAATCAGCCGCGTATTAGGGTTCTTCCTAAGGGAAAAGCCGTGAAAGCAGCCATGTTGTGGAACTTTTGCACTCCCTTTGGGATGCCTTTGGCAGATGCAGTAAGCCTGGAACTCAGGGCTTCCTGGTTAAAAAACTCCAAGCCCTAGGCTGAACCCTAACCCTTACCCTAGGCAGATAAAACAGCCTAGGTATAGGGATGGTGCCAAGGAAAAAGCTGTGAAAGCTGCCATGTTGTTGCACTTTTGTACTCCCCTTGGGATGCCTTGAACAGCTGCAGTGTGCCTGGATCTAAGGGCTTCCTAGTTTTAAAAATCCTTGCCCTAGGCCTAAGCCTAACAGTAACCCTGGGAAGGGAAATCAGCCTGGTGTTAAGCTTCTTGCCAAGGAAAAAGCCGTGAAAGGAACCATGTTGTGGCACTTTTGCACTACCTTTCGGATGACTTTCAAAGCTCCAGTGTGCCTGGAACTCAGGGCTTCCTGATTTTAAAAATCCTAGCCCTAGGCCGAACCCCAACCCTAAGACGAGAAAGGCAAATCAGCCAGGAATTAGGCATGTCCCCAAGGAAAAATCTGTGGAGGCAGGCATGTTGTGGTACTTTTGCGCTCTTCTTGGCTAGTCCTTCGCAGCTGCTGTGTTCTTGGAACTCAGGGCTTTCTGGTTAATAGAACCCTTACCCGAGGCGTAACTCAAACCTTCACCCTAGGAAGGAAAATCAGCCTATGGTTCACGATGGTCTCATGAGAATAGCAGCAGAGGCAGCCAAGTTGTGTCACTTCTGCGGCCCTCTTGGGATGCCTTTAACAGCTGCATGTGCCTGGAGCCCAGGGCTTCCTGGTTTTAAAAGTCCTAGGCCTAAGCCTAACAGTAACCCTAGGAAGGTAAATCAGCCGCGTATTAGGGTTCTTCCTAAGGGAAAAGCCGTGATAGCAGCCATGTTGTGGCACTTTTGCACTCCCTTTGGGATGCCTTTGGCAGATGCAGTAAGCCTGGAACTCAGGGCTTCCTAGTTAAAAAAATCCTAGCCCTAGGCCGAACCCCAACCCTAAGACGAGAAAGGCAAATCAGCCAGGAATTAGGCATGTCCCCAAGGAAAAAGCTGTGGAGGCAGGCATGTTGTGGTACTTTTGCGCTCTTCTTGGGTAGTCGTTCGCAGCTGCTGTGTTCTTGGAACTCAGGCCTTTCTGGTTAATAGAACCCTTACCCGAGGCGTAACTCAAACCTTCACCCTAGGAAGGAAAATCAGCCTATGGTTCACGATGGTCTCATGAGAATAGCAGCAGAGGCAGCCAAGTTGTGTCACTTCTGCAGCCCTCTTGGGATGCCTTTAACAGCTGCATGTGCCTGGAGCCCAGGGCTTCCTGGTTTTAAAAGTCCTAGGCCTAAGCCTAACAGTAACCCTAGGAAGGTAAATCAGCCGGGTATTAGGGTTCTTCCTAAGGGAAAAGCCGTGATAGCAGCCATGTTGTGGCACTTTTGCACTCCCTTTGGGATGCCTTTGGCAGATGCAGTAAGCCTGGAACTCAGGGCTTCCTAGTTAAAAAAATCCTAGCCCTAGGCCGAACCCCAACCCTAAGACGAGAAAGGCAAATCAGCCAGGAATTAGGCATGTCCCCAAGGAAAAAGCTGTGGAGGCAGGCATGTTGTGGTACTTTTGCGCTCTTCTTGGCTAGTCCTTCGCAGCTGCTGTGTTCTTGGAACTCAGGGCTTTCTGGTTAATAGAACCCTTACCCTAGGCGTAACTCAAACCTTAACCCTAGGAAGGAAAATCAGCCTATGGTTCGGGATGGTCTCATGGAAATATCAGTGGTGGCAGCCAAGTTGTGTCACTTTTGCGCTCCCCTTGGGATGCCTTTCGCAGCTGCAGTGTGCCTGGAGCTAAGAGCTTCCTGGTTTTAAAAGTCCTAGGCCTAAGCCTAACAGTAACCCTAGGAAGGTAAATCAGCCGCGTATTAGGGTTCTTCCTAAGGGAAAAGCCGTGAAAGCAGCCATGTTGTGGCACTTCTGCACTCCCTTTGGGATGCCTTTGGCAGATGCAGTAAGCCTGGAACTCAGGGCTTCCTAGTTAAAAAAATCCTTGCCCTAGGCCGAACCCCAACCCTAAGACGAGAAAGGCAAATCAGCCAGGAATTAGGCATGTCCCCAAGGAAAAAGCTGTGGAGGCAGGCATGTTGTGGTACTTTTGCGCTCTTCTTGGCTAGTCCTTCGCAGCTGCTGTGTTCTTGGAACTCAGGTCTTTCTGGTTAATAGACCTCTTACCCTAGGCGAAACTCAAACATTAACCCTAGGAAGGAAAATCAGCCTATGGTTCGGGATGGTCTCATGAGAATAGAAGCAGAGGCAGCCAAGTTGTGTCACTTCTGCGGCCCTCTTGGGATGCCTTTAACAGCTTCAGTGTGCCTGGAGCCCAGGGCTTCCTTGTTTTAAAAGTCCTAGGCCTAAGCCTAACAGTAACCCTAGGAAGGTAAATCAGCCGGGTATTAGGGTTCTTCCTAAGGGAAAAGCTGTGAAAGCAGCCATGTTGTGGCACTTTTGCACTCCCTTTGGGATGCCTTTGGCAGATGCAGTAAGTCTGGAACTCAGGGCTTCCTGGTTAAAAAACTCCAAGCCCTAGGCTGAACCCTAACCCTAACCCTAGGCAGATAAAACAGCCTAGGTATAGGGATGGTGCCAAGGAAAAAGCTGTGAAAGCTGCCATGTTGTTGCACTTTTGTACTCCCCTTGGGATGCCTTGAACAGCTGCAGTGTGCCTGGATCTAAGGGCTTCCTAGTTTTAAAAATCCTAGCCCTAGGCCTAAGCCTTACAGTAACCCTGGGAAGTTAAATCAGCCTGGTGTTAAGCTTCTTGCCAAGGAAAAGGCCGTGAAAGCAACCATGTTGTGGCACTTTTGCACTCCCTTTTGGATGCCTTTCACAGCTCCAGTGTGCCTGGAACTCAGGGCTTCCTGATTTTAAAAATCCTATCCCTAGGCCGAACCCCAACCCTAAGACGAGAAAGGCAAATCAGCCAGGAATTAGGCATGTCCCCAAGGAAAAAGCTGTGGAGGCAGGCATGTTGTGGTACTTTTGCGCTCTTCTTGGCTAGTCCTTCGCAGCTGCTGTGTTCTTGGAACTCAGGTCTTTCTGGTTAATAGAACCCTTACCCTAGGCGTAACTCAAACCTTAACCCTAGGAAGGAAAATCAGCCTAT
This sequence comes from Ammospiza maritima maritima, assembly GCA_036010785.1. Taxonomy (NCBI): domain Eukaryota; kingdom Metazoa; phylum Chordata; class Aves; order Passeriformes; family Passerellidae; genus Ammospiza; species Ammospiza maritima. The sequence goes on from JAYKTQ010000121.1 coordinate 728,398, forward strand.
GGTTCGGGATGGTCTCATGGAAATATCAGTGGTGGCAGCCAAGTTGTGTCACTTTTGAGCTCCCCTTGGGATGCCTTTCGCAGCTGCAGTGTGCCTGGAGCTAAGAGCTTCCTGGTTTTAAAAGTCCTAGGCCTAAGCCTAACAGTAACCCTAGGAAGGTAAATCAGCTGGGTATTAGGGTTCTTCCTAAGGGAAAAGCCGTGAAAGCAGCCATGTTGTGGCACTTCTGCACTCCCTTTGGGATGCCTTTGGCAGATGCAGTAAGCCTGGAACTCAGGGCTTCCTGGTTTTAAAAGTCCTAGGCCTAAGCCTAACAGTAACCCTAGGAAGGTAAATCAGCCGCGTATTAGGGTTCTTCCTAAGGGAAAAGCCGTGAAAGCAGCCATGTTGTGGAACTTTTGCACTCCCTTTGGGATGCCTTTGGCAGATGCAGTAAGCCTGGAACTCAGGGCTTCCTGGTTAAAAAACTCCAAGCCCTAGGCTGAACCCTAACCCTTACCCTAGGCAGATAAAACAGCCTAGGTATAGGGATGGTGCCAAGGAAAAAGCTGTGAAAGCTGCCATGTTGTTGCACTTTTGTACTCCCCTTGGGATGCCTTGAACAGCTGCAGTGTGCCTGGATCTAAGGGCTTCCTAGTTTTAAAAATCCTTGCCCTAGGCCTAAGCCTAACAGTAACCCTGGGAAGGGAAATCAGCCTGGTGTTAAGCTTCTTGCCAAGGAAAAAGCCGTGAAAGGAACCATGTTGTGGCACTTTTGCACTACCTTTTGGATGACTTTCAAAGCTCCAGTGTGCCTGGAACTCAGGGCTTCCTGATTTTAAAAATCCTAGCCCTAGGCCGAACCCCAACCCTAAGACGAGAAAGGCAAATCAGCCAGGAATTAGGCATGTCCCCAAGGAAAAATCTGTGGAGGCAGGCATGTTGTGGTACTTTTGCGCTCTTCTTGGCTAGTCCTTCGCAGCTGCTGTGTTCTTGGAACTCAGGGCTTTCTGGTTAATAGAACCCTTACCCGAGGCGTAACTCAAACCTTCACCCTAGGAAGGAAAATCAGCCTATGGTTCACGATGGTCTCATGAGAATAGCAGCAGAGGCAGCCAAGTTGTGTCACTTCTGCGGCCCTCTTGGGATGCCTTTAACAGCTGCATGTGCCTGGAGCCCAGGGCTTCCTGGTTTTAAAAGTCCTAGGCCTAAGCCTAACAGTAACCCTAGGAAGGTAAATCAGCCGCGTATTAGGGTTCTTCCTAAGGGAAAAGCCGTGATAGCAGCCATGTTGTGGCACTTTTGCACTCCCTTTGGGATGCCTTTGGCAGATGCAGTAAGCCTGGAACTCAGGGCTTCCTAGTTAAAAAAATCCTAGCCCTAGGCCGAACCCCAACCCTAAGACGAGAAAGGCAAATCAGCCAGGAATTAGGCATGTCCCCAAGGAAAAAGCTGTGGAGGCAGGCATGTTGTGGTACTTTTGCGCTCTTCTTGGGTAGTCGTTCGCAGCTGCTGTGTTCTTGGAACTCAGGCCTTTCTGGTAAATAGAACCCTTACCCGAGGCGTAACTCAAACCTTCACCCTAGGAAGGAAAATCAGCCTATGGTTCACGATGGTCTCATGAGAATAGCAGCAGAGGCAGCCAAGTTGTGTCACTTCTGCAGCCCTCTTGGGATGCCTTTAACAGCTGCATGTGCCTGGAGCCCAGGGCTTCCTGGTTTTAAAAGTCCTAGGCCTAAGCCTAACAGTAACCCTAGGAAGGTAAATCAGCCGGGTATTAGGGTTCTTCCTAAGTGAAAAGCCGTGATAGCAGCCATGTTGTGGCACTTTTGCACTCCCTTTGGGATGCCTTTGGCAGATGCAGTAAGCCTGGAACTCAGGGCTTCCTAGTTAAAAAAATCCTAGCCCTAGGCCGAACCCCAACCCTAAGACGAGAAAGGCAAATCAGCCAGGAATTAGGCATGTCCCCAAGGAAAAAGCTGTGGAGGCAGGCATGTTGTGGTACTTTTGCGCTCTTCTTGGCTAGTCCTTCGCAGCTGCTGTGTTCTTGGAACTCAGGTCTTTCTGGTTAATAGAACCCTTACCCTAGGCGTAACTCAAACCTTAACCCTAGGAAGGAAAATCAGCCTATGGTTCGGGATGGTCTCATGGAAATATCAGTGGTGGCAGCCAAGTTGTGTCACTTTTGCGCTCCCCTTGGGATGCCTTTCGCAGCTGCAGTGTGCCTGGAGCTAAGAGCTTCCTGGTTTTAAAAGTCCTAGGCCTAAGCCTAACAGTAACCCTAGGAAGGTAAATCAGCCGCGTATTAGGGTTCTTCCTAAGGGAAAAGCCGTGAAAGCAGCCATGTTGTGGCACTTCTGCACTCCCTTTGGGATGCCTTTGGCAGATGCAGTAAGCCTGGAACTCAGGGCTTCCTGGTTTTAAAAGTCCTAGGCCTAAGCCTAACAGTAACCCTAGGAAGGTAAATCGGCCGCGTATTAGGGTTCTTCCTAAGGGAAAAGCCGTGAAAGCAGCCATGTTGTGGAACTTTTGCACTCCCTTTGGGATGCCTTTGGCAGATGCAGTAAGCCTGGAACTCAGGGCTTCCTGGTTAAAAAACTCCAAGCCCTAGGCTGAACCCTAACCCTTACCCTAGGCAGATAAAACAGCCTAGGTATAGGGATGGTGCCAAGGAAAAAGCTGTGAAAGCTGCCATGTTGTTGCACTTTTGTACTCCCCTTGGGATGCCTTGAACAGCTGCAGTGTGCCTGGATCTAAGGGCTTCCTAGTTTTAAAAATCCTTGCCCTAGGCCTAAGCCTAACAGTAACCCTGGGAAGGGAAATCAGCCTGGTGTTAAGCTTCTTGCCAAGGAAAAAGCCGTGAAAGGAACCATGTTGTGGCACTTTTGCACTACCTTTTGGATGACTTTCAAAGCTCCAGTGTGCCTGGAACTCAGGGCTTCCTGATTTTAAAAATCCTAGCCCTAGGCCGAACCCCAACCCTAAGACGAGAAAGGCAAATCAGCCAGGAATTAGGCATGTCCCCAAGGAAAAATCTGTGGAGGCAGGCATGTTGTGGTACTTTTGCGCTCTTCTTGGGTAGTCCTTCGCAGCTGCTGTGTTCTTGGAACTCAGGGCTTTCTGGTTAATAGAACCCTTACCCGAGGCGTAACTCAAACCTTCACCCTAGGAAGGAAAATCAGCCTATGGTTCACGATGGTCTCATGAGAATAGCAGCAGAGGCAGCCAAGTTGTGTCACTTCTGCGGCCCTCTTGGGATGCCTTTAACAGCTGCATGTGCCTGGAGCCCAGGGCTTCCTGGTTTTAAAAGTCCTAGGCCTAAGCCTAACAGTAACCCTAGGAAGGTAAATCAGCCGCGTATTAGGGTTCTTCCTAAGGGAAAAGCCGTGATAGCAGCCATGTTGTGGCACTTTTGCACTCCCTTTGGGATGCCTTTGGCAGATGCAGTAAGCCTGGAACTCAGGGCTTCCTAGTTAAAAAAATCCTAGCCCTAGGCCGAACCCCAACCCTAAGACGAGAAAGGCAAATCAGCCAGGAATTAGGCATGTCCCCAAGGAAAAAGCTGTGGAGGCAGGCATGTTGTGGTACTTTTGCGCTCTTCTTGGGTAGTCGTTCGCAGCTGCTGTGTTCTTGGAACTCAGGGCTTTCTGGTTAATAGAACCCTTATCCGAGGCGTTACTCAAACCTTCACCCTAGGAAGGAAAATCAGCCTATGGTTCACGATGGTCTCATGAGAATAGCAGCAGAGGCAGCCAAGTTGTGTCACTTCTGCGGCCCTCTTGGGATGCCTTTAACAGCTGCATGTGCCTGGAGCCCAGGGCTTCCTGGTTTTAAAAGTCCTAGGCCTAAGCCTAACAGTAACCCTAGGAAGGTAAATCAGCCGGGTATTAGGGTTCTTCCTAAGGGAAAAGCCGTGATAGCAGCCATGTTGTGGCACTTTTGCACTCCCTTTGGGATGCCTTTGGCAGATGCAGTAAGCCTGGAACTCAGGGCTTCCTAGTTAAAAAAATCCTAGCCCTAGGCCGAACCCCAACCCTAAGACGAGAAAGGCAAATCAGCCAGGAATTAGGCATGTCCCCAAGGAAAAAGCTGTGGAGGCAGGCACGTTGTGGTACTTTTGCGCTCTTCTTGGGTAGTCCTTCGCAGCTGCTGTGTTCTTGGAACTCAGGTCTTTCTGGTTAATAGACCTCTTACCCTAGGCGTAACCTAAACCTTAACCCTAGGAAGGAAAATCAGCCTATGGTTCACGATGGTCTCATGAGAATAGCAGCAGAGGCAGCCAAGTTGTGTCACTTCTGCGGCCCTCTTGGGATGCCTTGAACAGCTGCATGTGCCTGGAGCTAAGGGCTTCCTGGTTTTAAAAGTCCTAGGCCTAAGCCTAACAGTAACCCTAGGAAGGTAAATCAGCCGCGTATTAGGGTTCTTCCTAAGGGAAAAGCCGTGAAAGCAGCCATGTTGTGGCACTTCTGCACTCCCTTTGGGATGCTTTTGGAAGATGAAGTAAGCCTGGAACTCAGGGCTTCCTAGTTAAAAAAATCCTAGCCCTAGGCCGAACCCCAACCCTAAGACGAGAAAGGCAAATCAGCCAGGAATTAGGCATGTCCCCAAGGAAAAAGCTGTGGAGGCAGGCATGTTGTGGTACTTTTGCGCTCTTCTTGGGTAGTCCTTCGCAGCTGCTGTGTTCTTGTAACTCAGGGCTTTCTGGTTAATAGAACCCTTACCCCAGGCGTAACTCAAACATTAACCCTAGGAAGGAAAATCAGCCTATGGTTCGGGATGGTCTCATGGAAATATCAGTGGTGGCAGCCAAGTTGTGTCACTTTTGCGCTCCCCTTGGGATGCCTTTCGCAGCTGCAGTGTGCCTGGAGCCCAGGGCTTCCTGGTTTTAAAAGTCCTAGGCCTAAGCCTAACAGTAACCCTAGGAAGGTGAATCAGCCGGGTATTAGGGTTCTTCCTAAGGGAAAAGCTGTGAAAGCAGCCATGTTGTGGCACTTCTGCACTCCCTTTGGGATGCCTTTGGCAGATGCAGTAAGCCTGGAACTCAGGGCTTCCTAGTTAAAAAAATCCTAGCCCTAGGCCGAACCCCAACCCTAAGACGAGAAAGGCAAATCAGCCAGGAATTAGGCATGTCCCCAAGGAAAAAGCTGTGGAGGCAGGCATGTTGTGGTACTTTTGCGCTCTTCTTGGCTAGTCCTTCGCAGCTGCTGTGTTCTTGGAACTCAGGTCTTTCTGGTTAATAGACCTCTTACCCTAGGCGAAACTCAAACCTTAACCCTAGGAAGGAAAATCAGCCTATGGTTCGGGATGGTCTCATGAGAATAGAAGCAGAGGCAGCCAAGTTGTGTCACTTCTGCGGCCCTCTTGGGATGCCTTTAACAGCTTCAGTGTGCCTGGAGCCCAGGGCTTCCTGGTTTTAAAAGTCCTAGGCCTAAGCCTAACAGTAACCCTAGGAAGGTAAATCAGCCGGGTATTAGGGTTCTTCCTAAGGGAAAAGCTGTGAAAGCAGCCATGTTGTGGCACTTTTGCACTCCCTTTGGGATGCCTTTGGCAGATGCAGTAAGTCTGGAACTCAGGGCTTCCTGGTTAAAAAACTCCAAGCCCTAGGCTGAACCCTAACCCTAACCCTAGGCAGATAAAACAGCCTAGGTATAGGGATGGTGCCAAGGAAAAAGCTGTGAAAGCTGCCATGTTGTTGCACTTTTGTACTCCCCTTGGGATGCCTTGAACAGCTGCAGTGTGCCTGGATCTAAGGGCTTCCTAGTTTTAAAAATCCTAGCCCTAGGCCTAAGCCTTACAGTAACCCTGGGAAGTTAAATCAGCCTGGTGTTAAGCTTCTTGCCAAGGAAAAGGCCGTGAAAGCAACCATGTTGTGGCACTTTTGCACTCCCTTTTGGATGCCTTTCACAGCTCCAGTGTGCCTGGAACTCAGGGCTTCCTGATTTTAAAAATCCTAGCCCTAGGCCGAAACCCAACCCTAAGACGAGAAAGGCAAATCAGCCAGCAATTAGGCATGTCCCCAAGGAAAAAGCTGTGGAGGCAGGCATGTTGTGGTACTTTTGCGCTCTTCTTGGGAAGTCCTTCGCAGCTGCTGTGTTCTTGGAACTCAGGGCTTTCTGGTTAATAGAACCCTTACCCTAGGCGTAACTCAAACCTTAACCCTAGGAAGGAAAATCAGCCTATGGTTCGGGATGGTCTCATGGAAATATCAGTGGTGGCAGCCAAGTTGTGTCACTTTTGCGCTCCCCTTGGGATGCCTTTCGCAGCTGCAGTGTGCCTGGATCTAAGAGCTTCCTGGTTTTAAAAGTCCTAGGCCTAAGCCTAACAGTAACCCTAGGAAGGTAAATCAGCCGCGTATTAGGGTTCTTCCTAAGGGAAAAGCCGTGAAAGCAGCCATGTTGTGGCACTTCTGCACTCCCTTTGGGATGCCTTTGGCAGATGCAGTAAGCCTGGAACTCAGGGCTTCCTGGTTTTAAAAGTCCTAGGCCTAAGCCTAACAGTAACCCTAGGAAGGTAAATCAGCCGCGTATTAGGGTTCTTCCTAAGGGAAAAGCCGTGAAAGCAGCCATGTTGTGGAACTTTTGCACTCCATTTGGGATGCCTTTGGCAGATGCAGTAAGCCTGGAACTCAGGGCTTCCTTGTTAAAAAACTCCAAGCCCTAGGCTGAACCCTAACCCTTACCCTAGGCAGATAAAACAGCCTAGGTATAGGGATGGTGCCAAGGAAAAAGCTGTGAAAGCTGCCATGTTGCTGCACTTTTGTACTCCCCTTGGGATGCCTTGAACAGCTGCAGTGTGCCTGGATCTAAGGGCTTCCTAGTTTTAAAAATCCTTGCCCTAGGCCTAAGCCTAACAGTAACCCTGGGAAGGGAAATCAGCCTGGTGTTAAGCTTCTTGCCAAGGAAAAAGCCGTGAAAGGAACCATGTTGTGGCACTTTTGCACTACCTTTTGGATGACTTTCAAAGCTCCAGTGTGCCTGGAACTCAGGGCTTCCTGATTTTAAAAATCCTAGCCCTAGGCCGAACCCCAATCCTAAGACGAGAAAGGCAAATCAGCCAGGAATTAGGCATGTCCCCAAGGAAAAAGCTGTGGAGGCAGGCATGTTGTGGTACTTTTGCGCTCTTCTTGGGTAGTCCTTCGCAGCTGCTGTGTTCTTGGAACTCAGGGCTTTCTGGTTAATAGAACCCTTACCCGAGGCGTAACTCAAACCCTCACCCTAGGAAGGAAAATCAGCCTATGGTTCACGATGGTCTCATGAGAATAGCAGCAGAGGCAGCCAAGTTGTGTCACTTCTGCGGCCCTCTTGGGATGCCTTTAACAGCTGCATGTGCCTGGAGCCCAGGGCTTCCTGGTTTTAAAAGTCCTAGGCCTAAGCCTAACAGTAACCCTAGGAAGGTAAATCATCCGCGTATTAGGGTTCTTCCTAAGGGAAAAGCCGTGATAGCAGCCATGTTGTGGCACTTTTGCACTCCCTTTGGGATGCCTTTGGCAGATGCAGTAAGCCTGGAACTCAGGGCTTCCTAGTTAAAAAAATCCTAGCCCTAGGCCGAACCCCAACCCTAAGACGAGAAAGGCAAATCAGCCAGGAATTAGGCATGTCCCCAAGGAAAAAGCTGTGGAGGCAGGCATGTTGTGGTACTTTTGCGCTCTTCTTGGCTAGTCCTTCGCAGCTGCTGTGTTCTTGGAACTCAGGGCTTTCTGGTTAATAGAACCCTTACCCGAGGCGTAACTCAAACCTTCACCCTAGGAAGGAAAATCAGCCTATGGTTCACGATGGTCTCATGAGAATAGCAGCAGAGGCAGCCAAGTTGTGTCACTTCTGCGGCCCTCTTGGGATGCCTTTAACAGCTGCATGTGCCTGGAGCCCAGGGCTTCCTGGTTTTAAAAGTCCTAGGCCTAAGCCTAACAGTAACCCTAGGAAGGTAAATCAGCCGGGTATTAGGGTTCTTCCTAAGGGAAAAGCCGTGATAGCAGCCATGTTGTGGCACTTTTGCACTCCCTTTGGGATGCCTTTGGCAGATGCAGTAAGCCTGGAACTCAGGGCTTCCTAGTTAAAAAAATCCTAGCCCTAGGCCGAACCCCAACCCTAAGACGAGAAAGGCAAATCAGCCAGGAATTAGGCATGTCCCCAAGGAAAAAGCTGTGGAGGCAGGCACGTTGTGGTACTTTTGCGCTCTTCTTGGGTAGTCCTTCGCAGCTGCTGTGTTCTTGGAACTCAGGTCTTTCTGGTTAATAGACCTCTTACCCTAGGCGTAACTCAAACCTTAACCCTAGGAAGGAAAATCAGCCTATGGTTCACGATGGTCTCATGAGAATAGCAGCAGAGGCAGCCAAGTTGTGTCACTTCTGCGGCCCTCTTGGGATGCCTTGAACAGCTGCATGTGCCTGGAGCTAAGGGCTTCCTGGTTTTAAAAGTCCTAGGCCTAAGCCTAACAGTAACCCTAGGAAGGTAAATCAGCCGCGTATTAGGGTTCTTCCTAAGGGAAAAGCCGTGAAAGCAGCCATGTTGTGGCACTTCTGCACTCCCTTTGGGATGCTTTTGGAAGATGAAGTAAGCCTGGAACTCAGGGCTTCCTAGTTAAAAAAATCCTAGCCCTAGGCCGAACCCCAACCCTAAGACGAGAAAGGCAAATCAGCCAGGAATTAGGCATGTCCCCAAGGAAAAAGCTGTGGAGGCAGGCATGTTGTGGTACTTTTGCGCTCTTCTTGGGTAGTCCTTCGCAGCTGCTGTGTTCTTGGAACTCAGGGCTTTCTGGTTAATAGAACCCTTACCCTAGGCGTAACTCAAACCTTAACCCTAGGAAGGAAAATCAGCCTATGGTTCGGGATGGTCTCATGGAAATATCAGTGGTGGCAGCCAAGTTGTGTCACTTTTGCGCTCCCCTTGGGATGCCTTTCGCAGCTGCAGTGTGCCTGGAGCTAAGAGCTTCCTGGTTTTAAAAGTCCTAGGCCTAAGCCTAACAGTAACCCTAGGAAGGTAAATCAGCCGCGTATTAGGGTTCTTCCTAAGGGAAAAGCCGTGAAAGCAGCCATGTTGTGGCACTTCTGCACTTCCTTTGGGATGCCTTTGGCAGATGCAGTAAGCCTGGAACTCAGGGCTTCCTGGTTTTAAAAGTCCTAGGCCTAAGCCTAACAGTAACCCTAGGAAGGTAAATCAGCCGCGTATTAGGGTTCTTCCTAAGGGAAAAGCCGTGAAAGCAGCCATGTTGTGGAACTTTTGCACTCCCTTTGGGATGCCTTTGGCAGATGCAGTAAGCCTGGAACTCAGGGCTTCCTGGTTAAAAAACTCCAAGCCCTAGGCTGAACCCTAACCCTTACCCTAGGCAGATAAAACAGCCTAGGTATAGGGATGGTGCCAAGGAAAAAGCTGTGAAAGCTGCCATGTTGTTGCACTTTTGTACTCCCCTTGGGATGCCTTTAACAGCTGCAGTGTGCCTGGATCTAAGGGCTTCCTAGTTTTAAAAATCCTTGCCCTAGGCCTAAGCCTAACAGTAACCCTGGGAAGGGAAATCAACCTGGTGTTAAGCTTCTTGCCAAGGAAATAGCCGTGAAAGGAACCATGTTGTGGCACTTTTGCACTACCTTTTGGATGACTTTCAAAGCTCCAGTGTGCCTGGAACTCAGGGCTTCCTGATTTTAAAAATCCTAGCCCTAGGCCGAACCCCAACCCTAAGACGAGAAAGGCAAATCAGCCAGGAATTAGGCATGTCCCCAAGGAAAAAGCTGTGGAGGCAGGCATGTTGTGGTACTTTTGCGCTCTTCTTGGGAAGTCCTTCGCAGCTGCTGTGTTCTTGGAACTCAGGGCTTTCTGGTTAATAGAACCCTTACCCGAGGCGTAACTCAAACCCTCACCCTAGGAAGGAAAATCAGCCTATGGTTCACGATGGTCTCATGAGAATAGCAGCAGAGGCAGCCAAGTTGTGTCACTTCTGCGGCCCTCTTGGGATGCCTTTAACAGCTGCATGTGCCTGGAGCCCAGGGCTTCCTGGTTTTAAAAGTCCTAGGCCTAAGCCTAACAGTAACCCTAGGAAGGTAAATCATCCGCGTATTAGGGTTCTTCCTAAGGGAAAAGCCGTGATAGCAGCCATGTTGTGGCACTTTTGCACTCCCTTTGGGATGCCTTTGGCAGATGCAGTAAGCCTGGAACTCAGGGCTTCCTAGTTAAAAAAATCCTAGCCCTAGGCCGAACCCCAACCCTAAGACGAGAAAGGCAAATCAGCCAGGAATTAGGCATGTCCCCAAGGAAAAAGCTGTGGAGGCAGGCATGTTGTGGTACTTTTGCGCTCTTCTTGGCTAGTCCTTCGCAGCTGCTGTGTTCTTGGAACTCAGGGCTTTCTGGTTAATAGAACCCTTACCCGAGGCGTAACTCAAACCTTCACCCTAGGAAGGAAAATCAGCCTATGGTTCACGATGGTCTCATGAGAATAGCAGCAGAGGCAGCCAAGTTGTGTCACTTCTGCGGCCCTCTTGGGATGCCTTTAACAGCTGCATGTGCCTGGAGCCCAGGGCTTCCTGGTTTTAAAAGTCCTAGGCCTAAGCCTAACAGTAACCCTAGGAAGGTAAATCAGCCGGGTATTAGGGTTCTTCCTAAGGGAAAAGCCGTGATAGCAGCCATGTTGTGGCACTTTTGCACTCCCTTTGGGATGCCTTTGGCAGATGCAGTAAGCCTGGAACTCAGGGCTTCCTAGTTAAAAAAATCCTAGCCCTAGGCCGAACCCCAACCCTAAGACGAGAAAGGCAAATCAGCCAGGAATTAGGCATGTCCCCAAGGAAAAAGCTGTGGAGGCAGGCACGTTGTGGTACTTTTGCGCTCTTCTTGGGTAGTCCTTCGCAGCTGCTGTGTTCTTGGAACTCAGGTCTTTCTGGTTAATAGACCTCTTACCCTAGGCGTAACTCAAACCTTAACCCTAGGAAGGAAAATCAGCCCATGGTTCACGATGGTCTCATGAGAATAGCAGCAGAGGCAGCCAAGTTGTGTCACTTCTGCGGCCCTCTTGGGATGCCTTGAACAGCTGCATGTGCCTGGAGCTAAGGGCTTCCTGGTTTTAAAAGTCCTAGGCCTAAGCCTAACAGTAACCCTAGGAAGGTAAATCAGCCGCGTATTAGGGTTCTTCCTAAGGGAAAAGCCGTGAAAGCAGCCATGTTGTGGCACTTCTGCACTCCCTTTGGGATGCTTTTGGAAGATGAAGTAAGCCTGGAACTCAGGGCTTCCTAGTTAAAAAAATCCTAGCCCTAGGCCGAACCCCAACCCTAAGACGAGAAAGGCAAATCAGCCAGGAATTAGGCATGTCCCCAAGGAAAAAGCTGTGGAGGCAGGCATGTTGTGGTACTTTTGCGCTCTTCTTGGCTAGTCCTTCGCAGCTGCTGTGTTCTTGGAACTCAGGGCTTTCTGGTTAATAGAACCCTTACCCTAGGCGTAACTCAAACCTTAACCCTAGGAAGGAAAATCAGCCTATGGTTCGGGATGGTCTCATGGAAATATCAGTGGTGGCAGCCAAGTTGTGTCACTTTTGCGCTCCCCTTGGGATGCCTTTCGCAGCTGCAGTGTGCCTGGAGCTAAGAGCTTCCTGGTTTTAAAAGTCCTAGGCCTAAGCCTAACAGTAACCCTAGGAAGGTAAATCAGCCGCGTATTAGGGTTCTTCCTAAGGGAAAAGCCGTGAAAGCAGCCATGTTGTGGCACTTCTGCACTCCCTTTGGGATGCCTTTGGCAGATGCAGTAAGCCTGGAACTCAGGGCTTCCTGGTTTTAAAAGTCCTAGGCCTAAGCCTAACAGTAACCCTAGGAAGGTAAATCAGCCGCGTATTAGGGTTCTTCCTAAGGGAAAAGCCGTGAAAGCAGCCATGTTGTGGCACTTCTGCACTCCCTTTGGGATGCCTTTGGCAGATGCAGTAAGCCTGGAACTCAGGGCTTCCTAGTTAAAAAAATCCTAGCCCTAGGCCGAACCCCAACCCTAAGACGAGAAAGGCAAATCAGCCAGGAATTAGGCATGTCCCCAAGGAAAAAGCTGTGGAGGCAGGCATGTTGTGGTACTTTTGCGCTCTTCTTGGCTAGTCCTTCGCAGCTGCTGTGTTCTTGGAACTCAGGGCTTTCTGGTTAATAGAACCCTTACCCTAGGCGTAACTCAAACCTTAACCCTAGGAAAGAAAATCAGCCTATGGTTCGGGATGGTCTCATGGAAATATCAGTGGTGGCAGCCAAGTTGTGTCACTTTTGCGCTCCCCTTGGGATGCCTTTCGCAGCTGCAGTGTGCCTGGAGCCCAGGGCTTCCTGGTTTTAAAAGTCCTAGGCCTAAGCCTAACAGTAACCCTAGGAAGGTAAATCAGCCGCGTATTAGGGTTCTTCCTAAGGGAAAAGCCGTGAAAGCAGCCATGTTGTGGCACTTCTGCACTCCCTTTGGGATGCCTTTGGCAGATGCAGTAAGCCTGGAACTCAGGGCTTCCTGGTTAAAAAACTCCAAGCCCTAGGCTGAAGCCTAACCCTAACCCTGGGCAGATAAAACAGCCTAGGTATAGGGATGGTGCCAAGGAAAAAGCTGTGAAAGCTGCCATGTTGTTGCACTTTAGTACTCCCCTTGGGATGCCTTGAACAGCTGCAGTGTGCCTGGAGCTAAGGGCTTCCTAGTTTTAAAAATCCTAGCCCTAGGCCTAAGCCTAACAGTAACCAAGGGAAGGGAAATCAGCCTGGTGTTAAGCTTCTTGCCAAGGAAAAAGCCGTGAAAGCAACCATGTTGTGGCACTTTTGCACTCCCTTTTGGATGCCTTTCACAGCTCCAGTGTGCCTGGAACTCAGGGCTTCCTGATTTTAAAAGTCCTAGCCCTAGGCCGAACCCCAAACCTAAGACGAGAAAGGCAAATCAGCCAGGAATTAGGCATGTCCCCAAGGAAAAAGCTGTGGAGGCAGGCATGTTGTGGTACTTTTGCGCTCTTCTTGGCTAGTCCTTCGCAGCTGCTGTGTTCTTGGAACTCAGGGCTTTCTGGTTAATAGAACCCTTACCCCAGGCGTAACTCAAACCTTAACCCTAGGAAGGAAAATCAGCCTATGGTTCGGGATGGTCTCATGAGAATAGCAGCAGAGGCAGCCAAGTTGTGTCACTTTTGCGCTCCCCTTGGGATGCCTTTCGCAGCTGCAGTGTGCCTGGAGCCCAGGGCTTCCTGGTTTTAAAAGTCTTAGGCCTAAGCCTAACAGTAACCCTAGGAAGGTAAATCAGCCGCGTATTAGGGTTCTTCCTAAGGGAAAAGCCGTGAAAGCAGCCATGTTGTGGCACTTCTGCACTCCCTTTGGGATGCCTTTGGCAGATGCAGTAAGCCTGGAACTCAGGGCTTCCTAGTTAAAAATATCCTAGCCCTAGGCCGAACCCCAACCCTAAGACGAGAAAGGCAAATCAGCCAGGAATTAGGCATGTCCCCAAGGAAAAAGCTGTGGAGGCAGGCATGTTGTGGTACTTTTGCGCTCTTCTTGGGTAGTCCTTCGCAGCTGCTGTGTTCTTGGAACTCAGGGCTTTCTGGTTAATAGAACCCTTACCCTAGGCGTAACTCAAACCTTAACCCTAGGAAGGAAAATCAGCCTATGGTTCGGGATGGTCTCATGGAAATATCAGTGGTGGCAGCCAAGTTGTGTCACTTTTGCGCTCCCCTTGGGATGCCTTTCGCAGCTGCAGTGTGCCTGGAGCCCAGGGCTTCCTGGTTTTAAAAGTCCTAGGCCTAAGCCTAACAGTAACCCTAGGAAGGTAAATCAGCCGGGTATTAGGGTTCTTCCTAAGGGAAAAGCCATGAAAGCAGCCATGTTGTGGCACTTTTGCACTCCCTTTGGGATGCCTTTGGCAGATGAAGTAAGCCTGGAACTCAGGGCTTCCTAGTTAAAAATATCCTAGCCCTAGGCCGAACCCCAACCCTAAGACGAGAAAGGCAAATCAGCCAGGAATTAGGCATGTCCCCAAGGAAAAAGCTGTGGAGGCAGGCACGTTGTGGTACTTTTGCGCTCTTCTTGGGTTGTCCTTCGCAGCTGCTGTGTTCTTGGAACTCAGGGCTTTCTGGTTAATAGAACCCTTACCCTAGGCGTAACTCAAACCTTAACCCTAGGAAGGAAAATCAGCCTATGGTTCGGGATGGTCTCATGAGAATAGCAGCAGAGGCAGCCAAGTTGTGTCACTTTTGCGCTCCCCTTGGGATGCCTTTCGCAGCTGCAGTATGCCTGGAGCCCAGGGCTTCCTGGTTTTAAAAGTCCTAGGCCTAAGCCTAACAGTAACCCTAGGAAGGTAAATCAGCCACGTATTAGGGTTCTTCCTAAGGGAAAAGCCATGAAAGCAGCCATGTTGTGGCACTTTTGCACTCCCTTTGGGATGCCTTTGGCAGATGAAGTAAGCCTGGAACTCAGGGCTTCCTAGTTAAAAATATCCTAGCCCTAGGCCGAACCCCAACCCTAAGACGAGAAAGGCAAATCAGCCAGGAATTAGGCATGTCCCCAAGGAAAAAGCTGTGGAGGCAGGCACGTTGTGGTACTTTTGCGCTCTTCTTGGGTAGTCCTTCGCAGATGCTGTGTTCTTGGAGCTCAGGTCTTTCTGGTTGATAGAACTCTTACCCTAGGCGTAACTCAAACCTTAACCCTAGGAAGGAAAATCAGCCTATGGTTCGGGATGATCTCATGAGAATAGAAGCAGAGGCAGCGAAGTTGTGTCGCTTCTGCGGCCCTCTTGGGATGCCTTTCGCAGCTGCATGTGCCTGGAGCCCAGGGCTTCCTGGTTTTAAAAGTCCTAGGCCTAAGCCTAACAGTAACCCTAGGAAGGTAAATCAGCCGCGTATTAGGGTTCTTCCTAAGGGAAAAGCCGTGAAAGCAGCCATGTTGTGGCACTTCTGCACTCCCTTTGGGATGCTTTTTGCAGATGAAGTAAGCCTGGAACTCAGGGCTTCCTAGTTAAAAAAATCCTAGCCCTAGGCCGAACCCCAACCCTAAGACGAGAAAGGCAAATCAGCCAGGAATTAGGCATGTCCCCAAGGAAAAAGCTGTGGAGGCAGGCATGTTGTGGTACTTTTGCGCTCTTCTTGGGAAGTCCTTGGCAGCTGCTGTGTTCTTGGAACTCAGGGCTTTCTGGTTAATAGAACCCTTACCCTAGGCGAAAGTC
Organism: Ammospiza maritima maritima; assembly: GCA_036010785.1. Lineage (NCBI taxonomy): Eukaryota > Metazoa > Chordata > Aves > Passeriformes > Passerellidae > Ammospiza > Ammospiza maritima. Next base: position 743,493 of record JAYKTQ010000121.1, read on the forward strand.
AAACCTTAACCCTAGGAAGGAAAATCAGCCTATGGTTCGGGATGGTCTCATGGAAATATCAGTGGTGGCAGCCAAGTTGTGTCACTTTTGCGCTCCCCTTGGGATGCCTTTTGCAGCTGCAGTGTGCCTGGAGCCCAGGGCTTCCTGGTTTTAAAACTCCTAGGCCTAAGCCTAACAGTAACCCTAGGAAGGTAAATCAGCCGGGTATTAGGGTTCTTCCTAAAGGAAAAGCCGTGAAAGCAGCCATGTTGTGGCACTTCTGCACTCCCTTTGGGATGCCTTTGGCAGATGCAGTAAGCCTGGAACTCAGGGCTTCCTAGTTAAAAAAATCTTAGCCCTTGGCCGAACCCCAATCCTAAGACGAGAAAGGCAAATCAGCCAGGAATTAGGCATGTCCCCAAGGAAAAAGCTGTGGAGGCAGGCATGTTGTGGTACTTTTGCGCTCTTCTTGGGTAGTCCTTCGCAGCTGCTGTGTTCTTGGAACTCAGGGCTTTCTGGTTAATAGAACCCTTACCCCAGGCGTAACTCAAACCTTAACCCTAGGAAGGAAAATCAGCCTATGGTTCGGGATGGTCTCATGGAAATATCAGTGGTGGCAGCCAAGTTGTGTCACTTTTGCGCTCCCCTTGGGATGCCTTTCGCAGCTGCAGTGTGCCTGGAGCCCAGGGCTTCCTGGTTTTAAAAGTCCTAGGCCTAAGCCTAACAGTAACCCTAGGAAGGTAAATCAGCCACGTATTAGGGTTCTTCCTAAGGGAAAAGCCGTGAAAGCAGCCATGTTGTGGCACTTCTGCACTCCCTTTGGGATGCCTTTGGCAGATGCAGTAAGCCTGGAACTCAGGGCTTCCTAGTTAAAAAAATCCTAGCCCTAGGCCGAACCCCAATCCTAAGACGAGAAAGGCAAATCAGCCAGGAATTAGGCATGTCCCCAAGGAAAAAGCTGTGGAGGCAGGCATGTTGTGGTACTTTTGCGCTCTTCTTGGGAAGTCCTTCGCAGCTGCTGTGTTCTTGGAACTCAGGGCTTTCTGGTTAATAGAACCCTTACCCTAGGCGAAAGTCAAACCTTAACCCTAGGAAGGAAATCAGCCTATGGTTCGGGATGGTCTCATGGAAATATCAGTGGTGGCAGCCAAGTTGTGTCACTTTTGCGCTCCCCTTGGGATGCCTTTCGCAGCTGCAGTGTGCCTGGAGCCCAGGGCTTCCTGGTTTTAAAAGTCCTAGGCCTAAGCCTAAGAGTAACCCTAGGAAGGTAAATCAGCCGCGTATTAGGGTTCTTCCTAAGGGAAAAGCCGTGAAAGCAGCCATGTTGTGGCACTTTTGCACTCCCTTTGGGATGCCTTTGGCAGATGAAGTAAGCCTGGAACTCAGGGCTTCCTAGTTAAAAATATCCTAGCCCTAGGCCGAACCCCAACCCTAAGACGAGAAAGGCAAATCAGCCAGGAATTAGGCATGTCCCCAAGGAAAAAGCTGTGGAGGCAGGCACGTTGTGTTATTTTTGCGCTCTTCTTGGGTAGTCCTTCGCAGATGCTGTGTTCTTGGAACTCAGGTCTTTCTGGTTAATAGAACTCTTACCCTAGGCGTAACTCAAACCTTAACCCTAGGAAGGAAAATCAGCCTATGGTTCAGGATGGTCTCATGGAAATATCAGTGGTGGCAGCCAAGTTGTGTCACTTTTGCGCTTCCCTTGGGATGCCTTTCGCAGCTGCAGTGTGCCTGGAGCCCAGGGCTTCCTGGTTTTAAAAGTCCTAGGCCTAAGCCTAACAGTAACCCTAGGAAGGTAAATCAGCCGGGTATTAGGGTTCTTCCTAAGGGAAAAGCTGTGAAAGCAGACATGTTGTGGCACTTCTGCACTCCCTTTGGGATGCCTTTGGCAGATGCAGTAAGCCTGGAACTCAGGGCTTCCTGGGTAAAAAACTCCAAGCCCTAGGCTGAAGCCTAACCCTAACCCTAGGCAGATAAAACAGCCAAGGTATAGGGATGGTACCAAGGAAAAAGCTGTGAAAGCTGCCATGTTGTTGCACTTTTGTACTCCCCTTGGGATGCCTTGAACAGCTGCAGTGTTCCTGGAGCTAAGGGCTTCCTAGTTTTAAAAATCCTAGCCCTAGGCCTAAGCCTAACAGTAACCAAGGGAAGGGAAATCAGCCTGGTGTTAAGCTTCTCGCCAAGGAAAAAGCCGTGAAAGCAACCATGTTGTGGCACTTTTGCACTCCCTTTTGGATGCCTTTCACAGCTCCAGTAAGCCTGGAACTCAGGGCTTCCTAGTTAAAAAAATCCTAGCCCTAGGCTGAACCCCAACCCTAAGACGAGAAAGGCAAATCAGCCAGGAATTAGGCATGTCCCCAAGGAAAAAGCTGTGGAGGAAGGCATGTTGTGGTACTTTTGCGCTCTTCTTGGCTAGTCCTTCGCAGCTGCTGTGTTCTTGGAACTCAAGGCTTTCTGGTTAATAGAACCCTTACCCTAGGCGAAAGTCAAACCTTAACCCTAGGAAGGAAAATCAGCCTATGGTTCGGGATGGTCTCATGGAAATATCAGTGGTGGCAGCCAAGTTGTGTCACTTTTGCGCTCCCCTTGGGATGCCTTTCGCAGCTGCAGTGTGCCTGGAGCCCAGGGCTTCCTGGTTTTAAAAGTCCTAGGCCTAAGCCTAACAGTAACCCTAGGAAGGTAAATCAGCCGCGTATTAGGGTTCTTCCTAAGGGAAAAGCCGTGAAAGCAGCCATGTTGTGGCACTTTTGCACTCCCTTTGGGATGCCTTTGGCAGATGAAGTAAGCCTGGAACTCAGGGCTTCCTAGTTAAAAATATCCTAGCCCTAGGCCGAACCCCAACCCTAAGACGAGAAAGGTAAATCAGCCTGGAATTAGGCATGTCCCCAAGGAAAAAGCTGTGGAGGCAGGCACGTTGTGTTATTTTTGCGCTCTTCTTGGGTAGTCCTTCGCAGATGCTGTGTTCTTGGAACTCAGGTCTTCTGGTTAATAGAACTCTTACCCTAGGCGTAACTCAAACCTTAACCCTAGGAAGGAAAATCAGCCTATGGTTCAGGATGATCTCATGAGAATAGCAGCAGAGGCAGCCAAGTTGTGTCGCTTCTGCGGCCCTCTTGGGATGCCTTTCGCAGCTGCATGTGCCTGGAGCCCAGGGCTTCCTGGTTTTAAAAGTCCTAGGCCTAAGCCTAACAGTAACCCTAGGAAGGTAAATCAGCCGCGTATTAGGGTTCTTCCTAAGGGAAAAGCCGTGAAAGCAGCCATGTTGTGGCACTTCTGCACTCCCTTTGGGATGCTTTTTGCAGATGAAGTAAGCCTGGAACTCAGGGCTTCCTAGTTAAAAAAATCCTAGCCCTAGGCCGAACCCCAACCCTAAGACGAGAAAGGCAAATCAGCCAGGAATTAGGCATGTCCCCAAGGAAAAAGCTGTGGAGGCAGGCATGTTGTGGTACTTTTGCGCTCTTCTTGGCTAGTCCTTCGCAGCTGCTGTGTTCTTGGAACTCAGGGCTTTCTGGTTAATAGAACCCTTACCCCAGGCGTAACTCAAACCTTAACCCAAGGAAGGAAAATCAGCCTATGGTTCGGGATGGTCTCATGGAAATATCAGTGGTGGCAGCCAAGTTGTGTCACTTTTGCGCTCCCCTTGGGATGCCTTTCGCAGCTGCAGTGTGCCTGGAGCCCAGGGCTTCCTGGTTAAAAAACTCCAAGCCCTAGGCTGAAGCCTAACCCTAACCCTAGGCAGATAAAACAGCCAAGGTATAGGGATGGTGCCAAGGAAAAAGCTGTGAAAGCTGCCATGTTGTGTCACTTTTGCGCTCCCCTTGGGATGCCTTTCGCAGCTGCAGTGTGCCTGGAGCCCAGGGCTTCCTGGTTTTAAAAGTCCTAGGCCTAAGCCTAACAGTAACCCTAGGAAGGTAAATCAGCCGCGTATTAGGGTTCTTCCTAAGGGAAAAGCCGTGAAAGCAGCCATGTTGTGGCACTTCTGCACTCCCTTTGGGATGCTTTTTGCAGATGAAGTAAGCCTGGAACTCAGGGCTTCCTAGTTAAAAAAATCCTAGCCCTAGGCCGAACCCCAACCCTAAGACGAGAAAGGCAAATCAGCCAGGAATTAGGCATGTCCCCAAGGAAAAAGCTGTGGAGGCAGGCATGTTGTGGTACTTTTGCGCTCTTCTTGGCTAGTCCTTCGCAGCTGCTGTGTTCTTGGAACTCAGGGCTTTCTGGTTAATAGAACCCTTACCCCAGGCGTAACTCAAACCTTAACCCAAGGAAGGAAAATCAGCCTATGGTTCGGGATGGTCTCATGGAAATATCAGTGGTGGCAGCCAAGTTGTGTCACTTTTGCGCTCCCCTTGGGATGCCTTTCGCAGCTGCAGTGTGCCTGGAGCCCAGGGCTTCCTGGTTAAAAAACTCCAAGCCCTAGGCTGAAGCCTAACCCTAACCCTAGGCAGATAAAACAGCCAAGGTATAGGGATGGTGCCAAGGAAAAAGCTGTGAAAGCTGCCATGTTGTGTCACTTTTGCGCTCCCCTTGGGATGCCTTTCGCAGCTGCAGTGTGCCTGGAGCCCAGGGCTTCCTGGTTTTAAAAGTCCTAGGCCTAAGCCTAACAGTAACCCTAGGAAGGTAAATCTGCCGGGTATTAGGGTTCTTCCTAAGGGAAAAGCTGTGAAAGCAGCCATGTTGTGGCACTTTTGCACTCCCTTTGGGATGCCTTTGGCAGATGCTGTAAGCCTGGAACTCAGGGCTTCCTGGTTAAAAAACTCCAAGCCCTAGGCTGAAGCCTAACCCTAACCCTAGGCAGATAAAACAGCCAAGGTATAGGGATGGTGCCAAGGAAAAAGCTGTGAAAGCTGCCATGTTGTTGCACTTTTGTACTCCCCTTGGGATGCCTTGAACAGCTGCAGTGTGCCTGGAGCTAAGGGCTTCCTAGTTTTAAAAATCCTAGCCCTAGGCCTAAGCCTAACAGTAACCAAGGGAAGGGAAATCAGCCTGGTGTTAAGCTTCTTGCCAAGGAAAAAGCCGTGAAAGCAACCATGTTGTGGCACTTTTGCACTCCCTTTTGGATGCCTTTGGCAGATGAAGTAAGCCTGGAACTCAGGGCTTCCTAGTTAAAAAAATCCTAGCCCTAGGCCGAACCCCAACCCTAAGACGAGAAAGGCAAATCAGCCAGGAATTAGGCATGTCCCCAAGGAAAAAGCTGTGGAGGCAGGCATGTTGTGGTACTTTTGCGCTCTTCTTGGGAAGTCCTTCGCAGCTGCTGTGTTCTTGGAACTCAGGGCTTTCTGGTTAATAGAACCCTTACCCTAGGCGAAAGTCAAACCTTAACCCTAGGAAGGAAAATCAGCCTATGGTTCGGGATGGTCTCATGGAAATATCAGTGGTGTCAGCCAAGTTGTGTCACTTTTGCGCTCCCCTTGGGATGCCTTTCGCAGCTGCAGTGTGCCTGGAGCCCAGGGCTTCCTGGTTTTAAAAGTCCTAGGCCTAAGCCTAACAGTAACCCTAGGAAGGTAAATCAGCCGCGTATTAGGGTTCTTCCTAAGGGAAAAGCCGTGAAAGCAGCCATGTTGTGGCACTTTTGCACTCCCTTTGGGATGCCTTTGGCAGATGAAGTAAGCCTGGAACTCAGGGCTTCCTAGTTAAAAATATCCTAGCCCTAGGCCGAACCCCAACCCTAAGACGAGAAAGGCAAATCAGCCAGGAATTAGGCATGTCCCCAAGGAAAAAGCTGTGGAGGCAGGCACGTTGTGTTATTTTTGCGCTCTTCTTGGGTAGTCCTTCGCAGATGCTGTGTTCTTGGAACTCAGGTCTTTCTGGTTAATAGAACTCTTACCCTAGGCGTAACTCAAACCTTAACCCTAGGAAGGAAAATCAGCCTATGGTTCAGGATGGTCTCATGGAAATATCAGTGGTGGCAGCCAAGTTGTGTCACTTTTGCGCTTCCCTTGGGATGCCTTTCGCAGCTGCAGTGTGCCTGGAGCCCAGGGCTTCCTGGTTTTAAAAGTCCTAGGCCTAAGCCTAACAGTAACCCTAGGAAGGTAAATCAGCCGGGTATTAGGGTTCTTCCTAAGGGAAAAGCTGTGAAAGCAGACATGTTGTGGCACTTTTGCACTCCCTTTGGGATGCCTTTGGCAGATGCAGTAAGCCTGGAACTCAGGGCTTCCTGGGTAAAAAACTCCAAGCCCTAGGCTGAAGCCTAACCCTAACCCTAGGCAGATAAAACAGCCAAGGTATAGGGATGGTGCCAAGGAAAAAGCTGTGAAAGCTGCCATGTTGTTGCACTTTTGTACTCCCCTTGGGATGCCTTGAACAGCTGCAGTGTGCCTGGAGCTAAGGGCTTCCTAGTTTTAAAAATCCTAGCCCTAGGCCTAAGCCTAACAGTAACCAAGGGAAGGGAAATCAGCCTGGTGTTAAGCTTCTCGCCAAGGAAAAAGCCGTGAAAGCAACCATGTTGTGGCACTTTTGCACTCCCTTTTGGATGCCTTTCACAGCTCCAGTAAGCCTGGAACTCAGGGCTTCCTAGTTAAAAAAATCCTAGCCCTAGGCTGAACCCCAACCCTAAGACGAGAAAGGCAAATCAGCCAGGAATTAGGCATGTCCCCAAGGAAAAAGCTGTGGAGGAAGGCATGTTGTGGTACTTTTGCGCTCTTCTTGGCTAGTCCTTCGCAGCTGCTGTGTTCTTGGAACTCAAGGCTTTCTGGTTAATAGAACCCTTACCCTAGGCGAAAGTCAAACCTTAACCCTAGGAAGGAAAATCAGCCTATGGTTCGGGATGGTCTCATGGAAATATCAGTGGTGGCAGCCAAGTTGTGTCACTTTTGCGCTCCCCTTGGGATGCCTTTCGCAGCTGCAGTGTGCCTGGAGCCCAGGGCTTCCTGGTTTTAAAAGTCCTAGGCCTAAGCCTAACAGTAACCCTAGGAAGGTAAATCAGCCGCGTATTAGGGTTCTTCCTAAGGGAAAAGCCGTGAAAGCAGCCATGTTGTGGCACTTTTGCACTCCCTTTGGGATGCCTTTGGCAGATGAAGTAAGCCTGGAACTCAGGGCTTCCTAGTTAAAAATATCCTAGCCCTAGGCCAAACCCCAACCCTAAGACGAGAAAGGTAAATCAGCCTGGAATTAGGCATGTCCCCAAGGAAAAAGCTGTGGAGGCAGGCACGTTGTGTTATTTTTGCGCTCTTCTTGGGTAGTCCTTCGCAGATGCTGTGTTCTTGGAACTCAGGTCTTCTGGTTAATAGAACTCTTACCCTAGGCGTAACTCAAACCTTAACCCTAGGAAGGAAAATCAGCCTATGGTTCAGGATGATCTCATGAGAATAGCAGCAGAGGCAGCCAAGTTGTGTCGCTTCTGCGGCCCTCTTGGGATGCCTTTCGCAGCTGCATGTGCCTGGAGCCCAGGGCTTCCTGGTTTTAAAAGTCCTAGGCCTAAGCCTAACAGTAACCCTAGGAAGGTAAATCAGCCGCGTATTAGGGTTCTTCCTAAGGGAAAAGCCGTGAAAGCAGCCATGTTGTGGCACTTCTGCACTCCCTTTGGGATGCTTTTTGCAGATGAAGTAAGCCTGGAACTCAGGGCTTCCTAGTTAAAAAAATCCTAGCCCTAGGCCGAACCCCAACCCTAAGACGAGAAAGGCAAATCAGCCAGGAATTAGGCATGTCCCCAAGGAAAAAGCTGTGGAGGCAGGCATGTTGTGGTACTTTTGCGCTCTTCTTGGCTAGTCCTTCGCAGCTGCTGTGTTCTTGGAACTCAGGGCTTTCTGGTTAATAGAACCCTTACCCCAGGCGTAACTCAAACCTTAACCCAAGGAAGGAAAATCAGCCTATGGTTCGGGATGGTCTCATGGAAATATCAGTGGTGGCAGCCAAGTTGTGTCACTTTTGCGCTCCCCTTGGGATGCCTTTCGCAGCTGCAGTGTGCCTGGAGCCCAGGGCTTCCTGGTTAAAAAACTCCAAGCCCTAGGCTGAAGCCTAACCCTAACCCTAGGCAGATAAAACAGCCAAGGTATAGGGATGGTGCCAAGGAAAAAGCTGTGAAAGCTGCCATGTTGTGTCACTTTTGCGCTCCCCTTGGGATGCCTTTCGCAGCTGCAGTGTGCCTGGAGCCCAGGGCTTCCTGGTTTTAGAAGTCCTAGGCCTAAGCCTAACAGTAACCCTAGGAAGGTAAATCAGCCGCGTATTAGGGTTCTTCCTAAGGGAAAAGCCGTGAAAGCAGCCATGTTGTGGCACTTCTGCACTCCCTTTGGGATGCTTTTTGCAGATGAAGTAAGCCTGGAACTCAGGGCTTCCTAGTTAAAAAAATCCTAGCCCTAGGCCGAACCCCAACCCTAAGACGAGAAAGGCAAATCAGCCAGGAATTAGGCATGTCCCCAAGGAAAAAGCTGTGGAGGCAGGCATGTTGTGGTACTTTTGCGCTCTTCTTGGCTAGTCCTTCGCAGCTGCTGTGTTCTTGGAACTCAGGGCTTTCTGGTTAATAGAACCCTTACCCCAGGCGTAACTCAAACCTTAACCCAAGGAAGGAAAATCAGCCTATGGTTCGGGATGGTCTCATGGAAATATCAGTGGTGGCAGCCAAGTTGTGTCACTTTTGCGCTCCCCTTGGGATGCCTTTCGCAGCTGCAGTGTGCCTGGAGCCCAGGGCTTCCTGGTTAAAAAACTCCAAGACCTAGGCTGAAGCCTAACCCTAACCCTAGGCAGATAAAACAGCCAAGGTATAGGGATGGTGCCAAGGAAAAAGCTGTGAAAGCTGCCATGTTGTGTCACTTTTGCGCTCCCCTTGGGATGCCTTTCGCAGCTGCAGTGTGCCTGGAGCCCAGGGCTTCCTGGTTTTAAAAGTCCTAGGCCTAAGCCTAACAGTAACCCTAGGAAGGTAAATCTGCCGGGTATTAGGGTTCTTCCTAAGGGAAAAGCTGTGAAAGCAGCCATGTTGTGGCACTTTTGCACTCCCTTTGGGATGCCTTTGGCAGATGCTGTAAGCCTGGAACTCAGGGCTTCCTGGTTAAAAAACTCCAAGCCCTAGGCTGAAGCCTAACCCTAACCCTAGGCAGATAAAACAGCCAAGGTATAGGGATGGTGCCAAGGAAAAAGCTGTGAAAGCTGCCATGTTGTTGCACTTTTGTACTCCCCTTGGGATGCCTTGAACAGCTGCAGTGTGCCTGGAGCTAAGGGCTTCCTAGTTTTAAAAATCCTAGCCCTAGGCCTAAGCCTAACAGTAACCAAGGGAAGGGAAATCAGCCTGGTGTTAAGCTTCTTGCCAAGGAAAAAGCCGTGAAAGCAACCATGTTGTGGCACTTTTGCACTCCCTTTTGGATGCCTTTGGCAGATGAAGTAAGCCTGGAACTCAGGGCTTCCTAGTTAAAAAAATCCTAGCCCTAGGCCGAACCCCAACCCTAAGACGAGAAAGGCAAATCAGCCAGGAATTAGGCATGTCCCCAAGGAAAAAGCTGTGGAGGCAGGCATGTTGTGGTACTTTTGCGCTCTTCTTGGGAAGTCCTTCGCAGCTGCTGTGTTCTTGGAACTCAGGGCTTTCTGGTTAATAGAACCCTTACCCTAGGCGAAAGTCAAACCTTAACCCTAGGAAGGAAAATCAGCCTATGGTTCGGGATGGTCTCATGGAAATATCAGTGGTGTCAGCCAAGTTGTGTCACTTTTGCGCTCCCCTTGGGATGCCTTTCGCAGCTGCAGTGTGCCTGGAGCCCAGGGCTTCCTGGTTTTAAAAGTCCTAGGCCTAAGCCTAACAGTAACCCTAGGAAGGTAAATCAGCCGCGTATTAGGGTTCTTCCTAAGGGAAAAGCCGTGAAAGCAGCCATGTTGTGGCACTTTTGCACTCCCTTTGGGATGCCTTTGGCAGATGAAGTAAGCCTGGAACTCAGGGCTTCCTAGTTAAAAAAATCTTAGCCCTTGGCCGAACCCCAATCCTAAGACGAGAAAGGCAAATCAGCCAGGAATTAGGCATGTCCCCAAGGAAAAAGCTGTGGAGGCATGCACGTTGTGTTATTTTTGCGCTCTTCTTGGGTAGTCCTTCGCAGATGCTGTGTTCTTGGAACTCAGGGCTTTCTGGTTAATAGAACCCTTACCCCAGGCGTAACTCAAACCTTAACCCTAGGAAGGAAAATCAGCCTATGGTTCAGGATGGTCTCATGAGAATAGCAGCAGAGGCAGCCAAGTTGTGTCGCTTCTGGGGCCCTCTTGGGATGCCTTTCGCAGCTGCATGTGCCTGGAGCCCAGGGCTTCCTGGTTTTAAAAGTCCTAGGCCTAAGCCTAACAGTAACCCTAGGAAGGTAAATCAGCCGCGTATTAGGGTTCTTCCTAAGGGAAAAGCCGTGAAAGCAGCCATGTTGTGGCACTTCTGCACTCCCTTTGGGATGCTTTTGGCAGATGCAGTAAGCCTGGAACTCAGGGCTTCCTAGTTAAAACAATCCTAGCCATAGGCCGAACCCCAATCCTAAGACGAGAAAGGCAAATCAGCCAGGAATTAGGCATGTCCCCAAGGAAAAAGCTGTGGAGGCAGGCATGTTGTGGTACTTTTGCGCTCTTCGTGGCTAGTCCATCGCAGCTGCTGTGTTCTTGGAACTCAGGGCTTCCTGGTTAATAGAACCCTTACCCTAGGCGTAACTCAAACCTTAACCCTAAGAAGGAAAATCAGCCTATGGTTCGGGATGGTCTCATGAGAATAGCAGCAGAGGCAGCCAAGTTGTGTCACTTTTGCGCTCCCCTTGGGATGCCTTTCGCAGCTGCAGTGTGCCTGGAGCCCAGGGCTTCCTGGTTTTAAAAGTCCTAGGCCTAAGCCTAACAGTAACCCTAGGAAGGTAAACCAGCCGCGTATTAGGGTTCTTCCTAAGGGAAAAGCCGTGAAAGCAGCCATGTTGTGGCACTTCTGCACTCCCTTTGGGATGCTTTTTGCAGATGAAGTAAGCCTGGAACTCAGGGCTTCCTAGTTAAAAAAATCCTAGCCCTAGGCCGAACCCCAACCCTAAGACGAGAAAGGCAAATCAGCCAGGAATTAGGCATGTCCCCAAGGAAAAAGCTGTGGAGGCAGGCATTTTGTGGTACTTTTGCGCTCTTCTTGGGTAGTCCTTCGCAGCTGCTGTGTTCTTGGAACTCAGGGCTTTCTGGTTAATAGAACCCTTACCCCAGGCGTAACTCAAACCTTAACCCTAGGAAGGAAAATCAGCCTATGGTTCGGGATGGTCTCATGGAAATATCAGTGGTGGCAGCCAAGTTGTGTCACTTTTGCGCTCCCCTTGGGATGCCTTTCGCAGCTGCAGTGTGCCTGGAGCCCAGGGCTTCCTGGTTTTAAAAGTCCTAGGCCTAAGCCTAACAGTAACCCTAGGAAGGTAAATCTGCCGGGTATTAGGGTTCTTCCTAAGGGAAAAGCCGTGAAAGCAGCCATGTTGTGGCACTTCTGCACTCCCTTTGGGATGCCTTTGGCAGATGCAGTAAGCCTGGAACTCAGGGCTTCCTAGTTAAAAATATCCTAGCCCTAGGCCGAACCCCAACCCTAAGACGAGAAAGGCAAATCAGCCAGGAATTAGGCATGTCCCCAAGGAAAAAGCTGTGGAGGCAGGCATGTTGTGGTACTTTTGCGCTCTTCTTGGGTAGTCCTTCGCAGCTGCTGTGTTCTTGGAACTCAGGGCTTTCTGGTTAATAGAACCCTTACCCTAGGCATAACTCAAACCTTAACCCTAGGAAGGAAAATCAGCCTATGGTTCGGGATGGTCTCATGGAAATATCAGTGGTGGCAGCCAAGTTGTGTCACTTTTGTGCTCCCCTTGGGATGCCTTTCGCAGCTGCAGTGTGCCTGGAGCCCAGGGCTTCCTGGTTTTAAAAGTCCAAGGCCTAAGCCTAACAGTAACCCTAGGAAGGTAAATCAGCCACGTATTAGGGTTCTTCCTAAAGGAAAAGCCGTGAAAGCAGCCATGCTGTTGCACTTTTGCACTCCCTTTGGGATGCCTTTGGCAGATGCAGTAAGCCTGGAACTCAGGGCTTCTTAGTTAAAAAAATCTTAGCCCTTGGCCGAACCCCAACCCTAAGACGAGAAAGGCAAATCAGCCAGGAATTAGGCATGTCCCCAAGGAAAAAGCTGTGGAGGCAGGCATGTTGTGGTACTTTTGCGCTCTTCTTGGCTAGTCCTTCGCAGCTGCTGTGTTCTTGGAACTCAGGGCTTTCTGGTTAATAGAACCCTTACCCCAGGCGTAACTCAAACCTTAACCCTAGGAAGGAAAATCAGCCTATGGTTCAGGATGATCTCATGAGAATAGCAGCAGAGGCAGCCAAGTTGTGTCGCTTCTGCGGCCCTCTTGGGATGCCTTTCGCAGCTGCATGTGCCTGGAGCCCAGGGCTTCCTGGTTTTAAAAGTCCTAGGCCTAAGCCTAACAGTAACCCTAGGAAGGTAAATCAGCCGCGTATTAGGGTTCTTCCTAAGGGAAAAGCCGTGAAAGCAGCCATGTTGTGGCACTTCTGCACTCCCTTTGGGATGCTTTTTGCAGATGAAGTAAGCCTGGAACTCAGGGCTTCCTAGTTAAAAAAATCCTAGCCCTAGGCCGAACCCCAACCCTAAGACGAGAAAGGCAAATCAGCCAGGAATTAGGCATGTCCCCAAGGAAAAAGCTGTGGAGGCAGGCATGTTGTGGTACTTTTGCGCTCTTCTTGGCTAGTCCTTCGCAGCTGCTGTGTTCTTGGAACTCAGGGCTTTCTGGTTAATAGAACCCTTACCCCAGGCGTAACTCAAACCTTAACCCAAGGAAGGAAAATCAGCCTATGGTTCGGGATGGTCTCATGGAAATATCAGTGGTGGCAGCCAAGTTGTGTCACTTTTGCGCTCCCCTTGGGATGCCTTTCGCAGCTGCAGTGTGCCTGGAGCCCAGGGCTTCCTGGTTAAAAAACTCCAAGCCCTAGGCTGAAGCCTAACCCTAACCCTAGGCAGATAAAACAGCCAAGGTATAGGGATGGTGCCAAGGAAAAAGCTGTGAAAGCTGCCATGTTGTGTCACTTTTGCGCTCCCCTTGGGATGCCTTTCGCAGCTGCAGTGTGCCTGGAGCCCAGGGCTTCCTGGTTTTAAAAGTCCTAGGCCTAAGCCTAACAGTAACCCTAGGAAGGTAAATCAGCCGCGTATTAGGGTTCTTCCTAAGGGAAAAGCCGTGAAAGCAGCCATGTTGTGGCACTTCTGCACTCCCTTTGGGATGCTTTTTGCAGATGAAGTAAGCCTGGAACTCAGGGCTTCCTAGTTAAAAAAATCCTAGCCCTAGGCCGAACCCCAACCCTAAGACGAGAAAGGCAAATCAGCCAGGAATTAGGCATGTCCCCAAGGAAAAAGCTGTGGAGGCAGGCATGTTGTGGTACTTTTGCGCTCTTCTTGGCTAGTCCTTCGCAGCTGCTGTGTTCTTGGAACTCAGGGCTTTCTGGTTAATAGAACCCTTACCCCAGGCGTAACTCAAACCTTAACCCAAGGAAGGAAAATCAGCCTATGGTTCGGGATGGTCTCATGGAAATATCAGTGGTGGCAGCCAAGTTGTGTCACTTTTGCGCTCCCCTTGGGATGCCTTTCGCAGCTGCAGTGTGCCTGGAGCCCAGGGCTTCCTGGTTAAAAAACTCCAAGCCCTAGGCTGAAGCCTAACCCTAACCCTAGGCAGATAAAACAGCCAAGGTATAGGGATGGTGCCAAGGAAAAAGCTGTGAAAGCTGCCATGTTGTGTCACTTTTGCGCTCCCCTTGGGATGCCTTTCGCAGCTGCAGTGTGCCTGGAGCCCAGGGCTTCCTGGTTTTAAAAGTCCTAGGCCTAAGCCTAACAGTAACCCTAGGAAGGTAAATCTGCCGGGTATTAGGGTTCTTCCTAAGGGAAAAGCTGTGAAAGCAGCCATGTTGTGGCACTTTTGCACTCCCTTTGGGATGCCTTTGGCAGATGCTGTAAGCCTGGAACTCAGGGCTTCCTGGTTAAAAAACTCCAAGCCCTAGGCTGAAGCCTAACCCTAACCCTAGGCAGATAAAACAGCCAAGGTATAGGGATGGTGCCAGGGAAAAAGCTGTGAAAGCTGCCATGTTGTTGCACTTTTGTACTCCCCTTGGGATGCCTTGAACAGCTGCAGTGTGCCTGGAGCTAAGGGCTTCCTAGTTTTAAAAATCCTAGCCCTAGGCCTAAGCCTAACAGTAACCAAGGGAAGGGAAATCAGCCTGGTGTTAAGCTTCTTGCCAAGGAAAAAGCCGTGAAAGCAACCATGTTGTGGCACTTTTGCACTCCCTTTTGGATGCCTTTGGCAGATGAAGTAAGCCTGGAACTCAGGGCTTCCTAGTTAAAAAAATCCTAGCCCTAGGCCGAACCCCAACCCTAAGACGAGAAAGGCAAATCAGCCAGGAATTAGGCATGTCCCCAAGGAAAAAGCTGTGGAGGCAGGCATGTTGTGGTACTTTTGCGCTCTTCTTGGGAAGTCCTTCGCAGCTGCTGTGTTCTTGGAACTCAGGGCTTTCTGGTTAATAGAACCCTTACCCTAGGCGAAAGTCAAACCTTAACCCTAGGAAGGAAAATCAGCCTATGGTTCGGGATGGTCTCATGGAAATATCAGTGGTGTCAGCCAAGTTGTGTCACTTTTGCGCTCCCCTTGGGATGCCTTTCGCAGCTGCAGTGTGCCTGGAGCCCAGGGCTTCCTGGTTTTAAAAGTCCTAGGCCTAAGCCTAACAGTAACCCTAGGAAGGTAAATCAGCCGCGTATTAGGGTTCTTCCTAAGGGAAAAGCCGTGAAAGCAGCCATGTTGTGGCACTTTTGCACTCCCTTTGGGATGCCTTTGGCAGATGAAGTAAGCCTGGAACTCAGGGCTTCCTAGTTAAAAAAATCTTAGCCCTTGGCCGAACCCCAATCCTAAGACGAGAAAGGCAAATCAGCCAGGAATTAGGCATGTCCCCAAGGAAAAAGCTGTGGAGGCATGCACGTTGTGTTATTTTTGCGCTCTTCTTGGGTAGTCCTTCGCAGATGCTGTGTTCTTGGAACTCAGGGCTTTCTGGTTAATAGAACCCTTACCCCAGGCGTAACTCAAACCTTAACCCTAGGAAGGAAAATCAGCCTATGGTTCAGGATGGTCTCATGAGAATAGCAGCAGAGGCAGCCAAGTTGTGTCGCTTCTGGGGCCCTCTTGGGATGCCTTTCGCAGCTGCATGTGCCTGGAGCCCAGGGCTTCCTGGTTTTAAAAGTCCTAGGCCTAAGCCTAACAGTAACCCTAGGAAGGTAAATCAGCCGCGTATTAGGGTTCTTCCTAAGGGAAAAGCCGTGAAAGCAGCCATGTTGTGGCACTTCTGCACTCCCTTTGGGATGCTTTTGGCAGATGCAGTAAGCCTGGAACTCAGGGCTTCCTAGTTAAAACAATCCTAGCCATAGGCCGAACCCCAATCCTAAGACGAGAAAGGCAAATCAGCCAGGAATTAGGCATGTCCCCAAGGAAAAAGCTGTGGAGGCAGGCATGTTGTGGTACTTTTGCGCTCTTCGTGGCTAGTCCATCGCAGCTGCTGTGTTCTTGGAACTCAGGGCTTCCTGGTTAATAGAACCCTTACCCTAGGCGTAACTCAAACCTTAACCCTAAGAAGGAAAATCAGCCTATGGTTCGGGATGGTCTCATGAGAATAGCAGCAGAGGCAGCCAAGTTGTGTCACTTTTGCGCTCCCCTTGGGATGCCTTTCGCAGCTGCAGTGTGCCTGGAGCCCAGGGCTTCCTGGTTTTAAAAGTCCTAGGCCTAAGCCTAACAGTAACCCTAGGAAGGTAAACCAGCCGCGTATTAGGGTTCTTCCTAAGGGAAAAGCCGTGAAAGCAGCCATGTTGTGGCACTTCTGCACTCCCTTTGGGATGCTTTTTGCAGATGAAGTAAGCCTGGAACTCAGGGCTTCCTAGTTAAAAAAATCCTAGCCCTAGGCCGAACCCCAACCCTAAGACGAGAAAGGCAAATCAGCCAGGAATTAGGCATGTCCCCAAGGAAAAAGCTGTGGAGGCAGGCATTTTGTGGTACTTTTGCGCTCTTCTTGGGTAGTCCTTCGCAGCTGCTGTGTTCTTGGAACTCAGGGCTTTCTGGTTAATAGAACCCTTACCCCAGGCGTAACTCAAACCTTAACCCTAGGAAGGAAAATCAGCCTATGGTTCGGGATGGTCTCATGGAAATATCAGTGGTGGCAGCCAAGTTGTGTCACTTTTGCGCTCCCCTTGGGATGCCTTTCGCAGCTGCAGTGTGCCTGGAGCCCAGGGCTTCCTGGTTTTAAAAGTCCTAGGCCTAAGCCTAACAGTAACCCTAGGAAGGTAAATCTGCCGGGTATTAGGGTTCTTCCTAAGGGAAAAGCCGTGAAAGCAGCCATGTTGTGGCACTTCTGCACTCCCTTTGGGATGCCTTTGGCAGATGCTGTAAGCCTGGAACTCAGGGCTTCCTGGTTAAAAAACTCCAAGCCCTAGGCTGAAGCCTAACCCTAACCCTAGGCAGATAAAACAGCCAAGGTATAGGGATGGTGCCAAGGAAAAAGCTGTGAAAGCTGCCATGTTGTTGCACTTTTGTACTCCCCTTGGGATGCCTTGAACAGCTGCAGTGTGCCTGGAGCTAAGGGCTTCCTAGTTTTAAAAATCCTAGCCCTAGGCCTAAGCCTAACAGTAACCAAGGGAAGGGAAATCAGCCTGGTGTTAAGCTTCTTGCCAAGGAAAAAGCCGTGAAAGCAACCATGTTGTGGCACTTTTGCACTCCCTTTTGGATGCCTTTGGCAGATGAAGTAAGCCTGGAACTCAGGGCTTCCTAGTTAAAAAAATCCTAGCCCTAGGCCGAACCCCAACCCTAAGACGAGAAAGGCAAATCAGCCAGGAATTAGGCATGTCCCCAAGGAAAAAGCTGTGGAGGCAGGCATGTTGTGGTACTTTTGCGCTCTTCTTGGGAAGTCCTTCGCAGCTGCTGTGTTCTTGGAACTCAGGGCTTTCTGGTTAATAGAACCCTTACCCTAGGCGAAAGTCAAACCTTAACCCTAGGAAGGAAAATCAGCCTATGGTTCGGGATGGTCTCATGGAAATATCAGTGGTGTCAGCCAAGTTGTGTCACTTTTGCGCTCCCCTTGGGATGCCTTTCGCAGCTGCAGTGTGCCTGGAGCCCAGGGCTTCCTGGTTTTAAAAGTCCTAGGCCTAAGCCTAACAGTAACCCTAGGAAGGTAAATCAGCCGCGTATTAGGGTTCTTCCTAAGGGAAAAGCCGTGAAAGCAGCCATGTTGTGGCACTTTTGCACTCCCTTTGGGATGCCTTTGGCAGATGAAGTAAGCCTGGAACTCAGGGCTTCCTAGTTAAAAATATCCTAGCCCTAGGCCGAACCCCAACCCTAAGACGAGAAAGGCAAATCAGCCAGGAATTAGGCATGTCCCCAAGGAAAAAGCTGTGGAGGCAGGCACGTTGTGTTATTTTTGCGCTCTTCTTGGGTAGTCCTTCGCAGATGCTGTGTTCTTGGAACTCAGGTCTTTCTGGTTAATAGAACTCTTACCCTAGGCGTAACTCAAACCTTAACCCTAGGAAGGAAAATCAGCCTATGATTCAGGATGGTCTCATGGAAATATCAGTGGTGGCAGCCAAGTTGTGTCACTTTTGCGCTTCCCTTGGGATGCCTTTCGCAGCTGCAGTGTGCCTGGAGCCCAGGGCTTCCTGGTTTTAAAAGTCCTAGGCCTAAGCCTAACAGTAACCCTAGGAAGGTAAATCAGCCGGGTATTAGGGTTCTTCCTAAGGGAAAAGCTGTGAAAGCAGACATGTTGTGGCACTTTTGCACTCCCTTTGGGATGCCTTTGGCAGATGCAGTAAGCCTGGAACTCAGGGCTTCCTGGGTAAAAAACTCCAAGCCCTAGGCTGAAGCCTAACCCTAACCCTAGGCAGATAAAACAGCCAAGGTATAGGGATGGTGCCAAGGAAAAAGCTGTGAAAGCTGCCATGTTGTTGCACTTTTGTACTCCCCTTGGGATGCCTTGAACAGCTGCAGTGTGCCTGGAGCTAAGGGCTTCCTAGTTTTAAAAATCCTAGCCCTAGGCCTAAGCCTAACAGTAACCAAGGGAAGGGAAATCAGCCTGGTGTTAAGCTTCTCGCCAAGGAAAAAGCCGTGAAAGCAACCATGTTGTGGCACTTTTGCACTCCCTTTTGGATGCCTTTCACAGCTCCAGTAAGCCTGGAACTCAGGGCTTCCTAGTTAAAAAAATCCTAGCCCTAGGCTGAACCCCAACCCTAAGACGAGAAAGGCAAATCAGCCAGGAATTAGGCATGTCCCCAAGGAAAAAGCTGTGGAGGAAGGCATGTTGTGGTACTTTTGCGCTCTTCTTGGCTAGTCCTTCGCAGCTGCTGTGTTCTTGGAACTCAAGGCTTTCTGGTTAATAGAACCCTTACCCTAGGCGAAAGTCAAACCTTAACCCTAGGAAGGAAAATCAGCCTATGGTTCGGGATGGTCTCATGGAAATATCAGTGGTGGCAGCCAAGTTGTGTCACTTTTGCGCTCCCCTTGGGATGCCTTTCGCAGCTGCAGTGTGCCTGGAGCCCAGGGCTTCCTGGTTTTAAAAGTCCTAGGCCTAAGCCTAACAGTAACCCTAGGAAGGTAAATCAGCCGCGTATTAGGGTTCTTCCTAAGGGAAAAGCCGTGAAAGCAGCCATGTTGTGGCACTTTTGCACTCCCTTTGGGATGCCTTTGGCAGATGAAGTAAGCCTGGAACTCAGGGCTTCCTAGTTAAAAATATCCTAGCCCTAGGCCGAACCCCAACCCTAAGACGAGAAAGGTAAATCAGCCTGGAATTAGGCATGTCCCCAAGGAAAAAGCTGTGGAGGCAGGCACGTTGTGTTATTTTTGCGCTCTTCTTGGGTAGTCCTTCGCAGATGCTGTGTTCTTGGAACTCAGGTCTTCTGGTTAATAGAACTCTTACCCTAGGCGTAACTCAAACCTTAACCCTAGGAAGGAAAATCAGCCTATGGTTCAGGATGATCTCATGAGAATAGCAGCAGAGGCAGCCAAGTTGTGTCGCTTCTGCGGCCCTCTTGGGATGCCTTTCGCAGCTGCATGTGCCTGGAGCCCAGGGCTTCCTGGTTTTAAAAGTCCTAGGCCTAAGCCTAACAGTAACCCTAGGAAGGTAAATCAGCCGCGTATTAGGGTTCTTCCTAAGGGAAAAGCCGTGAAAGCAGCCATGTTGTGGCACTTCTGCACTCCCTTTGGGATGCTTTTTGCAGATGAAGTAAGCCTGGAACTCAGGGCTTCCTAGTTAAAAAAATCCTAGCCCTAGGCCGAACCCCAACCCTAAGACGAGAAAGGCAAATCAGCCAGGAATTAGGCATGTCCCCAAGGAAAAAGCTGTGGAGGCAGGCATGTTGTGGTACTTTTGCGCTCTTCTTGGCTAGTCCTTCGCAGCTGCTGTGTTCTTGGAACTCAGGGCTTTCTGGTTAATAGAACCCTTACCCCAGGCGTAACTCAAACCTTAACCCAAGGAAGGAAAATCAGCCTATGGTTCGGGATGGTCTCATGGAAATATCAGTGGTGGCAGCCAAGTTGTGTCACTTTTGCGCTCCCCTTGGGATGCCTTTCGCAGCTGCAGTGTGCCTGGAGCCCAGGGCTTCCTGGTTAAAAAACTCCAAGCCCTAGGCTGAAGCCTAACCCTAACCCTAGGCAGATAAAACAGCCAAGGTATAGGGATGGTGCCAAGGAAAAAGCTGTGAAAGCTGCCATGTTGTGTCACTTTTGCGCTCCCCTTGGGATGCCTTTCGCAGCTGCAGTGTGCCTGGAGCCCAGGGCTTCCTGGTTTTAAAAGTCCTAGGCCTAAGCCTAACAGTAACCCTAGGAAGGTAAATCAGCCGCGTATTAGGGTTCTTCCTAAGGGAAAAGCCGTGAAAGCAGCCATGTTGTGGCACTTCTGCACTCCCTTTGGGATGCTTTTTGCAGATGAAGTAAGCCTGGAACTCAGGGCTTCCTAGTTAAAAAAATCCTAGCCCTAGGCCGAACCCCAACCCTAAGACGAGAAAGGCAAATCAGCCAGGAATTAGGCATGTCCCCAAGGAAAAAGCTGTGGAGGCAGGCATGTTGTGGTACTTTTGCGCTCTTCTTGGCTAGTCCTTCGCAGCTGCTGTGTTCTTGGAACTCAGGGCTTTCTGGTTAATAGAACCCTTACCCCAGGCGTAACTCAAACCTTAACCCAAGGAAGGAAAATCAGCCTATGGTTCGGGATGGTCTCATGGAAATATCAGTGGTGGCAGCCAAGTTGTGTCACTTTTGCGCTCCCCTTGGGATGCCTTTCGCAGCTGCAGTGTGCCTGGAGCCCAGGGCTTCCTGGTTAAAAAACTCCAAGCCCTAGGCTGAAGCCTAACCCTAACCCTAGGCAGATAAAACAGCCAAGGTATAGGGATGGTGCCAAGGAAAAAGCTGTGAAAGCTGCCATGTTGTGTCACTTTTGCGCTCCCCTTGGGATGCCTTTCGCAGCTGCAGTGTGCCTGGAGCCCAGGGCTTCCTGGTTTTAAAAGTCCTAGGCCTAAGCCTAACAGTAACCCTAGGAAGGTAAATCTGCCGGGTATTAGGGTTCTTCCTAAGGGAAAAGCTGTGAAAGCAGCCATGTTGTGGCACTTTTGCACTCCCTTTGGGATGCCTTTGGCAGATGCTGTAAGCCTGGAACTCAGGGCTTCCTGGTTAAAAAACTCCAAGCCCTAGGCTGAAGCCTAACCCTAACCCTAGGCAGATAAAACAGCCAAGGTATAGGGATGGTGCCAAGGAAAAAGCTGTGAAAGCTGCCATGTTGTTGCACTTTTGTACTCCCCTTGGGATGCCTTGAACAGCTGCAGTGTGCCTGGAGCTAAGGGCTTCCTAGTTTTAAAAATCCTAGCCCTAGGCCTAAGCCTAACAGTAACCAAGGGAAGGGAAATCAGCCTGGTGTTAAGCTTCTTGCCAAGGAAAAAGCCGTGAAAGCAACCATGTTGTGGCACTTTTGCACTCCCTTTTGGATGCCTTTGGCAGATGAAGTAAGCCTGGAACTCAGGGCTTCCTAGTTAAAAAAATCCTAGCCCTAGGCCGAACCCCAACCCTAAGACGAGAAAGGCAAATCAGCCAGGAATTAGGCATGTCCCCAAGGAAAAAGCTGTGGAGGCAGGCATGTTGTGGTACTTTTGCGCTCTTCTTGGGAAGTCCTTCGCAGCTGCTGTGTTCTTGGAACTCAGGGCTTTCTGGTTAATAGAACCCTTACCCTAGGCGAAAGTCAAACCTTAACCCTAGGAAGGAAAATCAGCCTATGGTTCGGGATGGTCTCATGGAAATATCAGTGGTGTCAGCCAAGTTGTGTCACTTTTGCGCTCCCCTTGGGATGCCTTTCGCAGCTGCAGTGTGCCTGGAGCCCAGGGCTTCCTGGTTTTAAAAGTCCTAGGCCTAAGCCTAACAGTAACCCTAGGAAGGTAAATCAGCCGCGTATTAGGGTTCTTCCTAAGGGAAAAGCCGTGAAAGCAGCCATGTTGTGGCACTTTTGCACTCCCTTTGGGATGCCTTTGGCAGATGAAGTAAGCCTGGAACTCAGGGCTTCCTAGTTAAAAATATCCTAGCCCTAGGCCGAACCCCAACCCTAAGACGAGAAAGGCAAATCAGCCAGGAATTAGGCATGTCCCCAAGGAAAAAGCTGTGGAGGCAGGCACGTTGTGTTATTTTTGCGCTCTTCTTGGGTAGTCCTTCGCAGATGCTGTGTTCTTGGAACTCAGGTCTTTCTGGTTAATAGAACTCTTACCCTAGGCGTAACTCAAACCTTAACCCTAGGAAGGAAAATCAGCCTATGGTTCAGGATGGTCTCATGGAAATATCAGTGGTGGCAGCCAAGTTGTGTCACTTTTGCGCTTCCCTTGGGATGCCTTTCGCAGCTGCAGTGTGCCTGGAGCCCAGGGCTTCCTGGTTTTAAAAGTCCTAGGCCTAAGCCTAACAGTAACCCTAGGAAGGTAAATCAGCCGGGTATTAGGGTTCTTCCTAAGGGAAAAGCTGTGAAAGCAGACATGTTGTGGCACTTTTGCACTCCCTTTGGGATGCCTTTGGCAGATGCAGTAAGCCTGGAACTCAGGGCTTCCTGGGTAAAAAACTCCAAGCCCTAGGCTGAAGCCTAACCCTAACCCTAGGCAGATAAAACAGCCAAGGTATAGGGATGGTGCCAAGGAAAAAGCTGTGAAAGCTGCCATGTTGTTGCACTTTTGTACTCCCCTTGGGATGCCTTGAACAGCTGCAGTGTGCCTGGAGCTAAGGGCTTCCTAGTTTTAAAAATCCTAGCCCTAGGCCTAAGCCTAACAGTAACCAAGGGAAGGGAAATCAGCCTGGTGTTAAGCTTCTCGCCAAGGAAAAAGCCGTGAAAGCAACCATGTTGTGGCACTTTTGCACTCCCTTTTGGATGCCTTTCACAGCTCCAGTAAGCCTGGAACTCAGGGCTTCCTAGTTAAAAAAATCCTAGCCCTAGGCTGAACCCCAACCCTAAGACGAGAAAGGCAAATCAGCCAGGAATTAGGCATGTCCCCAAGGAAAAAGCTGTGGAGGAAGGCATGTTGTGGTACTTTTGCGCTCTTCTTGGCTAGTCCTTCGCAGCTGCTGTGTTCTTGGAACTCAAGGCTTTCTGGTTAATAGAACCCTTACCCTAGGCGAAAGTCAAACCTTAACCCTAGGAAGGAAAATCAGCCTATGGTTCGGGATGGTCTCATGGAAATATCAGTGGTGGCAGCCAAGTTGTGTCACTTTTGCGCTCCCCTTGGGATGCCTTTCGCAGCTGCAGTGTGCCTGGAGCCCAGGGCTTCCTGGTTTTAAAAGTCCTAGGCCTAAGCCTAACAGTAACCCTAGGAAGGTAAATCAGCCGCGTATTAGGGTTCTTCCTAAGGGAAAAGCCGTGAAAGCAGCCATGTTGTGGCACTTTTGCACTCCCTTTGGGATGCCTTTGGCAGATGAAGTAAGCCTGGAACTCAGGGCTTCCTAGTTAAAAATATCCTAGCCCTAGGCCGAACCCCAACCCTAAGACGAGAAAGGTAAATCAGCCTGGAATTAGGCATGTCCCCAAGGAAAAAGCTGTGGAAGCAGGCACGTTGTGTTATTTTTGCGCTCTTCTTGGGTAGTCCTTCGCAGATGCTGTGTTCTTGGAACTCAGGTCTTCTGGTTAATAGAACTCTTACCCTAGGCGTAACTCAAACCTTAACCCTAGGAAGGAAAATCAGCCTATGGTTCAGGATGATCTCATGAGAATAGCAGCAGAGGCAGCCAAGTTGTGTCGCTTCTGCGGCCCTCTTGGGATGCCTTTCGCAGCTGCATGTGCCTGGAGCCCAGGGCTTCCTGGTTTTAAAAGTCCTAGGCCTAAGCCTAACAGTAACCCTAGGAAGGTAAATCAGCCGCGTATTAGGGTTCTTCCTAAGGGAAAAGCCGTGAAAGCAGCCATGTTGTGGCACTTCTGCACTCCCTTTGGGATGCTTTTTGCAGATGAAGTAAGCCTGGAACTCAGGGCTTCCTAGTTAAAAAAATCCTAGCCCTAGGCCGAACCCCAACCCTAAGACGAGAAAGGCAAATCAGCCAGGAATTAGGCATGTCCCCAAGGAAAAAGCTGTGGAGGCAGGCATGTTGTGGTACTTTTGCGCTCTTCTTGGCTAGTCCTTCGCAGCTGCTGTGTTCTTGGAACTCAGGGCTTTCTGGTTAATAGAACCCTTACCCCAGGCGTAACTCAAACCTTAACCCAAGGAAGGAAAATCAGCCTATGGTTCGGGATGGTCTCATGGAAATATCAGTGGTGGCAGCCAAGTTGTGTCACTTTTGCGCTCCCCTTGGGATGCCTTTCGCAGCTGCAGTGTGCCTGGAGCCCAGGGCTTCCTGGTTAAAAAACTCCAAGCCCTAGGCTGAAGCCTAACCCTAACCCTAGGCAGATAAAACAGCCAAGGTATAGGGATGGTGCCAAGGAAAAAGCTGTGAAAGCTGCCATGTTGTGTCACTTTTGCGCTCCCCTTGGGATGCCTTTCGCAGCTGCAGTGTGCCTGGAGCCCAGGGCTTCCTGGTTTTAAAAGTCCTAGGCCTAAGCCTAACAGTAACCCTAGGAAGGTAAATCAGCCGCGTATTAGGGTTCTTCCTAAGGGAAAAGCCGTGAAAGCAGCCATGTTGTGGCACTTCTGCACTCCCTTTGGGATGCTTTTTGCAGATGAAGTAAGCCTGGAACTCAGGGCTTCCTAGTTAAAAAAATCCTAGCCCTAGGCCGAACCCCAACCCTAAGACGAGAAAGGCAAATCAGCCAGGAATTAGGCATGTCCCCAAGGAAAAAGCTGTGGAGGCAGGCATGTTGTGGTACTTTTGCGCTCTTCTTGGCTAGTCCTTCGCAGCTGCTGTGTTCTTGGAACTCAGGGCTTTCTGGTTAATAGAACCCTTACCCCAGGCGTAACTCAAACCTTAACCCAAGGAAGGAAAATCAGCCTATGGTTCGGGATGGTCTCATGGAAATATCAGTGGTGGCAGCCAAGTTGTGTCACTTTTGCGCTCCCCTTGGGATGCCTTTCGCAGCTGCAGTGTGCCTGGAGCCCAGGGCTTCCTGGTTAAAAAACTCCAAGCCCTAGGCTGAAGCCTAACCCTAACCCTAGGCAGATAAAACAGCCAAGGTATAGGGATGGCGCCAAGGAAAAAGCTGTGAAAGCTGCCATGTTGTGTCACTTTTGCGCTCCCCTTGGGATGCCTTTCGCAGCTGCAGTGTGCCTGGAGCCCAGGGCTTCCTGGTTTTAAAAGTCCTAGGCCTAAGCCTAACAGTAACCCTAGGAAGGTAAATCTGCCGGGTATTAGGGTTCTTCCTAAGGGAAAAGCTGTGAAAGCAGCCATGTTGTGGCACTTTTGCACTCCCTTTGGGATGCCTTTGGCAGATGCTGTAAGCCTGGAACTCAGGGCTTCCTGGTTAAAAAACTCCAAGCCCTAGGCTGAAGCCTAACCCTAACCCTAGGCAGATAAAACAGCCAAGGTATAGGGATGGTGCCAAGGAAAAAGCTGTGAAAGCTGCCATGTTGTTGCACTTTTGTACTCCCCTTGGGATGCCTTGAACAGCTGCAGTGTGCCTGGAGCTAAGGGCTTCCTAGTTTTAAAAATCCTAGCCCTAGGCCTAAGCCTAACAGTAACCAAGGGAAGGGAAATCAGCCTGGTGTTAAGCTTCTTGCCAAGGAAAAAGCCGTGAAAGCAACCATGTTGTGGCACTTTTGCACTCCCTTTTGGATGCCTTTGGCAGATGAAGTAAGCCTGGAACTCAGGGCTTCCTAGTTAAAAAAATCCTAGCCCTAGGCCGAACCCCAACCCTAAGACGAGAAAGGCAAATCAGCCAGGAATTAGGCATGTCCCCAAGGAAAAAGCTGTGGAGGCAGGCATGTTGTGGTACTTTTGCGCTCTTCTTGGGAAGTCCTTCGCAGCTGCTGTGTTCTTGGAACTCAGGGCTTTCTGGTTAATAGAACCCTTACCCTAGGCGAAAGTCAAACCTTAACCCTAGGAAGGAAAATCAGCCTATGGTTCGGGATGGTCTCATGGAAATATCAGTGGTGTCAGCCAAGTTGTGTCACTTTTGCGCTCCCCTTGGGATGCCTTTCGCAGCTGCAGTGTGCCTGGAGCCCAGGGCTTCCTGGTTTTAAAAGTCCTAGGCCTAAGCCTAACAGTAACCCTAGGAAGGTAAATCAGCCGCGTATTAGGGTTCTTCCTAAGGGAAAAGCCGTGAAAGCAGCCATGTTGTGGCACTTTTGCACTCCCTTTGGGATGCCTTTGGCAGATGAAGTAAGCCTGGAACTCAGGGCTTCCTAGTTAAAAAAATCTTAGCCCTTGGCCGAACCCCAATCCTAAGACGAGAAAGGCAAATCAGCCAGGAATTAGGCATGTCCCCAAGGAAAAAGCTGTGGAGGCATGCACGTTGTGTTATTTTTGCGCTCTTCTTGGGTAGTCCTTCGCAGATGCTGTGTTCTTGGAACTCAGGGCTTTCTGGTTAATAGAACCCTTACCCCAGGCGTAACTCAAACCTTAACCCTAGGAAGGAAAATCAGCCTATGGTTCAGGATGGTCTCATGAGAATAGCAGCAGAGGCAGCCAAGTTGTGTCGCTTCTGGGGCCCTCTTGGGATGCCTTTCGCAGCTGCATGTGCCTGGAGCCCAGGGCTTCCTGGTTTTAAAAGTCCTAGGCCTAAGCCTAACAGTAACCCTAGGAAGGTAAATCAGCCGCGTATTAGGGTTCTTCCTAAGGGAAAAGCCGTGAAAGCAGCCATGTTGTGGCACTTCTGCACTCCCTTTGGGATGCTTTTGGCAGATGCAGTAAGCCTGGAACTCAGGGCTTCCTAGTTAAAACAATCCTAGCCATAGGCCGAACCCCAATCCTAAGACGAGAAAGGCAAATCAGCCAGGAATTAGGCATGTCCCCAAGGAAAAAGCTGTGGAGGCAGGCATGTTGTGGTACTTTTGCGCTCTTCGTGGCTAGTCCATCGCAGCTGCTGTGTTCTTGGAACTCAGGGCTTCCTGGTTAATAGAACCCTTACCCTAGGCGTAACTCAAACCTTAACCCTAAGAAGGAAAATCAGCCTATGGTTCGGGATGGTCTCATGAGAATAGCAGCAGAGGCAGCCAAGTTGTGTCACTTTTGCGCTCCCCTTGGGATGCCTTTCGCAGCTGCAGTGTGCCTGGAGCCCAGGGCTTCCTGGTTTTAAAAGTCCTAGGCCTAAGCCTAACAGTAACCCTAGGAAGGTAAATCTGCCGGGTATTAGGGTTCTTCCTAAGGGAAAAGCCGTGAAAGCAGCCATGTTGTGGCACTTCTGCGCTCCCTTTGGGATGCCTTTGGCAGATGCAGTAAGCCTGGAACTCAGGGCTTCCTAGTTAAAAATATCCTAGCCCTAGGCCGAACCCCAACCCTAAGACGAGAAAGGCAAATCAGCCAGGAATTAGGCATGTCCCCAAGGAAAAAGCTGTGGAGGCAGGCATGTTGTGGTACTTTTGCGCTCTTCTTGGGTAGTCCTTCGCAGCTGCTGTGTTCTTGGAACTCAGGGCTTTCTGGTTAATAGAACCCTTACCCTAGGCATAACTCAAACCTTAACCCTAGGAAGGAAAATCAGCCTATGGTTCGGGATGGTCTCATGGAAATATCAGTGGTGGCAGCCAAGTTGTGTCACTTTTGTGCTCCCCTTGGGATGCCTTTCGCAGCTGCAGTGTGCCTGGAGCCCAGGGCTTCCTGGTTTTAAAAGTCCAAGGCCTAAGCCTAACAGTAACCCTAGGAAGGTAAATCAGCCACGTATTAGGGTTCTTCCTAAAGGAAAAGCCGTGAAAGCAGCCATGCTGTTGCACTTTTGCACTCCCTTTGGGATGCCTTTGGCAGATGCAGTAAGCCTGGAACTCAGGGCTTCTTAGTTAAAAAAATCTTAGCCCTTGGCCGAACCCCAACCCTAAGACGAGAAAGGCAAATCAGCCAGGAATTAGGCATGTCCCCAAGGAAAAAGCTGTGGAGGCAGGCATGTTGTGGTACTTTTGCGCTCTTCTTGGCTAGTCCTTCGCAGCTGCTGTGTTCTTGGAACTCAGGGCTTTCTGGTTAATAGAACCCTTACCCCAGGCGTAACTCAAACCTTAACCCTAGGAAGGAAAATCAGCCTATGGTTCAGGATGATCTCATGAGAATAGCAGCAGAGGCAGCCAAGTTGTGTCGCTTCTGCGGCCCTCTTGGGATGCCTTTCGCAGCTGCATGTGCCTGGAGCCCAGGGCTTCCTGGTTTTAAAAGTCCTAGGCCTAAGCCTAACAGTAACCCTAGGAAGGTAAATCAGCCGCGTATTAGGGTTCTTCCTAAGGGAAAAGCCGTGAAAGCAGCCATGTTGTGGCACTTCTGCACTCCCTTTGGGATGCTTTTTGCAGATGAAGTAAGCCTGGAACTCAGGGCTTCCTAGTTAAAAAAATCCTAGCCCTAGGCCGAACCCCAACCC
Source organism: Ammospiza maritima maritima (assembly GCA_036010785.1). NCBI lineage: Eukaryota > Metazoa > Chordata > Aves > Passeriformes > Passerellidae > Ammospiza > Ammospiza maritima. The sequence continues at coordinate 771,351 of JAYKTQ010000121.1, forward strand.
TAAGACGAGAAAGGCAAATCAGCCAGGAATTAGGCATGTCCCCAAGGAAAAAGCTGTGGAGGCAGGCATGTTGTGGTACTTTTGCGCTCTTCTTGGCTAGTCCTTCGCAGCTGCTGTGTTCTTGGAACTCAGGGCTTTCTGGTTAATAGAACCCTTACCCCAGGCGTAACTCAAACCTTAACCCAAGGAAGGAAAATCAGCCTATGGTTCGGGATGGTCTCATGGAAATATCAGTGGTGGCAGCCAAGTTGTGTCACTTTTGCGCTCCCCTTGGGATGCCTTTCGCAGCTGCAGTGTGCCTGGAGCCCAGGGCTTCCTGGTTAAAAAACTCCAAGCCCTAGGCTGAAGCCTAACCCTAACCCTAGGCAGATAAAACAGCCAAGGTATAGGGATGGTGCCAAGGAAAAAGCTGTGAAAGCTGCCATGTTGTGTCACTTTTGCGCTCCCCTTGGGATGCCTTTCGCAGCTGCAGTGTGCCTGGAGCCCAGGGCTTCCTGGTTTTAAAAGTCCTAGGCCTAAGCCTAACAGTAACCCTAGGAAGGTAAATCAGCCGCGTATTAGGGTTCTTCCTAAGGGAAAAGCCGTGAAAGCAGCCATGTTGTGGCACTTCTGCACTCCCTTTGGGATGCTTTTTGCAGATGAAGTAAGCCTGGAACTCAGGGCTTCCTAGTTAAAAAAATCCTAGCCCTAGGCCGAACCCCAACCCTAAGACGAGAAAGGCAAATCAGCCAGGAATTAGGCATGTCCCCAAGGAAAAAGCTGTGGAGGCAGGCATGTTGTGGTACTTTTGCGCTCTTCTTGGCTAGTCCTTCGCAGCTGCTGTGTTCTTGGAACTCAGGGCTTTCTGGTTAATAGAACCCTTACCCCAGGCGTAACTCAAACCTTAACCCAAGGAAGGAAAATCAGCCTATGGTTCGGGATGGTCTCATGGAAATATCAGTGGTGGCAGCCAAGTTGTGTCACTTTTGCGCTCCCCTTGGGATGCCTTTCGCAGCTGCAGTGTGCCTGGAGCCCAGGGCTTCCTGGTTAAAAAACTCCAAGCCCTAGGCTGAAGCCTAACCCTAACCCTAGGCAGATAAAACAGCCAAGGTATAGGGATGGTGCCAAGGAAAAAGCTGTGAAAGCTGCCATGTTGTGTCACTTTTGCGCTCCCCTTGGGATGCCTTTCGCAGCTGCAGTGTGCCTGGAGCCCAGGGCTTCCTGGTTTTAAAAGTCCTAGGCCTAAGCCTAACAGTAACCCTAGGAAGGTAAATCTGCCGGGTATTAGGGTTCTTCCTAAGGGAAAAGCTGTGAAAGCAGCCATGTTGTGGCACTTTTGCACTCCCTTTGGGATGCCTTTGGCAGATGCTGTAAGCCTGGAACTCAGGGCTTCCTGGTTAAAAAACTCCAAGCCCTAGGCTGAAGCCTAACCCTAACCCTAGGCAGATAAAACAGCCAAGGTATAGGGATGGTGCCAAGGAAAAAGCTGTGAAAGCTGCCATGTTGTTGCACTTTTGTACTCCCCTTGGGATGCCTTGAACAGCTGCAGTGTGCCTGGAGCTAAGGGCTTCCTAGTTTTAAAAATCCTAGCCCTAGGCCTAAGCCTAACAGTAACCAAGGGAAGGGAAATCAGCCTGGTGTTAAGCTTCTTGCCAAGGAAAAAGCCGTGAAAGCAACCATGTTGTGGCACTTTTGCACTCCCTTTTGGATGCCTTTGGCAGATGAAGTAAGCCTGGAACTCAGGGCTTCCTAGTTAAAAAAATCCTAGCCCTAGGCCGAACCCCAACCCTAAGACGAGAAAGGCAAATCAGCCAGGAATTAGGCATGTCCCCAAGGAAAAAGCTGTGGAGGCAGGCATGTTGTGGTACTTTTGCGCTCTTCTTGGGAAGTCCTTCGCAGCTGCTGTGTTCTTGGAACTCAGGGCTTTCTGGTTAATAGAACCCTTACCCTAGGCGAAAGTCAAACCTTAACCCTAGGAAGGAAAATCAGCCTATGGTTCGGGATGGTCTCATGGAAATATCAGTGGTGTCAGCCAAGTTGTGTCACTTTTGCGCTCCCCTTGGGATGCCTTTCGCAGCTGCAGTGTGCCTGGAGCCCAGGGCTTCCTGGTTTTAAAAGTCCTAGGCCTAAGCCTAACAGTAACCCTAGGAAGGTAAATCAGCCGCGTATTAGGGTTCTTCCTAAGGGAAAAGCCGTGAAAGCAGCCATGTTGTGGCACTTTTGCACTCCCTTTGGGATGCCTTTGGCAGATGAAGTAAGCCTGGAACTCAGGGCTTCCTAGTTAAAAAAATCTTAGCCCTTGGCCGAACCCCAATCCTAAGACGAGAAAGGCAAATCAGCCAGGAATTAGGCATGTCCCCAAGGAAAAAGCTGTGGAGGCATGCACGTTGTGTTATTTTTGCGCTCTTCTTGGGTAGTCCTTCGCAGATGCTGTGTTCTTGGAACTCAGGGCTTTCTGGTTAATAGAACCCTTACCCCAGGCGTAACTCAAACCTTAACCCTAGGAAGGAAAATCAGCCTATGGTTCAGGATGGTCTCATGAGAATAGCAGCAGAGGCAGCCAAGTTGTGTCGCTTCTGGGGCCCTCTTGGGATGCCTTTCGCAGCTGCATGTGCCTGGAGCCCAGGGCTTCCTGGTTTTAAAAGTCCTAGGCCTAAGCCTAACAGTAACCCTAGGAAGGTAAATCAGCCGCGTATTAGGGTTCTTCCTAAGGGAAAAGCCGTGAAAGCAGCCATGTTGTGGCACTTCTGCACTCCCTTTGGGATGCTTTTGGCAGATGCAGTAAGCCTGGAACTCAGGGCTTCCTAGTTAAAACAATCCTAGCCATAGGCCGAACCCCAATCCTAAGACGAGAAAGGCAAATCAGCCAGGAATTAGGCATGTCCCCAAGGAAAAAGCTGTGGAGGCAGGCATGTTGTGGTACTTTTGCGCTCTTCGTGGCTAGTCCATCGCAGCTGCTGTGTTCTTGGAACTCAGGGCTTCCTGGTTAATAGAACCCTTACCCTAGGCGTAACTCAAACCTTAACCCTAAGAAGGAAAATCAGCCTATGGTTCGGGATGGTCTCATGAGAATAGCAGCAGAGGCAGCCAAGTTGTGTCACTTTTGCGCTCCCCTTGGGATGCCTTTCGCAGCTGCAGTGTGCCTGGAGCCCAGGGCTTCCTGGTTTTAAAAGTCCTAGGCCTAAGCCTAACAGTAACCCTAGGAAGGTAAACCAGCCGCGTATTAGGGTTCTTCCTAAGGGAAAAGCCGTGAAAGCAGCCATGTTGTGGCACTTCTGCACTCCCTTTGGGATGCTTTTTGCAGATGAAGTAAGCCTGGAACTCAGGGCTTCCTAGTTAAAAAAATCCTAGCCCTAGGCCGAACCCCAACCCTAAGACGAGAAAGGCAAATCAGCCAGGAATTAGGCATGTCCCCAAGGAAAAAGCTGTGGAGGCAGGCATTTTGTGGTACTTTTGCGCTCTTCTTGGGTAGTCCTTCGCAGCTGCTGTGTTCTTGGAACTCAGGGCCTTCTGGTTAATAGAACCCTTACCCCAGGCGTAACTCAAACCTTAACCCTAGGAAGGAAAATCAGCCTATGGTTCGGGATGGTCTCATGGAAATATCAGTGGTGGCAGCCAAGTTGTGTCACTTTTGCGCTCCCCTTGGGATGCCTTTCGCAGCTGCAGTGTGCCTGGAGCCCAGGGCTTCCTGGTTTTAAAAGTCCTAGGCCTAAGCCTAACAGTAACCCTAGGAAGGTAAATCTGCCGGGTATTAGGGTTCTTCCTAAGGGAAAAGCCGTGAAAGCAGCCATGTTGTGGCACTTCTGCACTCCCTTTGGGATGCCTTTGGCAGATGCAGTAAGCCTGGAACTCAGGGCTTCCTAGTTAAAAATATCCTAGCCCTAGGCCGAACCCCAACCCTAAGACGAGAAAGGCAAATCAGCCAGGAATTAGGCATGTCCCCAAGGAAAAAGCTGTGGAGGCAGGCATGTTGTGGTACTTTTGCGCTCTTCTTGGGTAGTCCTTCGCAGCTGCTGTGTTCTTGGAACTCAGGGCTTTCTGGTTAATAGAACCCTTACCCTAGGCATAACTCAAACCTTAACCCTAGGAAGGAAAATCAGCCTATGGTTCGGGATGGTCTCATGGAAATATCAGTGGTGGCAGCCAAGTTGTGTCACTTTTGTGCTCCCCTTGGGATGCCTTTCGCAGCTGCAGTGTGCCTGGAGCCCAGGGCTTCCTGGTTTTAAAAGTCCAAGGCCTAAGCCTAACAGTAACCCTAGGAAGGTAAATCAGCCACGTATTAGGGTTCTTCCTAAAGGAAAAGCCGTGAAAGCAGCCATGCTGTTGCACTTTTGCACTCCCTTTGGGATGCCTTTGGCAGATGCAGTAAGCCTGGAACTCAGGGCTTCTTAGTTAAAAAAATCTTAGCCCTTGGCCGAACCCCAACCCTAAGACGAGAAAGGCAAATCAGCCAGGAATTAGGCATGTCCCCAAGGAAAAAGCTGTGGAGGCAGGCATGTTGTGGTACTTTTGCGCTCTTCTTGGCTAGTCCTTCGCAGCTGCTGTGTTCTTGGAACTCAGGGCTTTCTGGTTAATAGAACCCTTACCCCAGGCGTAACTCAAACCTTAACCCTAGGAAGGAAAATCAGCCTATGGTTCGGGATGGTCTCATGAGAATAGCAGCAGAGGAAGCCAAGTTGTGTCACTTTTGCGCTCCCCTTGGGATGCCTTTCGCAGCTGCAGTGTGCCTGGAGCCCAGGGCTTCCTGGTTTTAAAAGTCCTAGGCCTAAGCCTAACAGTAACCCTAGGAAGGTAAATCAGCCGGGTATTAGGGTTCTTCCTAAGGGAAAAGCCGTGAAAGCAGCCATGTTGTGGCACTTCGTCACTCCCTTTGGGATGCCTTTGGCAGATGCAGTGAGCCTGGAACTCAGGACTTCCGAGTTTAAAAAATCCTAGCCCTAGGCCGAACCCCAACCCTAAGACGAGAAAGGCAAATCAGCCAGGAATTAGGCATGTCCCCAAGGAAAAAGCTGTGGAGGCAGGCATGTTGTGGTACTTTTGCGCTCTTCTTGGGAAGTCCTTCGCAGCTGCTGTGTTCTTGGAACTCAGGGCTTTCTGGTTAATAGAACCCTTACCCTAGGCGTAACTCAAACCTTAACCCTAGGAAGGAAAATCAGCCTATGGTTCGGGATGGTCTCATGGAAATATCAGTGGTGGCAGCCAAGTTGTGTCACTTTTGCGCTCCCCTTGGGATGCCTTTCGCAGCTGCAGTGTGCCTGGAGCCCAGGGCTTCCTGGTTTTAAAAGTCCTAGGCCTAAGCCTAACAGTAACCCTAGGAAGGTAAATCAGCCGCGTATTAGGGTTCTTCCTAAGGGAAAAGCCGTGAAAGCAGCCATGTTGTGGCACTTTTGCACTCCCTTTGGGATGCCTTTGGCAGATGAAGTAAGCCTGGAACTCAGGGCTTCCTAGTTAAAAATATCCTAGCCCTAGGCCGAACCCCAACCCTAAGACGAGAAAGGCAAATCAGCCAGGAATTAGGCATGTCCCCAAGGAAAAAGCTGTGGAGGCAGGCACGTTGTGGTACTTTTGCGCTCTTCTTGGGTAGTCCTTCGCAGATGCTGTGTTCTTGGAACTCAGGGCTTTCTGGTTAATAGAACTCTTGCCCTAGGCGTAACTCAAACCTTAACCCTAGGAAGGAAAATCAGCCTATGGTTCAGGATGATCTCATGAGAATAGCAGCAGAGGCAGCCAAGTTGTGTCGCTTCTGCGGCCCTCTTGGGATGCCTTTCGCAGCTGCATGTTCCTGGAGCCCAGGGCTTCCTGGTTTTAAAAGTCCTAGGCATAAGCCTAACAGTAACCCTAGGAAGGTAAATCTGCCGGGTATTAGGGTTCTTCCTAAGGGAAAAGCCGTGAAAGCAGCCATGTTGTGCCACTTCTGCACTCACTTTGGGATGCCTTTGGCAGATGCAGTAAACCTGGAACTCAGGGCTTCCGAGTTAAAAAAATCCTAGCCCTAGGCCGAACCCCAACCCTAAGACAAGAAAGGCAAATCAGCCAGGAATTAGGCATGTCCCCAAGGAAAAAGCTGTGGAGGCAGGCATGTTGTGGTACTTTTGCGCTCTTCTTGGCTAGTCCTTCGCAGCTGCTGTGTTCTTGGAACTCAGGGCTTTCTGCTTAATAGAACCCTTACCCTAGGCGTAACTCAAACCTTAACCCTAGGAAGGAAAATCAGCCTATGGTTCGGGATGGTCTCATGGAAATATCAGTGGTGGCAGCCAACTTGTGTCACTTTTGCGCTCCCCTTGGGATGCCTTTCGCAGCTGCATGTGCCTGGAGCCCAGGGCTTCCTGGTTTTAAAAGTCCTAGGCCTAAGCCTAACAGTAACCCTAGGAAGGTAAATCAGCCGCGTATTAGGGTTCTTCCTAAGGGAAAAGCCGTGAAAGCAGCCATGTTGTGGCACTTCTGCACTCCCTTTGCGATGCTTTTTGCAGATGAAGTAAGCCTGGAACTCAGGGCTTCCTAGTTAAAAAAATCCTAGCCCTAGGCCGAACCCCAACCCTAAGACGAGAAAGGCAAATCAGCCAGGAATTAGGCATGTCCCCAAGGAAAAAGCTGTGGAGGCAGGCATGTTGTGGTACTTTTGCGCTCTTCTTGGCTAGTCCTTCGCAGCTGCTGTGTTCTTGGAACTCAGGGCTTTCTGGTTAATAGAACCCTTACCCCAGGCGTAACTCAAACCTTAACCCTAGGAAGGAAAATCAGCCTATGGTTCGGGATGGTCTCATGGAAATATCAGTGGTGGCAGCCAAGTTGTGTCACTTTTGCGCTCCCCTTGGGATGCCTTTCGCAGCTGCAGTGTGCCTGGAGCCCAGGGCTTCCTGGTTTTAAAAGTCCTAGGCCTAAGCCTAACAGTAACCCTAGGAAGGTAAATCTGCCGGGTATTAGGGTTCTTCCTAAGGGAAAAGCTGTGAAAGCAGCCATGTTGTGGCACTTTTGCACTCCCTTTGGGATGCCTTTGGCAGATGCAGTAAGCCTGGAACTCAGGGCTTCCTGGTTAAAAAACTCCAAGCCCTAGGCTGAAGCCTAATCCTAACCCTAGGCAGATAAAACAGCCTAGGTATAGGGATGGTGCCAAGGAAAAAGCTGTGAAAGCTGCCATGTTGTTGCACTTTTGTACTCCCCTTGGGATGCCTTGAACAGCTGCAGTGTGCCAGGAGCTAAGGGCTTCCTAGTTTTAAAAATCCTAGCCCTAGGCCTAAGCCTAACAGTAACCAAGGGAAGGGAAATCAGCCTGGTGTTAAGCTTCTTGCCAAGGAAAAAGCCGTGAAAGCAACCATGTTGTGGCACTTTTGCACTCCCTTTTGGATGCCTTTCACAGCTCCAGTAAGCCTGGAACTCAGGGCTTCCTAGTTAAAAATATCCTAGCCCTAGGCCGAACCCCAACCCTAAGACGAGAAAGGCAAATCAGCCAGGAATTAGGCATGTCCCCAAGGAAAAAGCTGTGGAGGCAGGCACGTTGTGGTACTTTTGCGCTCTTCTTGGGTAGTCCTTCGCAGATGCTGTGTTCTTGGAACTCAGGGCTTTCTGGTTAATAGAACTCTTACACTAGGCGTAACTCAAACCTTAACCCTAGGAAGGAAAATCAGCCTATGGTTCAGGATGATCTCATTAGAATAGCAGCAGAGGCAGCCAAGTTGTGTCGCTTCTGCGGCCCTCTTGGGATGCCTTTCGCAGCTGCATGTGCCTGGAGCCCAGGGCTTCCTGGTTTTAAAAGTCCTAGGCCTAAGCCTAACAGTAACCCTAGGAAGGTAAATCTGCCGGGTATTAGGGTTCTTCCTAAGGGAAAAGCCGTGAAAGCAGCCATGTTGTGCCACTTCTGCACTCCCTTTGGGATGCCTTTGGCAGATGCAGTAAGCCTGGAACTCAGGGCTTCCGAGTTAAAAAAATCCTAGCCCTAGGCCGAACCCCAACCCTAAGACGAGAAAGGCAAATCAGCCAGGAATTAGGCATGTCCCCAAGGAAAAAGCTGTGGAGGCAGGCATGTTGTGGTACTTTTGCGCTCTTCTTGGCTAGTCCTTCGCAGCTGCTGTGTTCTTGGAACTCAGGGCTTTCTGGTTAATAGAACCCTTACCCTAGGCGTAACTCAAACCTTAACCCTAGGAAGGAAAATCAGCCTATGGTTCGGGATGGTCTCATGGAAATATCAGTGGTGGCAGCCAACTTGTGTCACTTTTGCGCTCCCCTTGGGATGCCTTTCGCAGCTGCATGTGCCTGGAGCCCAGGGCTTCCTGGTTTTAAAAGTCCTAGGCCTAAGCCTAACAGTAACCCTAGGAAGGTAAATCAGCCGCGTATTAGGGTTCTTCCTAAGGGAAAAGCCGTGAAAGCAGCCATGTTGTGGCACTTCTGCACTCCCTTTGGGATGCTTTTGGCAGATGAAGTAAGCCTGGAACTCAGGGCTTCCTAGTTAAAAAAATCCTAGCCCTAGGCCGAACCCCAACCCTAAGACGAGAAAGGCAAATCAGCCAGGAATTAGGCATGTCCCCAAGGAAAAAGCTGTGGAGGCAGGCATGTTGTGGTACTTTTGCGCTCTTCTTGGCTAGTCCTTCGCAGCTGCTGTGTTCTTGGAACTCAGGGCTTTCTGGTTAATAGAACCCTTACCCCAGGCGTAACTCAAACCTTAACCCTAGGAAGGAAAATCAGCCTATGATTCGGGATGGTCTCATGGAAATATCAGTGGTGGCAGCCAAGTTGTGTCACTTTTGCGCTCCCCTTGGGATGCCTTTCGCAGCTGCAGTGTGCCTGGAGCCCAGGGCTTCCTGGTTTTAAAAGTCCTAGGCCTAAGCCTAACAGTAACCCTAGGAAGGTAAATCTGCCGGGTATTAGGGTTCTTCCTAAGGGAAAAGCTGTGAAAGCAGCCATGTTGTGGCACTTTTGCACTCCCTTTGGGATGCCTTTGGCAGATGCAGTAAGCCTGGAACTCAGGGCTTCCTGGTTAAAAAACTCCAAGCCCTAGGCTGAAGCCTAATCCTAACCCTAGGCAGATAAAACAGCCTAGATATAGGGATGGTGCCAAGGAAAAAGCTGTGAAAGCTGCCATGTTGTTGCACTTTTGTACTCCCCTTGGGATGCCTTGAACAGCTGCAGTGTGCCAGGAGCTAAGGGCTTCCTAGTTTTAAAAATCCTAGCCCTAGGCCTAAGCCTAACAGTAACCAAGGGAAGGGAAATCAGCCTGGTGTTAAGCTTCTTGCCAAGGAAAAAGCCGTGAAAGCAACCATGTTGTGGCACTTTTGCACTCCCTTTTGGATGCCTTTCACAGCTCCAGTAAGCCTGGAACTCAGGGCTTCCTAGTTAAAAATATCCTAGCCCTAGGCCGAACCCCAACCCTAAGACGAGAAAGGCAAATCAGCCAGGAATTAGGCATGTCCCCAAGGAAAAAGCTGTGGAGGCAGGCACGTTGTGGTACTTTTGCGCTCTTCTTGGGTAGTCCTTCGCAGATGCTGTGTTCTTGGAACTCAGGGCTTTCTGGTTAATAGAACTCTTACACTAGGCGTAACTCAAACCTTAACCCTAGGAAGGAAAATCAGCCTATGGTTCAGGATGATCTCATGAGAATAGCAGCAGAGGCAGCCAAGTTGTGTCGCTTCTGCGGCCCTCTTGGGATGCCTTTCGCAGCTGCATGTGCCTGGAGCCCAGGGCTTCCGGGTTTTAAAAGTCCTAGGCCTAAGCCTAACAGTAACCCTAGGAAGGTAAATCTGCCGGGTATTAGGGTTCTTCCTAAGGGAAAAGCCGTGAAAGCAGCCATGTTGTGCCACTTCTGCACTCCCTTTGGGATGCCTTTGGCAGATGCAGTAAGCCTGGAACTCAGGGCTTCCGAGTTAAAAAAATCCTAGCCCTAGGCCGAACCCCAACCCTAAGACGAGAAAGGCAAATCAGCCAGGAATTAGGCATGTCCCCAAGGAAAAAGCTGTGGAGGCAGGCATGTTGTGGTACTTTTGCGCTCTTCTTGGCTAGTCCTTCGCAGCTGCTGTGTTCTTGGAACTCAGGGCTTTCTGGTTAATAGAACCCTTACCCTAGGCGTAACTCAAACCTTAACCCTAGGAAGGAAAATCAGCCTATGGTTCGGGATGGTCTCATGGAAATATCAGTGGTGGCAGCCAACTTGTGTCACTTTTGCGCTCCCCTTGGGATGCCTTTCGCAGCTGCATGTGCCTGGAGCCCAGGGCTTCCTGGTTTTAAAAGTCCTAGGCCTAAGCCTAACAGTAACCCTAGGAAGGTAAATCAGCCGCGTATTAGGGTTCTTCCTAAGGGAAAAGCCGTGAAAGCAGCCATGTTGTGGCACTTCTGCACTCCCTTTGGGATGCTTTTGGCAGATGAAGTAAGCCTGGAACTCAGGGCTTCCTAGTTAAAAAAATCCTAGCCCTAGGCCGAACCCCAACCCTAAGACGAGAAAGGCAAATCAGCCAGGAATTAGGCATGTCCCCAAGGAAAAAGCTGTGGAGGCAGGCATGTTGTGGTACTTTTGCGCTCTTCTTGGCTAGTCCTTCGCAGCTGCTGTGTTCTTGGAACTCAGGGCTTTCTGGTTAATAGAACCCTTACCCCAGGCGTAACTCAAACCTTAACCCTAGGAAGGAAAATCAGCCTATGGTTCGGGATGGTCTCATGGAAATATCAGTGGTGGCAGCCAAGTTGTGTCACATTTGCGCTCCCCTTGGGATGCCTTTCGCAGCTGCAGTGTGCCTGGAGCCCAGGGCTTCCTGGTTTTAAAAGTCCTAGGCCTAAGCCTAACAGTAACCCTAGGAAGGTAAATCTGCCGGGTATTAGGGTTCTTCCTAAGGGAAAAGCTGTGAAAGCAGCCATGTTGTGGCACTTTTGCACTCCCTTTGGGATGCCTTTGGCAGATGCAGTAAGCCTGGAACTCAGGGCTTCCTGGTTAAAAAACTCCAAGCCCAAGGCTGAAGCCTAATCCTAACCCTAGGCAGATAAAACAGCCTAGATATAGGGATGGTGCCAAGGAAAAAGCTGTGAAAGCTGCCATGTTGTTGCACTTTTGTACTCCCCTTGGGATGCCTTGAACAGCTGCAGTGTGCCAGGAGCTAAGGGCTTCCTAGTTTTAAAAATCCTAGCCCTAGGCCTAAGCCTAACAGTAACCAAGGGAAGGGAAATCAGCCTGGTGTTAAGCTTCTTGCCAAGGAAAAAGCCGTGAAAGCAACCATGTTGTGGCACTTTTGCACTCCCTTTTGGATGCCTTTCACAGCTCCAGTAAGCCTGGAACTCAGGGCTTCCTAGTTAAAAATATCCTAGCCCTAGGCCGAACCCCAACCCTAAGACGAGAAAGGCAAATCAGCCAGGAATTAGGCATGTCCCCAAGGAAAAAGCTGTGGAGGCAGGCACGTTGTGGTACTTTTGCGCTCTTCTTGGGTAGTCCTTCGCAGATGCTGTGTTCTTGGAACTCAGGGCTTTCTGGTTAATAGAACTCTTACACTAGGCGTAACTCAAACCTTAACCCTAGGAAGGAAAATCAGCCTATGGTTCAGGATGATCTCATGAGAATAGCAGCAGAGGCAGCCAAGTTGTGTCGCTTCTGCGGCCCTCTTGGGATGCCTTTCGCAGCTGCATGTGCCTGGAGCCCAGGGCTTCCTGGTTTTAAAAGTCCTAGGCCTAAGCCTAACAGTAACCCTAGGAAGGTAAATCTGCCGGGTATTAGGGTTCTTCCTAAGGGAAAAGCCGTGAAAGCAGCCATGTTGTGCCACTTCTGCACTCCCTTTGGGATGCCTTTGGCAGATGCAGTAAGCCTGGAACTCAGGGCTTCCGAGTTAAAAAAATCCTAGCCCTAGGCCGAACCCCAACCCTAAGACGAGAAAGGCAAATCAGCCAGGAATTAGGCATGTCCCCAAGGAAAAAGCTGTGGAGGCAGGCATGTTGTGGTACTTTTGCGCTCTTCTTGGCTAGTCCTTCGCAGCTGCTGTGTTCTTGGAACTCAGGGCTTTCTGGTTAATAGAACCCTTACCCTAGGCGTAACTCAAACCTTAACCCTAGGAAGGAAAATCAGCCTATGGTTCGGGATGGTCTCATGGAAATATCAGTGGTGGCAGCCAACTTGTGTCACTTTTGCGCTCCCCTTGGGATGCCTTTCGCAGCTGCATGTGCCTGGAGCCCAGGGCTTCCTGGTTTTAAAAGTCCTAGGCCTAAGCCTAACAGTAACCCTAGGAAGGTAAATCAGCCGCGTATTAGGGTTCTTCCTAAGGGAAAAGCCGTGAAAGCAGCCATGTTGTGGCACTTCTGCACTCCCTTTGGGATGCTTTTTGCAGATGAAGTAAGCCTGGAACTCAGGGCTTCCTAGTTAAAAAAATCCTAGCCCTAGGCCGAACCCCAACCCTAAGACGAGAAAGGCAAATCAGCCAGGAATTAGGCATGTCCCCAAGGAAAAAGCTGTGGAGGCAGGCATGTTGTGGTACTTTTGCGCTCTTCTTGGCTAGTCCTTCGCAGCTGCTGTGTTCTTGGAACTCAGGGCTTTCTGGTTAATAGAACCCTTACCCCAGGCGTAACTCAAACCTTAACCCTAGGAAGGAAAATCAGCCTATGGTTCGGGATGGTCTCATGGAAATATCAGTGGTGGCAGCCAAGTTGTGTCACTTTTGCGCTCCCCTTGGGATGCCTTTCGCAGCTGCAGTGTGCCTGGAGCCCAGGGCTTCCTGGTTTTAAAAGTCCTAGGCCTAAGCCTAACAGTAACCCTAGGAAGGTAAATCTGCCGGGTATTAGGGTTCTTCCTAAGGGAAAAGCTGTGAAAGCAGCCATGTTGTGGCACTTTTGCACTCCCTTTGGGATGCCTTTGGCAGATGCAGTAAGCCTGGAACTCAGGGCTTCCTGGTTAAAAAACTCCAAGCCCAAGGCTGAAGCCTAACCCTAACCCTAGGCAGATAAAACAGCCTAGGTATAGGGATGGTGCCAAGGAAAAAGCTGTGAAAGCTGCCATGTTGTTGCACTTTTGTACTCCCCTTGGGATGCCTTGAACAGCTGCAGTGTGCCAGGAGCTAAGGGCTTCCTAGTTTTAAAAATCCTAGCCCTAGGCCTAAGCCTAACAGTAACCAAGGGAAGGGAAATCAGCCTGGTGTTAAGCTTCTTGCCAAGGAAAAAGCCGTGAAAGCAACCATGTTGTGGCACTTTTGCACTCCCTTTTGGATGCCTTTCACAGCTCCAGTAAGCCTGGAACTCAGGGCTTCCTAGTTAAAAAAATCCTAGCCCTAGGCCGAACCCCAACCCTAAGACGAGAAAGGCAAATCAGCCAGGAATTAGGCATGTCCCCAAGGAAAAAGCTGTGGAGGCAGGCATGTTGTGGTACTTTTGCGCTCTTCTTGGCTAGTCCTTCGCAGCTGCTGTGTTCTTGGAACTCAGGGCTTTCTGGTTAATAGAACTCTTACCCTAGGCGAAAGTCAAACCTTAACCCTAGGAAGGAAAATCAGCCTATGGTTCGGGATGGTCTCATAGAAATATCAGTGGTGGCAGCCAAGTTGTGTCACTTTTGCGCTCCCCTTGGGATGCCTTTCGCAGCTGCATGTGCCTGGAGCCCAGGGCTTTCTGGTTTTAAAAGTCCTAGGCCTAAGCCTAACAGTAACCCTAGGAAGGTAAATCTGCCGGGTATTAGGGTTCTTCCTAAGGGAAAAGCCGTGAAAGCAGCCATGTTGTGGCACTTCTGCACTCCCTTTGGGATGCTTTCTGCAGATGCAGTAAGCCTGGAACTCAGGGCTTCCTAGTTAAAAAAATCCTAGCCCTAGGCCGAACCCCAACCCTAAGACGAGAAAGGCAAATCAGCCAGGAATTAGGCATGTCCCCAAGGAAAAAGCTGTGGAGGCAGGCATGTTGTGGTACTTTTGCGCTCTTCTTGGCTAGTCCTTCGCAGCTGCTGTGTTCTTGGAACTCAGGGCTTTCTGGTTAATAGAACCCTTACCCTAGGCGTAACTCAAACCTTAACCCTAGGAAGGAAAATCAGCCTATGGTTCGGGATGGTCTCATGGAAATATCAGTGGTGGCAGCCAAGTTGTGTCACTTTTGCGCTCCCCTTGGGATGCCTTTCGCAGCTGCAGTGTGCCTGGAGCCCAGGGCTTCCTGGTTTTAAAAGTCCTAGGCCTAAGCCTAACAGTAACCCTAGGAAGGTAAATCAGCCACGTATTAGGGTTCTTCCTAAGGGAAAAGCCGTGAAAGCAGCCATGTTGTGGCACTTCTGCACTCCCTTTGGGATGCCTTTGGCAGATGCAGTAAGCATGGAACTCAGGGCTTCCGAGTTAAAAAAATCCTAGCCCTAGGCCGAACCCCAATCCTAAGACGAGAAAGGCAAATCAGCCAGGAATTAGGCATGTCCCCAAGGAAAAAGCTGTGGAGGCAGGCATGTTGTGGTACTTTTGCGCTCTTCTTGGCTAGTCCTTCGCAGCTGCTGTGTTCTTGGAACTCAGGGCTTTCTGGTTAATAGAACCCTTACCCTAGGCGTAACTCAAACCTTAACCCTAGGAAGGAAAATCAGCCTATGGTTCGGGATGATCTCATGGAAATATCAGTGGTGGCAGCCAAGTTGTGTCACTTTTGCGCTCCCCTTGGGATGCCTTTCGCAGCTGCAGTGTGCCTGGAGCCCAGGGCTTCCTGGTTTTAAAAGTCCTAGGCCTAAGCCTAACAGTAACCCAAGGAAGGTAAATCAGCTGCGTATTAGGGTTCTTCCTAAGGGAAAAGCTGTGAAAGCAGCCATGTTGTGGCACTTCTGCACTCCCTTTGGGATGCCTTTGGCAGATGCAGTAAGTCTGGAATTCAGGGCTTCCTGGTTAAAAAACTCCAAACCCTAGGCTGAACCCTAACCCTAACCCTAGGCAGATAAAACAGCCTAGGTATAGGGATGGTGCCAAGGAAAAAGCTGTGAAAGCTGCCATGTTGTTGCACTTTTGTACTCCCCTTGGGATGCCTTGAACAGCTGCAGTGTGCCTGGAGCTAAGGGCTTCCTAGTTTTAAAAATCCTAGCCCTAGGCCTAACCCTTACAGTAACCCTAGGAAGGTAAATCAGCCTGGTGTTAGGCTTCTTGCCAAGGAAAAAGCCGTGAAAGCAGCCATGTTGTGGCACTTTTGCACTCCCTTTTGGATGCCTTTCACAGCTCCAGTGTGCCTGGAACTCAGGGCTTCCTGATTTTAAAAATCCTAGCCCTAGTCCGAACCCCAACCCTAAGACGAGAAAGGCAAATCAGCCAGGAATTAGGCATGTCCCCAAGGAAAAAGCTGTGGAGGCAGGCATGTTGTGGTACTTTTGCGCTCTTCTTGGGAAGTCCTTCGCAGCTGCTGTGTTCTTGGAACTCAGGGCTTTCTGGTTAATAGAACCCTTACCCTAGGCGTAAGTCAAACCTTAACCCTAGGAAGGAAAATCAGCCTATGGTTCAGGATGGTCTCATGAGAATAGAAGCAGAGGCAGCCAAGTTGTGTCACTTTTGCGCTCCCCTTGGGATGCCTTTCGCAGCTGCAGTGTGCCTGGAGCCCAGGGCTTCCTGGTTTTAAAAGTCCTAGGCCTAAGCCTAACAGTAACCCTAGGAAGGTAAATCAGCCGAGTATTAGGGTTCTTCCTAAGGGAAAAGCCGTGAAAGCAGCCATGTTGTGGCACTTCTGCACTCCCTTTGAGATACCTTTGTCAGATGCAGTAAGCCTGGAACTCAGGGCTTCCTGGTTAAAATCTCCAAGCCCTAGGCTGAAGCCTAACCCTAACCCTAGGCAGATAAATCAGCCTAGGTATAGGGAAGGTGCCAAGGAAAAAGCTGTGAAAGCTGCCATGTTGTTGCACTTTTGTACTCCCCTTGGGATGCCTTGAACAGCTGCAGTGTGCCTGGAGCTAAGGGCTTCCTAGTTTTAAAAATCCTAGCGCTAGGCCTAAGCCTTAGAGTAACCCTGGGAAGGGAAATCAGCCTGGTGTTAGGCTTCTTGACAAGGAAAAAGCCGGGAAAGCAGCCATGTTGTGGCACTTTTGCACTCCCCTTGGGATGCCTTTCGCAGCTGCAGTGTGCCTGGAGCCCAGGGCTTCCTGGTTTTAAAAGTCCTAGGCCTAAGCCTAACAGTAACCCTAGGAAGGTAAATCAGCCGGGTATTAGGGTTCTTCCTAAGGGAAAAGCCGTGAAAGCAGCCATGTTGTGGCACTTTTGCACTCCCTTTGGGATGCTTTTTGCAGATGAAGTAAGCCTGGAACTCAGGGCTTCCGAGTTAAAAAAATCCTAGCCCTAGGCCGAACCCCAACCCTAAGACGAGAAAGGCAAATCAGCCAGGAATTAGGCATGTCCCCAAGGAAAAAGCTGTGGAGGCAGGCATGTTGTGGTACTTTTGCGCTCTTCTTGGCTAGTCCTTCGCAGCTGCTGTGTTCTTGGAACTCAGGGCTTTCCGGTTAATAGAACCCTTACCCCAGGCGTAACTCAAACCTTAACCCTAGGAAGGAAAATCAGCCTATGGTTCGGGATGGTCTCATGAGAATAGCAGCAGAGGAAGCCAAGTTGTGTCACTTTTGCGCTCCCCTTGGGATGCCTTTCGCAGCTGCAGTGTGCCTGGAGCCCAGGGCTTCCTGGTTTTAAAAGTCCTAGGCCTAAGCCTAACAGTAACCCTAGGAAGGTAAATCTGCCGCGTATTAGGGTTCTTCCTAAGGGAAAAGCCGTGAAAGCAGCCATGTTGTGGCACTTTTGCACTCCCTTTGGGATGCCTTTGGCAGATGAAGTAAGCCTGGAACTCAGGGCTTGCGAGTTAAAAAAATCCTAGCCCTAGGCCGAACCCCAACCCTAAGACGAGAAAGGCAAATCAGCCAGGAATTAGGCATGTCCCCAAGGAAAAAGCTGTGGAGGCAGGCATGTTGTCGTACTTTTGCACTCCCTTTGGGATGCTTTTTGCAGATGAAGTAAGCCTGGAACTCAGGGTTTCCGAGTTAAAAAAATCCTAGCCCTAGGCCGAACCCCAACCCTAAGACGAGAAAGGCAAATCAGCCAGGAATTAGGCATGTCCCCAAGGAAAAAGCTGTGGAGGCAGGCATGTTATGGAACTTTTGCGCTCTTCTTGGCTAGTCCTTCGCAGCTGCTGTGTTCTTGGAACTCAGGGCTTTCTGGTTAATAGAACCCTTACCCTAGGCGTAACTCAAACCTTAACCCTAGGAAGGAAAATCAGCCTATGGTTCGGGATGGTCTCATGGAAATATCAGTGGTGGCAGCCAACTTGTGTCACTTTTGCGCTCCCCTTGGGATGCCTTTCGCAGCTGCATGTGCCTGGAGCCCAGGGCTTCCTGGTTTTAAAAGTCCTAGGCCTAAGCCTAACAGTAACCCTAGGAAGGTAAATCAGCCGCGTATTAGGGTTCTTCCTAAGGGAAAAGCCGTGAAAGCAGCCATGTTGTGGCACTTCTGCACTCCCTTTGGGATGCTTTTTGCAGATGAAGTAAGCCTGGAACTCAGGGCTTCCTAGTTAAAAAAATCCTAGCCCTAGGCCGAACCCCAACCCTAAGACGAGAAAGGCAAATCAGCCAGGAATTAGGCATGTCCCCAAGGAAAAAGCTGTGGAGGCAGGCATGTTGTGGTACTTTTGCGCTCTTCTTGGCTAGTCCTTCGCAGCTGCTGTGTTCTTGGAACTCAGGGCTTTCTGGTTAATAGAACCCTTACCCCAGGCGTAACTCAAACCTTAACCCTAGGAAGGAAAATCAGCCTATGGTTCAGGATGGTCTCATGAGAATAGCAGCAGAGGCAGCCAAGTTGTGTCACTTTTGCGCTCCCCTTGGGATGCCTTTCGCAGCTGCAGTGTGCCTGGAGCCCAGGGCTTCCTGGTTTTAAAAGTCCTTGGCCTAAGCCTAACAGTAACCCTAGGAAGGTAAATCTGCCGGGTATTAGGGTTCTTCCTAAGGGAAAAGCTGTGAAAGCAGCCATGTTGTGGCACTTTTGCACTCCCTTTGGGATGCCTTTGGCAGATGCAGTAAGCCTGGAACTCAGGGCTTCCTGGTTAAAAAACTCCAAGCCCAAGGCTGAAGCCTAACCCTAACCCTAGGCAGATAAAACAGCCTAGGTATAGGGATGGTGCCAAGGAAAAAGCTGTGAAAGCTGCCATGTTGTTGCACTTTTGTACTCCCCTTGGGATGCCTTGAACAGCTGCAGTGTGCCAGGAGCTAAGGGCTTCCTAGTTTTAAAAATCCTAGCCCTAGGCCTAAGCCTAACAGTAACCAAGGGAAGGGAAATCAGCCTGGTGTTAAGCTTCTTGCCAAGGAAAAAGCCGTGAAAGCAACCATGTTGTGGCACTTTTGCACTCCCTTTTGGATGCCTTTCACAGCTCCAGTAAGCCTGGAACTCAGGGCTTCCTAGTTAAAAAAATCCTAGCCCTAGGCCGAACCCCAACCCTAAGACGAGAAAGGCAAATCAGCCAGGAATTAGGCATGTCCCCAAGGAAAAAGCTGTGGAGGCAGGCATGTTGTGGTACTTTTGCGCTCTTCTTGGCTAGTCCTTCGCAGCTGCTGTGTTCTTGGAACTCAGGTCTTTCTGGTTAATAGAACTCTTACCCTAGGCGAAAGTCAAACCTTAACCCTAGGAAGGAAAATCAGCCTATGGTTCGGGATGGTCTCATAGAAATATCAGTGGTGGCAGCCAAGTTGTGTCACTTTTGCGCTCCCCTTGGGATGCCTTTCGCAGCTGCATGTGCCTGGAGCCCAGGGCTTCCTGGTTTTAAAAGTCCTAGGCCTAAGCCTAACAGTAACCCTAGGAAGGTAAATCTGCCGGGTATTAGGGTTCTTCCTAAGGGAAAAGCCATGAAAGCAGCCATGTTGTGGCACTTCTGCACTCCCTTTGGGATGCTTTTTGCAGATGAAGTAAGCCTGGAACTCAGGGCTTCCTAGTTAAAAAAATCCTAGCCCTAGGCCGAACCCCAACCCTAA
This sequence comes from Ammospiza maritima maritima, assembly GCA_036010785.1. Lineage (NCBI taxonomy): Eukaryota > Metazoa > Chordata > Aves > Passeriformes > Passerellidae > Ammospiza > Ammospiza maritima. The sequence continues at coordinate 790,207 of JAYKTQ010000121.1, forward strand.
GACGAGAAAGGCAAATCAGCCAGGAATTAGGCATGTCCCCAAGGAAAAAGCTGTGGAGGCAGGCATGTTGTGGTACTTTTGCGCTCTTCTTGGCTAGTCCTTCGCAGCTGCTGTGTTCTTGGAACTCAGGGCTTTCTGGTTAATAGAACCCTTACCGTAGGCGTAACTCAAACCTTAACCCTAGGAAGGAAAATCAGCCTATGGTTCGGGATGGTCTCATGGCAATATCAGTGGTGGCAGCCAAGTTGTGTCACTTTTGCGCTCCCCTTGGGATGCCTTTCGCAGCTGCAGTGTGCCTGGAGCCCAGGGCTTCCTGGTTTTAAAAGTCCTAGGCCTAAGCCTAACAGTAACCCTAGGAAGGTAAATCAGCCGCGTATTAGGGTTCTTCCTAAGGGAAAAGCTGTGAAAGCAGCCATGTTGTGGCACTTCTGCACTCCCTTTGGGATGCCTTTGGCAGATGCAGTAAGCATGGAACTCAGGGCTTCCGAGTTAAAAAAATCCTAGCCCTAGGCCGAACCCCAATCCTAAGACGAGAAAGGCAAATCAGCCAGGAATTAGGCATGTCCCCAAGGAAAAAGCTGTGGAGGCAGGCATGTTGTGGTACTTTTGCGCTCTTCTTGGCTAGTCCTTCGCAGCTGCTGTGTTCTTGGAACTCAGGGCTTTCTGGTTAATAGAACCCTTACCCTAGGCGTAACTCAAACCTTAACCCTAGGAAGGAAAATCAGCCTATGGTTCGGGATGATCTCATGGAAATATCAGTGGTGGCAGCCAAGTTGTGTCACTTTTGCGCTCCCCTTGGGATGCCTTTCGCAGCTGCAGTGTGCCTGGAGCCCAGGGCTTCCTGGTTTTAAAAGTCCTAGGCCTAAGCCTAACAGTAACCCAAGGAAGGTAAATCAGCTGCGTATTAGGGTTCTTCCTAAGGGAAAAGCTGTGAAAGCAGCCATGTTGTGGCACTTCTGCACTCCCTTTGGGATGCCTTTGGCAGATGCAGTAAGTCTGGAATTCAGGGCTTCCTGGTTAAAAAACTCCAAACCCTAGGCTGAACCCTAACCCTAACCCTAGGCAGATAAAACAGCCTAGGTATAGGGATGGTGCCAAGGAAAAAGCTGTGAAAGCTGCCATGTTGTTGCACTTTTGTACTCCCCTTGGGATGCCTTGAACAGCTGCAGTGTGCCTGGAGCTAAGGGCTTCCTAGTTTTAAAAATCCTAGCCCTAGGCCTAACCCTTACAGTAACCCTAGGAAGGTAAATCAGCCTGGTTTTAGGCTTCTTGCCAAGGAAAAAGCCGTGAAAGCAGCCATGTTGTGGCACTTTTGCACTCCCTTTTGGATGCCTTTCACAGCTCCAGTGTGCCTGGAACTCAGGGCTTCCTGATTTTAAAAATCCTAGCCCTAGTCCGAACCCCAACCCTAAGACGAGAAAGGCAAATCAGCCAGGAATTAGGCATGTCCCCAAGGAAAAAGCTGTGGAGGCAGGCATGTTGTGGTACTTTTGCGCTCTTCTTGGGAAGTCCTTCGCAGCTGCTGTGTTCTTGGAACTCAGGGCTTTCTGGTTAATAGAACCCTTACCCTAGGCGTAAGTCAAACCTTAACCCTAGGAAGGAAAATCAGCCTATGGTTCAGGATGGTCTCATGAGAATAGAAGCAGAGGCAGCCAAGTTGTGTCACTTTTGCGCTCCCCTTGGGATGCCTTTCGCAGCTGCAGTGTGCCTGGAGCCCAGGGCTTCCTGGTTTTAAAAGTCCTAGGCCTAAGCCTAACAGTAACCCTAGGAAGGTAAATCAGCCGCGTATTAGGGTTCTTCCTAAGGGAAAAGCCGTGAAAGCAGCCATGTTGTGGCACTTCTGCACTCCCTTTGAGATACCTTTGTCAGATGCAGTAAGCCTGGAACTCAGGGCTTCCTGGTTAAAATCTCCAAGCCCTAGGCTGAAGCCTAACCCTAACCCTAGGCAGATAAATCAGCCTAGGTATAGGGAAGGTGCCAAGGAAAAAGCTGTGAAAGCTGCCATGTTGTTGCACTTTTGTACTCCCCTTGGGATGCCTTGAACAGCTGCAGTGTGCCTGGAGCTAAGGGCTTCCTAGTTTTAAAAATCCTAGCGCTAGGCCTAAGCCTTAGAGTAACCCTGGGAAGGGAAATCAGCCTGGTGTTAGGCTTCTTGACAAGGAAAAAGCCGGGAAAGCAGCCATGTTGTGGCACTTTTGCACTCCCCTTGGGATGCCTTTCGCAGCTGCAGTGTGCCTGGAGCCCAGGGCTTCCTGGTTTTAAAAGTCCTAGGCCTAATCCTAACAGTGACCCTAGGAAAGTAAATCAGCCGGGTATTAGGGTTCTTCCTAAGGGAAAAGCCGTGAAAGCAGCCATGTTGTGGCACTTTTGCACTCCCTTTGGGATGCTTTTTGCAGATGAAGTAAGCCTGGAACTCAGGGCTTCCGAGTTAAAAAAATCCTAGCCCTAGGCCGAACCCCAACCCTAAGACGAGAAAGGCAAATCAGCCAGGAATTAGGCATGTCCCCAAGGAAAAAGCTGTGGAGGCAGGCATGTTGTGGTACTTTTGCGCTCTTCTTGGCTAGTCCTTCGCAGCTGCTGTGTTCTTGGAACTCAGGGCTTTCCGGTTAATAGAACCCTTACCCCAGGCGTAACTCAAACCTTAACCCTAGGAAGGAAAATCAGCCTATGGTTCGGGATGGTCTCATGGAAATATCAGTGGTGGCAGCCAAGTTGTGTCACTTTTGCGCTCCCCTTGGGATGCCTTTCGCAGCTGCAGTGTGCCTGGAGCCCAGGGCTTCCTGGTTTTAAAAGTCCTAGGCCTAAGCCTAACAGTAACCCTAGGAAGGTAAATCAGCCGCGTATTAGGGTTCTTCCTAAGGGAAAAGCCGTGAAAGCAGCCATGTTGTGGCACTTCTGCACTCCCTTTGGGATGCCTTTGGCAGATGCAGTAAGCCTGGAACTCAGGGCTTCCTAGTTAAAAAAATCCTAGCCCTAGGCCGAACCCCAACCCTAAGACGAGAAAGGCAAATCAGCCAGGAATTAGGCATGTCCCCAAGGAAAAAGCTGTGGAGGCAGGCATGTTGTGGTACTTTTGCGCTCTTCTTGGCTAGTCCTTCGCAGCTGCTGTGTTCTTGGAACTCAGGGCTTTCTGGTTAATAGAACCCTTACCCTAGGCGTAACTCAAACCTTAACCCTAGGAAGGAAAATCAGCCTATGGTTCGGGATGGTCTCATGGAAATATCAGTGGTGGCAGCCAAGTTGTGTCACTTTTGCGCTCCCCTTGGGATGCCTTTCGCAGGTGCAGTGTGCCTGGAGCCCAGGGCTTCCTGGTTTTAAAAGTCCTAGGCCTAAGCCTAACAGTAACCCTAGGAAGGTAAATCAGCCACGTATTAGGGTTCTTCCTAAGGGAAAAGCCATGAAAGCAGCCATGTTGTGGCACTTCTGCACTCCCTTTGGGATGCCTTTGGCAGATGCAGTAAGCATGGAACTCAGGGCTTCCGAGTTAAAAAAATCCTAGCCCTAGGCCGAACCCCAATCCTAAGACGAGAAAGGCAAATCAGCCAGGAATTAGGCATGTCCCCAAGGAAAAAGCTGTGGAGGCAGGCATGTTGTGGTACTTTTGCGCTCTTCTTGGCTAGTCCTTCGCAGCTGCTGTGTTCTTGGAACTCAGGGCTTTCTGGTTAATAGAACCCTTACCCTAGGCGTAACTCAAACCTTAACCCTAGGAAGGAAAATCAGCCTATGGTTCGGGATGATCTCATGGAAATATCAGTGGTGGCAGCCAAGTTGTGTCACTTTTGCGCTCCCCTTGGGATGCCTTTCGCAGCTGCAGTGTGCCTGGAGCCCAGGGCTTCCTGGTTTTAAAAGTCCTAGGCCTAAGCCTAACAGTAACCCAAGGAAGGTAAATCAGCTGCGTATTAGGGTTCTTCCTAAGGGAAAAGCTGTGAAAGCAGCCATGTTGTGGCACTTCTGCACTCCCTTTGGGATGCCTTTGGCAGATGCAGTAAGTCTGGAATTCAGGGCTTCCTGGTTAAAAAACTCCAAACCCTAGGCTGAACCCTAACCCTAACCCTAGGCAGATAAAACAGCCTAGGTATAGGGATGGTGCCAAGGAAAAAGCTGTGAAAGCTGCCATGTTGTTGCACTTTTGTACTCCCCTTGGGATGCCTTGAACAGCTGCAGTGTGCCTGGAGCTAAGGGCTTCCTAGTTTTAAAAATCCTAGCCCTAGGCCTAACCCTTACAGTAACCCTAGGAAGGTAAATCAGCCTGGTTTTAGGCTTCTTGCCAAGGAAAAAGCCGTGAAAGCAGCCATGTTGTGGCACTTTTGCACTCCCTTTTGGATGCCTTTCACAGCTCCAGTGTGCCTGGAACTCAGGGCTTCCTGATTTTAAAAATCCTAGCCCTAGTCCGAACCCCAACCCTAAGACGAGAAAGGCAAATCAGCCAGGAATTAGGCATGTCCCCAAGGAAAAAGCTGTGGAGGCAGGCATGTTGTGGTACTTTTGCGCTCTTCTTGGGAAGTCCTTCGCAGCTGCTGTGTTCTTGGAACTCAGGGCTTTCTGGTTAATAGAACCCTTACCCTAGGCGTAAGTCAAACCTTAACCCTAGGAAGGAAAATCAGCCTATGGTTCAGGATGGTCTCATGAGAATAGAAGCAGAGGCAGCCAAGTTGTGTCACTTTTGCGCTCCCCTTGGGATGCCTTTCGCAGCTGCAGTGTGCCTGGAGCCCAGGGCTTCCTGGTTTTAAAAGTCCTAGGCCTAAGCCTAACAGTAACCCTAGGAAGGTAAATCAGCCGCGTATTAGGGTTCTTCCTAAGGGAAAAGCCGTGAAAGCAGCCATGTTGTGGCACTTCTGCACTCCCTTTGAGATACCTTTGTCAGATGCAGTAAGCCTGGAACTCAGGGCTTCCTGGTTAAAATCTCCAAGCCCTAGGCTGAAGCCTAACCCTAACCCTAGGCAGATAAATCAGCGTAGGTATAGGGAAGGTTCCAAGGAAAAAGCTGTGAAAGCTGCCATGTTGTTGCACTTTTGTACTCCCCTTGGGATGCCTTGAACAGCTGCAGTGTGCCTGGAGCTAAGGGCTTCCTAGTTTTAAAAATCCTAGCGCTAGGCCTAAGCCTTAGAGTAACCCTGGGAAGGGAAATCAGCCTGGTGTTAGGCTTCTTGACAAGGAAAAAGCCGGGAAAGCAGCCATGTTGTGGCACTTTTGCACTCCCCTTGGGATGCCTTTCGCAGCTGCAGTGTGCCTGGAGCCCAGGGCTTCCTGGTTTTAAAAGTCCTAGGCCTAAGCCTAACAGTGACCCTAGGAAGGTAAATCAGCCGGGTATTAGGGTTCTTCCTAAGGGAAAAGCCGTGAAAGCAGCCATGTTGTGGCACTTTTGCACTCCCTTTGGGATGCTTTTTGCAGATGAAGTAAGCCTGGAACTCAGGGCTTCCGAGTTAAAAAAATCCTAGCCCTAGGCCGAACCCCAACCCTAAGACGAGAAAGGCAAATCAGCCAGGAATTAGGCATGTCCCCAAGGAAAAAGCTGTGGAGGCAGGCATGTTGTGGTACTTTTGCGCTCTTCTTGGCTAGTCCTTCGCAGCTGCTGTGTTCTTGGAACTCAGGGCTTTCCGGTTAATAGAACCCTTACCCCAGGCGTAACTCAAACCTTAACCCTAGGAAGGAAAATCAGCCTATGGTTCGGGATGGTCTCATGAGAATAGCAGCAGAGGAAGCCAAGTTGTGTCACTTTTGCGCTCCCCTTGGGATGCCTTTCGCAGCTGCAGTGTGCCTGGAGCCCAGGGCTTCCTGGTTTTAAAAGTCCTAGGCCTAAGCCTAACAGTAACCCTAGGAAGGTAAATCAGCCGCGTATTAGGGTTCTTCCTAAGGGAAAAGCCGTGAAAGCAGCCATGTTGTGGCACTTTTGCACTCCCTTTGGGATGCCTTTGGCAGATGAAGTAAGCCTGGAACTCAGGGCTTGCGAGTTAAAAAAATCCTAGCCCTAGGCCGAACCCCAACCCTAAGACGAGAAAGGCAAATCAGCCAGGAATTAGGCATGTCCCCAAGGAAAAAGCTGTGGAGGCAGGCATGTTGTGGTACTTTTGCGCTCTTCTTGGCTAGTCCTTCGCAGCTGCTGTGTTCTTGGAACTCAGGGCTTTCTGGTTAATAGAACCCTTACCCTAGGCGAAAGTCAAACCTTAACCCTAGGAAGGAAAATCAGCCTATGGTTCGGGATGGTCTCATGGAAATATCAGTGGTGGCAGCCAAGTTGTGTCACTTTTGCGCTCCCCTTGGGATGCCTTTCGCAGCTGCAGTGTGCCTGGAGCCCAGGGCTTCCTGGTTTTAAAAGTCCTAGGCCTAAGCCTAACAGTGACCCTAGGAAGGTAAATCAGCCGCGTATTAGGGCTCTTGCTAAGGGAAAAGCCGTGAAAGCAGCCATGTTGTGGCACTTTTGCACTCCCTTTGGGATGCTTTTTGCAGATGAAGTAAGCCTGGAACTCAGGGTTTCCGAGTTAAAAAAATCCTAGCCCTAGGCCGAACCCCAACCCTAAGACGAGAAAGGCAAATCAGCCAGGAATTAGGCATGTCCCCAAGGAAAAAGCTGTGGAGGCAGGCATGTTGTGGTACTTTTGCGCTCTTCTTGGCTAGTCCTTCGCAGCTGCTATGTTCTTGGAACTCAGGGCTTTCTGGTTAATAGAACCCTTACCCTAGGCGTAACTCAAACCTTAACCCTAGGAAGGAAAATCAGCCTATGGTTCGGGATGGTCTCATGGAAATATCAGTGGTGGCAGCCAACTTGTGTCACTTTTGCGCTCCCCTTGGGATGCCTTTCGCAGCTGCATGTGCCTGGAGCCCAGGGCTTCCTGGTTTTAAAAGTCCTAGGCCTAAGCCTAACAGTAACCCTAGGAAGGTAAATCAGCCGCGTATTAGGGTTCTTCCTAAGGGAAAAGCCGTGAAAGCAGCCATGTTGTGGCACTTCTGCACTCCCTTTGGGATGCTTTTTGCAGATGAAGTAAGCCTGGAACTCAGGGCTTCCTAGTTAAAAAAATCCTAGCCCTAGGCCGAACCCCAACCCTAAGACGAGAAAGGCAAATCAGCCAGGAATTAGGCATGTCCCCAAGGAAAAAGCTGTGGAGGCAGGCATGTTGTGGTACTTTTCCGCTCTTCTTGGCTAGTCCTTCGCAGCTGCTGTGTTCTTGGAACTCAGGGCTTTCTGGTTAATAGAACCCTTACCCCAGGCGTAACTCAAACCTTAACCCTAGGAAGGAAAATCAGCCTATGGTTCGGGATGGTCTCATGGAAATATCAGTGGTGGCAGCCAAGTTGTGTCACTTTTGCGCTCCCCTTGGGATGCCTTTCGCAGCTGCAGTGTGCCTGGAGCCCAGGGCTTCCTGGTTTTAAAAGTCCTAGGCCTAAGCCTAACAGTAACCCTAGGAAGGTAAATCTGCTGGGTATTAGGGTTCTTCCTAAGGGAAAAGCTGTGAAAGCAGCCATGTTGTGGCACTTTTGCACTCCCTTTGGGATGCCTTTGGCAGATGCAGTAAGCCTGGAACTCAGGGCTTCCTGGTTAAAAAACTCCAAGCCCAAGGCTGAAGCCTAACCCTAACCCTAGGCAGATAAAACAGCCTAGGTATAGGGATGGTGCCAAGGAAAAAGCTGTGAAAGCTGCCATGTTGTTGCACTTTTGTACTCCCCTTGGGATGCCTTGAACAGCTGCAGTGTGCCAGGAGCTAAGGGCTTCCTAGTTTTAAAAATCCTAGCCCTAGGCCTAAGCCTAACAGTAACCAAGGGAAGGGAAATCAGCCTGGTGTTAAGCTTCTTGCCAAGGAAATAGCCGTGAAAGCAACCATGTTGTGGCACTTTTGCACTCCCTTTTGGATGCCTTTCACAGCTCCAGTAAGCCTGGAACTCAGGGCTTCCTAGTTAAAAAAATCCTAGCCCTAGGCCGAACCCCAACCCTAAGACGAGAAAGGCAAATCAGCCAGGAATTAGGCATGTCCCCAAGGAAAAAGCTGTGGAGGCAGGCATGTTGTGGTACTTTTGCGCTCTTCTTGGCTAGTCCTTCGCAGCTGCTGTGTTCTTGGAACTCAGGTCTTTCTGGTTAATAGAACTCTTACCCTAGGCGAAAGTCAAACCTTAACCCTAGGAAGGAAAATCAGCCTATGGTTCGGGATGGTCTCATAGAAATATCAGTGGTGGCAGCCAAGTTGTGTCACTTTTGCGCTCCCCTTGGGATGCCTTTCGCAGCTGCATGTGCCTGGAGCCCAGGGCTTTCTGGTTTTAAAAGTCCTAGGCCTAAGCCTAACAGTAACCCTAGGAAGGTAAATCTGCCGGGTATTAGGGTTCTTCCTAAGGGAAAAGCCATGAAAGCAGCCATGTTGTGGCACTTCTGCACTCCCTTTGGGATGCCTTTGGCAGATGCAGTAAGCATGGAACTCAGGGCTTCCGAGTTAAAAAAATCCTAGCCCTAGGCCGAACCCCAATCCTAAGACGAGAAAGGCAAATCAGCCAGGAATTAGGCATGTCCCCAAGGAAAAAGCTGTGGAGGCAGGCATGTTGTGGTACTTTTGCGCTCTTCTTGGCTAGTCCTTCGCAGCTGCTGTGTTCTTGGAACTCAGGGCTTTCTGGTTAATAGAACCCTTACCCTAGGCGTAACTCAAACCTTAACCCTAGGAAGGAAAATCAGCCTATGGTTCGGGATGATCTCATGGAAATATCAGTGGTGGCAGCCAAGTTGTGTCACTTTTGCGCTCCCCTTGGGATGCCTTTCGCAGCTGCAGTGTGCCTGGAGCCCAGGGCTTCCTGGTTTTAAAAGTCCTAGGCCTAAGCCTAACAGTAACCCAAGGAAGGTAAATCAGCTGCGTATTAGGGTTCTTCCTAAGGGAAAAGCTGTGAAAGCAGCCATGTTGTGGCACTTCTGCACTCCCTTTGGGATGCCTTTGGCAGATGCAGTAAGTCTGGAATTCAGGGCTTCCTGGTTAAAAAACTCCAAACCCTAGGCTGAACCCTAACCCTAACCCTAGGCAGATAAAACAGCCTAGGTATAGGGATGGTGCCAAGGAAAAAGCTGTGAAAGCTGCCATGTTGTTGCACTTTTGTACTCCCCTTGGGATGCCTTGAACAGCTGCAGTGTGCCTGGAGCTAAGGGCTTCCTAGTTTTAAAAATCCTAGCCCTAGGCCTAACCCTTACAGTAACCCTAGGAAGGTAAATCAGCCTGGTTTTAGGCTTCTTGCCAAGGAAAAAGCCGTGAAAGCAGCCATGTTGTGGCACTTTTGCACTCCCTTTTGGATGCCTTTCACAGCTCCAGTGTGCCTGGAACTCAGGGCTTCCTGATTTTAAAAATCCTAGCCCTAGTCCGAACCCCAACCCTAAGACGAGAAAGGCAAATCAGCCAGGAATTAGGCATGTCCCCAAGGAAAAAGCTGTGGAGGCAGGCATGTTGTGGTACTTTTGCGCTCTTCTTGGGAAGTCCTTCGCAGCTGCTGTGTTCTTGGAACTCAGGGCTTTCTGGTTAATAGAACCCTTACCCTAGGCGTAAGTCAAACCTTAACCCTAGGAAGGAAAATCAGCCTATGGTTCAGGATGGTCTCATGAGAATAGAAGCAGAGGCAGCCAAGTTGTGTCACTTTTGCGCTCCCCTTGGGATGCCTTTCGCAGCTGCAGTGTGCCTGGAGCCCAGGGCTTCCTGGTTTTAAAAGTCCTAGGCCTAAGCCTAACAGTAACCCTAGGAAGGTAAATCAGCCGCGTATTAGGGTTCTTCCTAAGGGAAAAGCCGTGAAAGCAGCCATGTTGTGGCACTTCTGCACTCCCTTTGAGATACCTTTGTCAGATGCAGTAAGCCTGGAACTCAGGGCTTCCTGGTTAAAATCTCCAAGCCCTAGGCTGAAGCCTAACCCTAACCCTAGGCAGATAAATCAGCCTAGGTATAGGGAAGGTGCCAAGGAAAAAGCTGTGAAAGCTGCCATGTTGTTGCACTTTTGTACTCCCCTTGGGATGCCTTGAACAGCTGCAGTGTGCCTGGAGCTAAGGGCTTCCTAGTTTTAAAAATCCTAGCGCTAGGCCTAAGCCTTAGAGTAACCCTGGGAAGGGAAATCAGCCTGGTGTTAGGCTTCTTGACAAGGAAAAAGCCGGGAAAGCAGCCATGTTGTGGCACTTTTGCACTCCCCTTGGGATGCCTTTCGCAGCTGCAGTGTGCCTGGAGCCCAGGGCTTCCTGGTTTTAAAAGTCCTAGGCCTAAGCCTAACAGTAACCCTAGGAAGGTAAATCAGCCGGGTATTAGGGTTCTTCCTAAGGGAAAAGCCGTGAAAGCAGCCATGTTGTGGCACTTTTGCACTCCCTTTGGGATGCTTTTTGCAGATGAAGTAAGCCTGGAACTCAGGGCTTCCGAGTTAAAAAAATCCTAGCCCTAGGCCGAACCCCAACCCTAAGACGAGAAAGGCAAATCAGCCAGGAATTAGGCATGTCCCCAAGGAAAAAGCTGTGGAGGCAGGCATGTTGTGGTACTTTTGCGCTCTTCTTGGCTAGTCCTTCGCAGCTGCTGTGTTCTTGGAACTCAGGGCTTTCCGGTTAATAGAACCCTTACCCCAGGCGTAACTCAAACCTTAACCCTAGGAAGGAAAATCAGCCTATGGTTCGGGATGGTCTCATGAGAATAGCAGTAGAGGAAGCCAAGTTGTGTCACTTTTGCGCTCCCCTTGGGATGCCTTTCGCAGCTGCAGTGTGCCTGGAGCCCAGGGCTTCCTGGTTTTAAAAGTCCTAGGCCTAAGCCTAACAGTAACCCTAGGAAGGTAAATCAGCCGCGTATTAGGGTTCTTCCTAAGGGAAAAGCCGTGAAAGCAGCCATGTTGTGGCACTTTTGCACTCCCTTTGGGATGCCTTTGGCAGATGAAGTAAGCCTGGAACTCAGGGCTTGCGAGTTAAAAAAATCCTAGCCCTAGGCCGAACCCCAACCCTAAGACGAGAAAGGCAAATCAGCCAGGAATTAGGCATGTCCCCAAGGAAAAAGCTGTGGAGGCAGGCATGTTGTGGTACTTTTGCGCTCTTCTTGGCTAGTCCTTCGCAGCTGCTGTGTTCTTGGAACTCAGGGCTTTCTGGTTAATAGAACCCTTACCCTAGGCGAAAGTCAAACCTTAACCCTAGGAAGGAAAATCAGCCTATGGTTCGGGATGGTCTCATGGAAATATCAGTGGTGGCAGCCAAGTTGTGTCACTTTTGCGCTCCCCTTGGGATGCCTTTCGCAGCTGCAGTGTGCCTGGAGCCCAGGGCTTCCTGGTTTTAAAAGTCCTAGGCCTAAGCCTAACAGTGACCCTAGGAAGGTAAATCAGCCGCGTATTAGGGCTCTTGCTAAGGGAAAAGCCGTGAAAGCAGCCATGTTGTGGCACTTTTGCACTCCCTTTGGGATGCTTTTTGCAGATGAAGTAAGCCTGGAACTCAGGGTTTCCGAGTTAAAAAAATCCTAGCCCTAGGCCGAACCCCAACCCTAAGACGAGAAAGGCAAATCAGCCAGGAATTAGGCATGTCCCCAAGGAAAAAGCTGTGGAGGCAGGCATGTTGTGGTACTTTTGCGCTCTTCTTGGCTAGTCCTTCGCAGCTGCTATGTTCTTGGAACTCAGGGCTTTCTGGTTAATAGAACCCTTACCCTAGGCGTAACTCAAACCTTAACCCTAGGAAGGAAAATCAGCCTATGGTTCGGGATGGTCTCATGGAAATATCAGTGGTGGCAGCCAACTTGTGTCACTTTTGCGCTCCCCTTGGGATGCCTTTCGCAGCTGCATGTGCCTGGAGCCCAGGGCTTCCTGGTTTTAAAAGTCCTAGGCCTAAGCCTAACAGTAACCCTAGGAAGGTAAATCAGCCGCGTATTAGGGTTCTTCCTAAGGGAAAAGCCGTGAAAGCAGCCATGTTGTGGCACTTCTGCACTCCCTTTGGGATGCTTTTTGCAGATGAAGTAAGCCTGGAACTCAGGGCTTCCTAGTTAAAAAAATCCTAGCCCTAGGCCGAACCCCAACCCTAAGACGAGAAAGGCAAATCAGCCAGGAATTAGGCATGTCCCCAAGGAAAAAGCTGTGGAGGCAGGCATGTTGTGGTACTTTTCCGCTCTTCTTGGCTAGTCCTTCGCAGCTGCTGTGTTCTTGGAACTCAGGGCTTTCTGGTTAATAGAACCCTTACCCCAGGCGTAACTCAAACCTTAACCCTAGGAAGGAAAATCAGCCTATGGTTCGGGATGGTCTCATGGAAATATCAGTGGTGGCAGCCAAGTTGTGTCACTTTTGCGCTCCCCTTGGGATGCCTTTCGCAGCTGCAGTGTGCCTGGAGCCCAGGGCTTCCTGGTTTTAAAAGTCCTAGGCCTAAGCCTAACAGTAACCCTAGGAAGGTAAATCTGCCGGGTATTAGGGTTCTTCCTAAGGGAAAAGCTGTGAAAGCAGCCATGTTGTGGCACTTTTGCACTCCCTTTGGGATGCCTTTGGCAGATGCAGTAAGCCTGGAACTCAGGGCTTCCTGGTTAAAAAACTCCAAGCCCTAGGCTGAAGCCTAACCCTAACCCTAGGCAGATAAAACAGCCTAGGTATAGGGATGGTGCCAAGGAAAAAGCTGTGAAAGCTGCCATGTTGTTGCACTTTTGTACTCCCCTTGGGATGCCTTGAACAGCTGCAGTGTGCCAGGAGCTAAGGGCTTCCTAGTTTTAAAAATCCTAGCCCTAGGCCTAAGCCTAACAGTAACCAAGGGAAGGGAAATCAGCCTGGTGTTAAGCTTCTTGCCAAGGAAAAAGCCGTGAAAGCAACCATGTTGTGGCACTTTTGCACTCCCTTTTGGATGCCTTTCACAGCTCCAGTAAGCCTGGAACTCAGGGCTTCCTAGTTAAAAAAATCCTAGCCCTAGGCCGAACCCCAACCCTAAGACGAGAAAGGCAAATCAGCCAGGAATTAGGCATGTCCCCAAGGAAAAAGCTGTGGAGGCAGGCATGTTGTGGTACTTTTGCGCTCTTCTTGGCTAGTCCTTCGCAGCTGCTGTGTTCTTGGAACTCAGGTCTTTCTGGTTAATAGAACTCTTACCCTAGGCGAAAGTCAAACCTTAACCCTAGGAAGGAAAATCAGCCTATGGTTCGGGATGGTCTCATAGAAATATCAGTGGTGGCAGCCAAGTTGTGTCACTTTTGCGCTCCCCTTGGGATGCCTTTCGCAGCTGCATGTGCCTGGAGCCCAGGGCTTTCTGGTTTTAAAAGTCCTAGGCCTAAGCCTAACAGTAACCCTAGGAAGGTAAATCTGCCGGGTATTAGGGTTCTTCCTAAGGGAAAAGCCATGAAAGCAGCCATGTTGTGGCACTTCTGCACTCCCTTTGGGATGCTTTTTGCAGATGAAGTAAGCCTGGAACTCAGGGCTTCCTAGTTAAAAAAATCCTAGCCCTAGGCCGAACCCCAACCCTAACCCTAGGCAGATAAATCAGCCTAGGTATAGGGAAGGTGCCAAGGAAAAAGCTGTGAAAGCTGCCATGTTGTTGCACTTTTGTACTCCCCTTGGGATGCCTTGAACAGCTGCAGTGTGCCTGGAGCTAAGGGCTTCCTAGTTTTAAAAATCCTAGCGCTAGGCCTAAGCCTTAGAGTAACCCTGGGAAGGGAAATCAGCCTGGTGTTAGGCTTCTTGACAAGGAAAAAGCCGGGAAAGCAGCCATGTTGTGGCACTTTTGCACTCCCCTTGGGATGCCTTTCGCAGCTGCAGTGTGCCTGGAGCCCAGGGCTTCCTGGTTTTAAAAGTCCTAGGCCTAAGCCTAACAGTAACCCTAGGAAGGTAAATCAGCCGGGTATTAGGGTTCTTCCTAAGGGAAAAGCCGTGAAAGCAGCCATGTTGTGGCACTTTTGCACTCCCTTTGGGATGCTTTTTGCAGATGAAGTAAGCCTGGAACTCAGGGCTTCCGAGTTAAAAAAATCCTAGCCCTAGGCCGAACCCCAACCCTAAGACGAGAAAGGCAAATCAGCCAGGAATTAGGCATGTCCCCAAGGAAAAAGCTGTGGAGGCAGGCATGTTGTGGTACTTTTGCGCTCTTCTTGGCTAGTCCTTCGCAGCTGCTGTGTTCTTGGAACTCAGGGCTTTCCGGTTAATAGAACCCTTACCCCAGGCGTAACTCAAACCTTAACCCTAGGAAGGAAAATCAGCCTATGGTTCGGGATGGTCTCATGAGAATAGCAGCAGAGGAAGCCAAGTTGTGTCACTTTTGCGCTCCCCTTGGGATGCCTTTCGCAGCTGCAGTGTGCCTGGAGCCCAGGGCTTCCTGGTTTTAAAAGTCCTAGGCCTAAGCCTAACAGTAACCCTAGGAAGGTAAATCAGCCGCGTATTAGGGTTCTTCCTAAGGGAAAAGCCGTGAAAGCAGCCATGTTGTGGCACTTTTGCACTCCCTTTGGGATGCCTTTGGCAGATGAAGTAAGCCTGGAACTCAGGGCTTGCGAGTTAAAAAAATCCTAGCCCTAGGCCGAACCCCAACCCTAAGACGAGAAAGGCAAATCAGCCAGGAATTAGGCATGTCCCCAAGGAAAAAGCTGTGGAGGCAGGCATGTTGTGGTACTTTTGCGCTCTTCTTGGCTAGTCCTTCGCAGCTGCTGTGTTCTTGGAACTCACGGCTTTCTGGTTAATAGAACCCTTACCCTAGGCGAAAGTCAAACCTTAACCCTAGGAAGGAAAATCAGCCTATGGTTCGGGATGGTCTCATGGAAATATCAGTGGTGGCAGCCAAGTTGTGTCACTTTTGCGCTCCCCTTGGGATGCCTTTCGCAGCTGCAGTGTGCCTGGAGCCCAGGGCTTCCTGGTTTTAAAAGTCCTAGGCCTAAGCCTAACAGTGACCCTAGGAAGGTAAATCAGCCGCGTATTAGGGCTCTTGCTAAGGGAAAAGCCGTGAAAGCAGCCATGTTGTGGCACTTTTGCACTCCCTTTGGGATGCTTTTTGCAGATGAAGTAAGCCTGGAACTCAGGGTTTCCTAGTTAAAAAAATCCTAGCCCTAGGCCGAACCCCAACCCTAAGACGAGAAAGGCAAATCAGCCAGGAATTAGGCATGTCCCCAAGGAAAAAGCTGTGGAGGCAGGCATGTTGTGGTACTTTTGCGCTCTTCTTGGCTAGTCCTTCGCAGCTGCTATGTTCTTGGAACTCAGGGCTTTCTGGTTAATAGAACCCTTACCCTAGGCGTAACTCAAACCTTAACCCTAGGAAGGAAAATCAGCCTATGGTTCGGGATGGTCTCATGGAAATATCAGTGGTGGCAGCCAACTTGTGTCACTTTTGCGCTCCCCTTGGGATGCCTTTCGCAGCTGCATGTGCCTGGAGCCCAGGGCTTCCTGGTTTTAAAAGTCCTAGGCCTAAGCCTAACAGTAACCCTAGGAAGGTAAATCAGCCGCGTATTAGGGTTCTTCCTAAGGGAAAAGCCGTGAAAGCAGCCATGTTGTGGCACTTCTGCACTCCCTTTGGGATGCTTTTTGCAGATGAAGTAAGCCTGGAACTCAGGGCTTCCTAGTTAAAAAAATCCTAGCCCTAGGCCGAACCCCAACCCTAAGACGAGAAAGGCAAATCAGCCAGGAATTAGGCATGTCCCCAAGGAAAAAGCTGTGGAGGCAGGCATGTTGTGGTACTTTTCCGCTCTTCTTGGCTAGTCCTTCGCAGCTGCTGTGTTCTTGGAACTCAGGGCTTTCTGGTTAATAGAACCCTTACCCCAGGCGTAACTCAAACCTTAACCGTAGGAAGGAAAATCAGCCTATGGTTCGGGATGGTCTCATGGAAATATCAGTGGTGGCAGCCAAGTTGTGTCACTTTTGCGCTCCCCTTGGGATGCCTTTTGCAGCTGCAGTGTGCCTGGAGCCCAGGGCTTCCTGGTTTTAAAAGTCCTAGGCCTAAGCCTAACAGTAACCCTAGGAAGGTAAATCTGCCGGGTATTAGGGTTCTTCCTAAGGGAAAAGCTGTGAAAGCAGCCATGTTGTGGCACTTTTGCACTCCCTTTGGGATGCCTTTGGCAGATGCAGTAAGCCTGGAACTCAGGGCTTCCTGGTTAAAAAACTCCAAGCCCAAGGCTGAAGCCTAACCCTAACCCTAGGCAGATAAAACAGCCTAGGTATAGGGATGGTGCCAAGGAAAAAGCTGTGAAAGCTGCCATGTTGTTGCACTTTTGTACTCCCCTTGGGATGCCTTGAACAGCTGCAGTGTGCCAGGAGCTAAGGGCTTCCTAGTTTTAAAAATCCTAGCCCTAGGCCTAAGCCTAACAGTAACCAAGGGAAGGGAAATCAGCCTGGTGTTAAGCTTCTTGCCAAGGAAAAAGCCGTGAAAGCAACCATGTTGTGGCACTTTTGCACTCCCTTTTGGATGCCTTTCACAGCTCCAGTAAGCCTGGAACTCAGGGCTTCCTAGTTAAAAAAATCCTAGCCCTAGGCCGAACCCCAACCCTAAGACGAGAAAGGCAAATCAGCCAGGAATTAGGCATGTCCCCAAGGAAAAAGCTGTGGAGGCAGGCATGTTGTGGTACTTTTGCGCTCTTCTTGGCTAGTCCTTCGCAGCTGCTGTGTTCTTGGAACTCAGGTCTTTCTGGTTAATAGAACTCTTACCCTAGGCGAAAGTCAAACCTTAACCCTAGGAAGGAAAATCAGCCTATGGTTCGGGATGGTCTCATAGAAATATCAGTGGTGGCAGCCAAGTTGTGTCACTTTTGCGCTCCCCTTGGGATGCCTTTCGCAGCTGCATGTGCCTGGAGCCCAGGGCTTTCTGGTTTTAAAAGTCCTAGGCCTAAGCCTAACAGTAACCCTAGGAAGGTAAATCTGCCGGGTATTAGGGTTCTTCCTAAGGGAAAAGCCATGAAAGCAGCCATGTTGTGGCACTTCTGCACTCCCTTTGGGATGCTTTTTGCAGATGAAGTAAGCCTGGAACTCAGGGCTTCCTAGTTAAAAAAATCCTAGCCCTAGGCCGAACCCCAACCCTAAGACGAGAAAGGCAAATCAGCCAGGAATTAGGCATGTCCCCAAGGAAAAAGCTGTGGAGGCAGGCATGTTGTGGTACTTTTGCGCTCTTCTTGGCTAGTCCTTCGCAGCTGCTGTGTTCTTGGAACTCAGGGCTTTCTGGTTAATAGAACCCTTACCGTAGGCGTAACTCAAACCTTAACCCTAGGAAGGAAAATCAGCCTATGGTTCGGGATGGTCTCATGGAAATATCAGTGGTGGCAGCCAAGTTGTGTCATTTTTCGCTCCCCTTGGGATGCCTTTCGCAGCTGCAGTGTGCCTGGAGCCCAGGGCTTCCTGGTTTTAAAAGTCCTAGGCCTAAGCCTAACAGTAACCCTAGGAAGGTAAATCTGCCGGGTATTAGGGTTCTTCCTAAGGGAAAAGCCGTGAAAGCAGCCATGTTGTGGCACTTCTGCACTCCCTTTGGGATGCCTTTGGCAGATGCAGTAAGCCTGGAACTCAGGGCTTCCTAGTTAAAAAAATCCTAGCCCTAGGCCGAACCCCAACCCTAAGACGAGAAAGGCAAATCAGCCAGGAATTAGGCATGTCCCCAAGGAAAAAGCTGTGGAGGCAGGCATGTTGTGGTACTTTTGCGCTCTTCTTGGGTAGTCCTTCGCAGCTGCTGTGTTCTTGGAACTCAGGGCTTTCTGGTTAATAGAACCCTTACCCTAGGCGTAACTCAAACCTTAACCCTAAGAAGGAAAATCAGCCTATGATTCGGGATGGTCTCATGGAAATATCAGTGGTGGCAGCCAAGTTGTGTCACTTTTGCGCTCCCCTTGGGATGCCTTTCGCAGGTGCAGTGTGCCTGGAGCCCAGGGCTTCCTGGTTTTAAAAGTCCTAGGCCTAAGCCTAACAGTAACCCTAGGAAGGTAAATCAGCCACGTATTAGGGTTCTTCCTAAGGGAAAAGCCATGAAAGCAGCCATGTTGTGGCACTTCTGCACTCCCTTTGGGATGCCTTTGGCAGATGCAGTAAGCATGGAACTCAGGGCTTCCGAGTTAAAAAAATCCTAGCCCTAGGCCGAACCCCAATCCTAAGACGAGAAAGGCAAATCAGCCAGGAATTAGGCATGTCCCCAAGGAAAAAGCTGTGGAGGCAGGCATGTTGTGGTACTTTTGCGCTCTTCTTGGCTAGTCCTTCGCAGCTGCTGTGTTCTTGGAACTCAGGGCTTTCTGGTTAATAGAACGCTTACCCCAGGCGTAACTCAAACCTTAACCCTAGGAAGGAAAATCAGCCTATGGTTCGGGATGGTCTCATGGAAATATCAGTGGTGGCAGCCAAGTTGTGTCACTTTTGCGCTCCCCTTGGGATGCCTTTCGCAGCTGCAGTGTGCCTGGAGCCCAGGGCTTCCTGGTTTTAAAAGTCCTAGGCCTAAGCCTAACAGTAACCCTAGGAAGGTAAATCAGCCGCGTATTAGGGTTCTTCCTAAGGGAAAAGCTGTGAAAGCAGCCATGTTGTGGCACTTTTGCACTCCCTTTGGGATGCCTTTGGCAGATGCAGTAAGCCTGGAACTCAGGGCTTCCTGGTTAAAAAACTCCAAGCCCAAGGCTGAAGCCTAACCCTAACCCTAGGCAGATAAAACAGCCTAGGTATAGGGATGGTGCCAAGGAAAAAGCTGTGAAAGCTGCCATGTTGTTGCACTTTTGTACTCCCCTTGGGATGCCTTGAACAGCTGCAGTGTGCCAGGAGCTAAGGGCTTCCTAGTTTTAAAAATCCTAGCCCTAGGCCTAAGCCTAACAGTAACCAAGGGAAGGGAAATCAGCCTGGTGTTAAGCTTCTTGCCAAGGAAAAAGCCGTGAAAGCAACCATGTTGTGGCACTTTTGCACTCCCTTTTGGATGCCTTTCACAGCTCCAGTAAGCCTGGAACTCAGGGCTTCCTAGTTAAAAAAATCCTAGCCCTAGGCCGAACCCCAACCCTAAGACGAGAAAGGCAAATCAGCCAGGAATTAGGCATGTCCCCAAGGAAAAAGCTGTGGAGGCAGGCATGTTGTGGTACTTTTGCGCTCTTCTTGGCTAGTCCTTCGCAGCTGCTGTGTTCTTGGAACTCAGGTCTTTCTGGTTAATAGAACTCTTACCCTAGGCGTAACTCAAACCTTAACCCTAGGAAGGAAAATCAGCCTATGGTTCGGGATGGTCTCATAGAAATATCAGTGGTGGCAGCCAAGTTGTGTCACTTTTGCGCTCCCCTTGGGATGCCTTTCGCAGCTGCATGTGCCTGGAGCCCAGGGCTTTCTGGTTTTAAAAGTCCTAGGCCTATGCCTAACAGTAACCCTAGGAAGGTAAATCTGCCGGGTATTAGGGTTCTTCCTAAGGGAAAAGCCATGAAAGCAGCCATGTTGTGGCACTTCTGCACTCCCTTTGGGATGCTTTTTGCAGATGAAGTAAGCCTGGAACTCAGGGCTTCCTAGTTAAAAAAATCCTAGCCCTAGGCTGAACCCCAACCCTAAGACGAGAAAGGCAAATCAGCCAGGAATTAGGCATGTCCCCAAGGAAAAAGCTGTGGAGGCAGGCATGTTGTGGTACTTTTGCGCTCTTCTTGGCTAGTCCTTCGCAGCTGCTGTGTTCTTGGAACTCAGGGCTTTCTGGTTAATAGAACCCTTACCGTAGGCGTAACTCAAACCTTAACCCTAGGAAGGAAAATCAGCCTATGGTTCGGGATGGTCTCATGGAAATAGCAGTGGTGGCAGCCAAGTTGTGTCACTTTTGCGCTCCCCTTGGGATGCCTTTCGCAGCTGCAGTGTGCCTGGAGCCCAGGGCTTCCTGGTTTTAAAAGTCCTAGGCCTAAGCCTAACAGTAACCCTAGGAAGGTAAATCTGCCGCGTATTAGGGTTCTTCCTAAGGGAAAAGCCGTGAAAGCAGCCATGTTGTGGCACTTTTGCACTCCCTTTGGGATGCTTTTTGCAGATGAAGTAAGCCTGGAACTCAGGGCTTCCTAGTTAAAAAAATCCTAGCCCTAGGCTGAACCCCAACCCTAAGACGAGAAAGGCAAATCAGCCAGGAATTAGGCATGTCCCCAAGGAAAAAGCTGTGGAGGCAGGCATGTTGTGGTACTTTTGCGCTCTTCTTGGCTAGTCCTTCGCAGCTGCTGTGTTCTTGGAACTCAGGGCTTTCTGGTTAATAGAACCCTTACCGTAGGCGTAACTCAAACCTTAACCCTAGGAAGGAAAATCAGCCTATGGTTCGGGATGGTCTCATGGAAATAGCAGTGGTGGCAGCCAAGTTGTGTCACTTTTGCGCTCCCCTTGGGATGCCTTTCGCAGCTGCAGTGTGCCTGGAGCCCAGGGCTTCCTGGTTTTAAAAGTCCTAGGCCTAAGCCTAACAGTAACCCTAGGAAGGTAAATCTGCCGGGTATTAGGGTTCTTCCTAAGGGAAAAGCCGTGAAAGCAGCCATGTTGTGGCACTTCTGCACTCCCTTTGGGATGCCTTTGGCAGATTCAGTAAGCCTGGAACTCAGGGCTTCCTAGTTAAAAAAATCCTAGCCCTAGGCCGAACCCCAACCCTAAGACGAGAAAGGCAAATCAGCCAGGAATTAGGCATGTCCCCAAGGAAAAAGCTGTGGAGGCAGGCATGTTGTGGTACTTTTGCGCTCTTCTTGGCTAGTCCTTCGCAGCTGCTGTGTTCTTGGAACTCAGGGCTTTCTGGTTAATAGAACCCTTACCCTAGGCGTAACTCAAACCTTAACCCTAGGAAGGAAAATCAGCCTATGGTTCGGGATGATCTCATGGAAATATCAGTGGTGGCAGCCAAGTTGTGTCACTTTTGCGCTCCCCTTGGGATGCCTTTCGCAGCTGCAGTGTGCCTGGAGCCCAGGGCTTCCTGGTTTTAAAAGTCCTAGGCCTAAGCCTAACAGTAACCCAAGGAAGGTAAATCAGCTGCGTATTAGGGTTCTTCCTAAGGGAAAAGCTGTGAAAGCAGCCATGTTGTGGCACTTCTGCACTCCCTTTGGGATGCCTTTGGCAGATGCAGTAAGTCTGGAATTCAGGGCTTCCTGGTTAAAAAACTCCAAGCCCTAGGCTGAAGCCTAACCCTAACCCTAGGCAGATAAAACAGCCTAGGTATAGGGATGGTGCCAAGGAAAAAGCTGTGAAAGCTGCCATGTTGTTGCACTTTTGTACTCCCCTTGGGATGCCTTGAACAGCTGCAGTGTGCCTGGAGCTAAGGGCTTCCTAGTTTTAAAAATCCTAGCCCTAGGCCTAACCCTTACAGTAACCCTAGGAAGGTAAATCAGCCTGGTGTTAGGCTTCTTGCCAAGGAAAAAGCCGTGAAAGCAGCCATGTTGTGGCACTTTTGCACTCCCTTTTGGATGCCTTTCACAGCTCCAGTGTGCCTGGAACTCAGGGCTTCCTGATTTTAAAAATCCTAGCCCTAGTCCGAACCCCAACCCTAAGACGAGAAAGGCAAATCAGCCAGGAATTAGGCATGTCCCCAAGGAAAAAGCTGTGGAGGCAGGCATGTTGTGGTACTTTTGCGCTCTTCTTGGGAAGTCCTTCGCAGCTGCTGTGTTCTTGGAACTCAGGGCTTTCTGGTTAATAGAACCCTTACCCTAGGCGTAAGTCAAACCTTAACCCTAGGAAGGAAAATCAGCCTATGGTTCAGGATGGTCTCATGAGAATAGAAGCAGAGGCAGCCAAGTTGTGTCACTTTTGCGCTCCCCTTGGGATGCCTTTCGCAGCTGCAGTGTGCCTGGAGCCCAGGGCTTCCTGGTTTTAAAAGTCCTAGGCCTAAGCCTAACAGTAACCCTAGGAAGGTAAATCAGCCGCGTATTAGGGTTCTTCCTAAGGGAAAAGCCGTGAAAGCAGCCATGTTGTGGCACTTCTGCACTCCCTTTGAGATACCTTTGTCAGATGCAGTAAGCCTGGAACTCAGGGCTTCCTGGTTAAAATCTCCAAGCCCTAGGCTAAAGCCTAACCCTAACCCTAGGCAGATAAATCAGCCTAGGTATAGGGAAGGTGCCAAGGAAAAAGCTGTGAAAGCTGCCATGTTGTTGCACTTTTGTACTCCCCTTGGGATGCCTTGAACAGCTGCAGTGTGCCTGGAGCTAAGGGCTTCCTAGTTTTAAAAATCCTAGCGCTAGGCCTAAGCCTTAGAGTAACCCTGGGAAGGGAAATCAGCCTGGTGTTAGGCTTCTTGACAAGGAAAAAGCCGGGAAAGCAGCCATGTTGTGGCACTTTTGCACTCCCCTTGGGATGCCTTTCGCAGCTGCAGTGTGCCTGGAGCCCAGGGCTTCCTGGTTTTAAAAGTCCTAGGCCTAAGCCTAACAGTAAGCCTAGGAAGGTAAATCAGCCGGGTATTAGGGTTCTTCCTAAGGGAAAAGCCGTGAAAGCAGCCATGTTGTGGCACTTTTGCACTCCCTTTGGGATGCTTTTTTCAGATGAAGTAAGCCTGGAACTCAGGGCTTCCGAGTTAAAAAAATCCTAGCCCTAGGCCGAACCCCAACCCTAAGACGAGAAAGGCAAATCAGCCAGGAATTAGGCATGTCCCCAAGGAAAAAGCTGTGGAGGCAGGCATGTTGTGGTACTTTTGCGCTCTTCTTGGCTAGTCCTTCGCAGCTGCTGTGTTCTTGGAACTCAGGGCTTTCCGGTTAATAGAACCCTTACCCCAGGCGTAACTCAAACCTTAACCCTAGGAAGGAAAATCAGCCTATGGTTCGGGATGGTCTCATGAGAATAGCAGCAGAGGAAGCCAAGTTGTGTCACTTTTGCGCTCCCCTTGGGATGCCTTTCGCAGCTGCAGTGTGCCTGGAGCCCAGGGCATCCTGGTTTTAAAAGTCCTAGGCCTAAGCCTAACAGTAACCCTAGGAAGGTAAATCAGCCGCGTATTAGGGTTCTTCCTAAGGGAAAAGCCGTGAAAGCAGCCATGTTGTGGCGCTTCTGCACTCCCTTTGGGATGCTTTTTGCAGATGAAGTAAGCCTGGAACTCAGGGCTTCCTAGTTAAAAAAATCCTAGCCCTAGGCCGAACCCCAACCCTAAGACGAGAAAGGCAAATCAGCCAGGAATTAGGCATGTCCCCAAGGAAAAAGCTGTGGAGGCAGGCATGTTGTGGTACTTTTGCGCTCTTCTTGGCTAGTCCTTCGCAGCTGCTGTGTTCTTGGAACTCAGGGCTTTCTGGTTAATAGAACCCTTACCCCAGGCGTAACTCAAACCTTAACCCTAGGAAGGAAAATCAGCCTATGGTTCGGGATGGTCTCATGGAAATATCAGTGGTGGCAGCCAAGTTGTGTCACTTTTGCGCTCCCCTTGGGATGCCTTTCGCAGCTGCAGTGTGCCTGGAGCCCAGGGCTTCCTGGTTTTAAAAGTCCTAGGCCTAAGCCTAACAGTAACCCTAGGAAGGTAAATCTGCCGGGTATTAGGGTTCTTCCTAAGGGAAAAGCTGTGAAAGCAGCCATGTTGTGGCACTTTTGCACTCCCTTTGGGATGCCTTTGGCAGATGCAGTAAGCCTGGAACTCAGGGCTTCCTGGTTAAAAAACTCCAAGCCCAAGGCTGAAGCCTAACCCTAACCCTAGGCAGATAAAACAGCCTAGGTATAGGGATGGTGCCAAGGAAAAAGCTGTGAAAGCTGCCATGTTGTTGCACTTTTGTACTCCCCTTGGGATGCCTTGAACAGCTGCAGTGTGCCAGGAGCTAAGGGCTTCCTAGTTTTAAAAATCCTAGCCCTAGGCCTAAGCCTAACAGTAACCAAGGGAAGGGAAATCAGCCTGGTGTTAAGCTTCTTGCCAAGGAAAAAGCCGTGAAAGCAACCATGTTGTGGCACTTTTGCACTCCCTTTTGGATGCCTTTCACAGCTCCAGTAAGCCTGGAACTCAGGGCTTCCTAGTTAAAAAAATCCTAGCCCTAGGCCGAACCCCAACCCTAAGACGAGAAAGGCAAATCAGCCAGGAATTAGGCATGTCCCCAAGGAAAAAGCTGTGGAGGCAGGCATGTTGTGGTACTTTTGCGCTCTTCTTGGCTAGTCCTTCGCAGCTGCTGTGTTCTTGGAACTCAGGTCTTTCTGGTTAATAGGACTCTTACCCTAGGCGAAAGTCAAACCTTAACCCTAGGAAGGAAAATCAGCCTATGGTTCGGGATGGTCTCATAGAAATATCAGTGGTGGCAGCCAAGTTGTGTCACTTTTGCGCTCCCCTTGGGATGCCTTTCGCAGCTGCATGTGCCTGGAGCCCAGGGCTTTCTGGTTTTAAAAGTCCTAGGCCTAAGCCTAACAGTAACCCTAGGAAGGTAAATCAGCCGCGTATTAGGGTTCTTCCTAAGGGAAAAGCCGTGAAAGCAGCCATGTTGTGGCACTTCTGCACTCCCTTTGAGATACCTTTGTCAGATGCAGTAAGCCTGGAACTCAGGGCTTCCTGGTTAAAATCTCCAAGCCCTAGGCTGAAGCCTAACCCTAACCCTAGGCAGATAAATCAGCCTAGGTATAGGGAAGGTGCCAAGGAAAAAGCTGTGAAAGCTGCCATGTTGTTGCACTTTTGTACTCCCCTTGGGATGCCTTGAACAGCTGCAGTGTGCCTGGAGCTAAGGGCTTCCTAGTTTTAAAAATCCTAGCGCTAGGCCTAAGCCTTAGAGTAACCCTGGGAAGGGAAATCAGCCTGGTGTTAGGCTTCTTGACAAGGAAAAAGCCGGGAAAGCAGCCATGTTGTGGCACTTTTGCACTCCCCTTGGGATGCCTTTCGCAGCTGCAGTGTGCCTGGAGCCCAGGGCTTCCTGGTTTTAAAAGTCCTAGGCCTAAGCCTAACAGTAAGCCTAGGAAGGTAAATCAGCCGGGTATTAGGGTTCTTCCTAAGGGAAAAGCCGTGAAAGCAGCCATGTTGTGGCACTTTTGCACTCCCTTTGGGATGCTTTTTGCAGATGAAGTAAGCCTGGAACTCAGGGCTTCCGAGTTAAAAAAATCCTAGCCCTAGGCCGAACCCCAACCCTAAGACGAGAAAGGCAAATCAGCCAGGAATTAGGCATGTCCCCAAGGAAAAAGCTGTGGAGGCAGGCATGTTGTGGTACTTTTGCGCTCTTCTTGGCTAGTCCTTCGCAGCTGCTGTGTTCTTGGAACTCAGGGCTTTCCGGTTAATAGAACCCTTACCCCAGGCGTAACTCAAACCTTAACCCTAGGAAGGAAAATCAGCCTATGGTACGGGATGGTCTCATGAGAATAGCAGCAGAGGAAGCCAAGTTGTGTCACTTTTGCGCTCCCCTTGGGATGCCTTTCGCAGCTGCAGTGTGCCTGGAGCCCAGGGCTTCCTGGTTTTAAAAGTCCTAGGCCTAAGCCTAACAGTAACCCTAGGAAGGTAAATCAGCCGCGTATTAGGGTTCTTCCTAAGGGAAAAGCCGTGAAAGCAGCCATGTTGTGGCACTTTTGCACTCCCTTTGGGATGCCTTTGGCAGATGAAGTAAGCCTGGAACTCAGGGCTTGCGAGTTAAAAAAATCCTAGCCCTAGGCCGAACCCCAACCCTAAGACGAGAAAGGCAAATCAGCCAGGAATTAGGCATGTCCCCAAGGAAAAAGCTGTGGAGGCAGGCATGTTGTGGTACTTTTGCGCTCTTCTTGGCTAGTCCTTCGCAGCTGCTGTGTTCTTGGAACTCAGGGCTTTCTGGTTAATAGAACCCTTACCCTAGGCGAAAGTCAAACCTTAACCCTAGGAAGGAAAATCAGCCTATGGTTCGGGATGGTCTCATGGAAATATCAGTGGTGGCAGCCAAGTTGTGTCACTTTTGCGCTCCCCTTGGGATGCCTTTCGCAGCTGCAGTGTGCCTGGAGCCCAGGGCTTCCTGGTTTTAAAAGTCCTAGGCCTAAGCCTAACAGTGACCCTAGGAAGGTAAATCAGCCGCGTATTAGGGTTCTTCCTAAGGGAAAAGCCGTGAAAGCAGCCATGTTGTGGCACTTTTGCACTCCCTTTGGGATGCTTTTTGCAGATGAAGTAAGCCTGGAACTCAGGGCTTCCTAGTTAAAAAAATCCTAGCCCTAGGCCGAACCCCAACCCTAAGACGAGAAAGGCAAATCAGCCAGGAATTAGGCATGTCCCCAAGGAAAAAGCTGTGGAGGCAGGCATGTTGTGGTACTTTTGCGCTCTTCTTGGCTAGTCCTTCGCAGCTGCTGTGTTCTTGGAACTCAGGGCTTTCTGGTTAATAGAACCCTTACCCCAGGCGTAACTCAAACCTTAACCCTAGGAAGGAAAATCAGCCTATGGTTCGGGATGGTCTCATGGAAATATCAGTGGTGGCAGCCAAGTTGTGTCACTTTTGCGCTCCCCTTGGGATGCCTTTCGCAGCTGCAGTGTGCCTGGAGCCCAGGGCTTCCTGGTTTTAAAAGTCCTAGGCCTAAGCCTAACAGTAACCCTAGGAAGGTAAATCTGCCGGGTATTAGGGTTCTTCCTAAGGGAAAAGCTGTGAAAGCAGCCATGTTGTGGCACTTTTGCACTCCCTTTGGGATGCCTTTGGCAGATGCAGTAAGCCTGGAACTCAGGGCTTCCTGGTTAAAAAACT
This sequence comes from Ammospiza maritima maritima, assembly GCA_036010785.1. Classification (NCBI taxonomy): domain Eukaryota; kingdom Metazoa; phylum Chordata; class Aves; order Passeriformes; family Passerellidae; genus Ammospiza; species Ammospiza maritima. The sequence continues at coordinate 816,600 of JAYKTQ010000121.1, forward strand.
CCAAGCCCAAGGCTGAAGCCTAACCCTAACCCTAGGCAGATAAAACAGCCTAGGTATAGGGATGGTGCCAAGGAAAAAGCTGTGAAAGCTGCCATGTTGTTGCACTTTTGTACTCCCCTTGGGATGCCTTGAACAGCTGCAGTGTGCCAGGAGCTAAGGGCTTCCTAGTTTTAAAAATCCTAGCCCTAGGCCTAAGCCTAACAGTAACCAAGGGAAGGGAAATCAGCCTGGTGTTAAGCTTCTTGCCAAGGAAAAAGCCGTGAAAGCAACCATGTTGTGGCACTTTTGCACTCCCTTTTGGATGCCTTTGGCAGATGAAGTAAGCCTGGAACTCAGGGCTTGCGAGTTAAAAAAATCCTAGCCCTAGGCCGAACCCCAACCCTAAGACGAGAAAGGCAAATCAGCCAGGAATTAGGCATGTCCCCAAGGAAAAAGCTGTGGAGGCAGGCATGTTGTGGTACTTTTGCGCTCTTCTTGGCTAGTCCTTCGCAGCTGCTGTGTTCTTGGAACTCAGGGCTTTCTGGTTAATAGAACCCTTACCCTAGGCGTAACTCAAACCTTAACCCTAGGAAGGAAAATCAGCCTATGATTCGGGATGGTCTCATGGAAATATCAGTGGTGGCAGCCAAGTTGTGTCACTTTTGCGCTCCCCTTGGGATGCCTTTCGCAGGTGCAGTGTGCCTGGAGCCCAGGGCTTCCTGGTTTTAAAAGTCCTAGGCCTAAGCCTAACAGTAACCCTAGGAAGGTAAATCAGCCACGTATTAGGGTTCTTCCTAAGGGAAAAGCCATGAAAGCAGCCATGTTGTGGCACTTCTGCACTCCCTTTGGGATGCCTTTGGCAGATGCAGTAAGCATGGAACTCAGGGCTTCCGAGTTAAAAAAATCCTAGCCCTAGGCCGAACCCCAATCCTAAGACGAGAAAGGCAAATCAGCCAGGAATTAGGCATGTCCCCAAGGAAAAAGCTGTGGAGGCAGGCATGTTGTGGTACTTTTGTGCTCTTCTTGGCTAGTCCTTCGCAGCTGCTGTGTTCTTGGAACTCAGGGCTTTCTGGTTAATAGAACCCTTACCCTAGGCGTAACTCAAACCTTAACCCTAGGAAGGAAAATCAGCCTATGGTTCGGGATGATCTCATGGAAATATCAGTGGTGGCAGCCAAGTTGTGTCACTTTTGCGCTCCCCTTGGGATGCCTTTCGCAGCTGCAGTGTGCCTGGAGCCCAGGGCTTCCTGGTTTTAAAAGTCCTAGGCCTAAGCCTAACAGTAACCCAAGGAAGGTAAATCAGCTGCGTATTAGGGTTCTTCCTAAGGGAAAAGCTGTGAAAGCAGCCATGTTGTGGCACTTCTGCACTCCCTTTGGGATGCCTTTGGCAGATGCAGTAAGTCTGGAATTCAGGGCTTCCTGGTTAAAAAACTCCAAACCCTAGGCTGAACCCTAACCCAAACCCTAGGCAGATAAAACAGCCTAGGTATAGGGATGGTGCCAAGGAAAAAGCTGTGAAAGCTGCCATGTTGTTGCACTTTTGTACTCCCCTTGGGATGCCTTGAACAGCTGCAGTGTGCCTGGAGCTAAGGGCTTCCTAGTTTTAAAAATCCTAGCCCTAGGCCTAACCCTTACAGTAACCCTAGGAAGGTAAATCAGCCTGGTGTTAGGCTTCTTGCCAAGGAAAAAGCCGTGAAAGCAGCCATGTTGTGGCACTTTTGCACTCCCTTTTGGATGCCTTTCACAGCTCCAGTGTGCCTGGAACTCAGGGCTTCCTGATTTTAAAAATCCTAGCCCTAGTCCGAACCCCAACCCTAAGACGAGAAAGGCAAATCAGCCAGGAATTAGGCATGTCCCCAAGGAAAAAGCTGTGGAGGCAGGCATGTTGTGGTACTTTTGCGCTCTTCTTGGGAAGTCCTTCGCAGCTGCTGTGTTCTTGGAACTCAGGGCTTTCTGGTTAATAGAACCCTTACCCTAGGCGTAAGTCAAACCTTAACCCTAGGAAGGAAAATCAGCCTATGGTTCAGGATGGTCTCATGAGAATAGAAGCAGAGGCAGCCAAGTTGTGTCACTTTTGCACTCCCCTTGGGATGCCTTTCGCAGCTGCAGTGTGCCTGGAGCCCAGGGCTTCCTGGTTTTAAAAGTCCTAGGCCTAAGCCTAACAGTAAGCCTAGGAAGGTAAATCAGCCGGGTATTAGGGTTCTTCCTAAGGGAAAAGCCGTGAAAGCAGCCATGTTGTGGCACTTTTGCACTCCCTTTGGGATGCTTTTTGCAGATGAAGTAAGCCTGGAACTCAGGGCTTCCGAGTTAAAAAAATCCTAGCCCTAGGCCGAACCCCAACCCTAAGACGAGAAAGGCAAATCAGCCAGGAATTAGGCATGTCCCCAAGGAAAAAGCTGTGGAGGCAGGCATGTTGTGGTACTTTTGCGCTCTTCTTGGCTAGTCCTTCGCAGCTGCTGTGTTCTTGGAACTCAGGGCTTTCCGGTTAATAGAACCCTTACCACAGGCGTAACTCAAACCTTAACCCTAGGAAGGAAAATCAGCCTATGGTTCGGGATGGTCTCATGGAAATATCAGTGGTGGCAGCCAAGTTGTGTCACTTTTGCGCTCCCCTTGGGATGCCTTTCGCAGCTGCAGTGTGCCTGGAGCCCAGGGCTTCCTGGTTTTAAAAGTCCTAGGCCTAAGCCTAACAGTAACCCTAGGAAGGTAAATCTGCCGGGTATTAGGGTTCTTCCTAAGGGAAAAGCTGTGAAAGCAGCCATGTTGTGGCACTTTTGCACTCCCTTTGGGATGCCTTTGGCAGATGCAGTAAGCCTGGAACTCAGGGCTTCCTGGTTAAAAAACTCCAAGCCCAAGGCTGAAGCCTAACCCTAACCCTAGGCAGATAAAACAGCCTAGGTATAGGGATGGTGCCAAGGAAAAAGCTGTGAAAGCTGCCATGTTGTTGCACTTTTGTACTCCCCTTGGGATGCCTTGAACAGCTGCAGTGTGCCAGGAGCTAAGGGCTTCCTAGTTTTAAAAATCCTAGCCCTAGGCCTAAGCCTAACAGTAACCAAGGGAAGGGAAATCAGCCTGGTGTTAAGCTTCTTGCCAAGGAAAAAGCCGTGAAAGCAACCATGTTGTGGCACTTTTGCACTCCCTTTTGGATGCCTTTCACAGCTCCAGTAAGCCTGGAACTCAGGGCTTCCTAGTTAAAAAAATCCTAGCCCTAGGCCGAACCCCAACCCTAAGACGAGAAAGGCAAATCAGCCAGGAATTAGGCATGTCCCCAAGGAAAAAGCTGTGGAGGCAGGCATGTTGTGGTACTTTTGCGCTCTTCTTGGCTAGTCCTTCGCAGCTGCTGTGTTCTTGGAACTCAGGTCTTTCTGGTTAATAGGACTCTTACCCTAGGCGAAAGTCAAACCTTAACCCTAGGAAGGAAAATCAGCCTATGGTTCGGGATGGTCTCATAGAAATATCAGTGGTGGCAGCCAAGTTGTGTCACTTTTGCGCTCCCCTTGGGATGCCTTTCGCAGCTGCATGTGCCTGGAGCCCAGGGCTTTCTGGTTTTAAAAGTCCTAGGCCTAAGCCTAACAGTAACCCTAGGAAGGTAAATCAGCCGCGTATTAGGGTTCTTCCTAAGGGAAAAGCCGTGAAAGCAGCCATGTTGTGGCACTTCTGCACTCCCTTTGAGATACCTTTGTCAGATGCAGTAAGCCTGGAACTCAGGGCTTCCTGGTTAAAATCTCCAAGCCCTAGGCTGAAGCCTAACCCTAACCCTAGGCAGATAAATCAGCCTAGGTATAGGGAAGGTGCCAAGGAAAAAGCTGTGAAAGCTGCCATGTTGTTGCACTTTTGTACTCCCCTTGGGATGCCTTGAACAGCTGCAGTGTGCCTGGAGCTAAGGGCTTCCTAGTTTTAAAAATCCTAGCGCTAGGCCTAAGCCTTAGAGTAACCCTGGGAAGGGAAATCAGCCTGGTGTTAGGCTTCTTGACAAGGAAAAAGCCGGGAAAGCAGCCATGTTGTGGCACTTTTGCACTCCCCTTGGGATGCCTTTCGCAGCTGCAGTGTGCCTGGAGCCCAGGGCTTCCTGGTTTTAAAAGTCCTAGGCCTAAGCCTAACAGTAAGCCTAGGAAGGTAAATCAGCCGGGTATTAGGGTTCTTCCTAAGGGAAAAGCCGTGAAAGCAGCCATGTTGTGGCACTTTTGCACTCCCTTTGGGATGCTTTTTGCAGATGAAGTAAGCCTGGAACTCAGGGCTTCCGAGTTAAAAAAATCCTAGCCCTAGGCCGAACCCCAACCCTAAGACGAGAAAGGCAAATCAGCCAGGAATTAGGCATGTCCCCAAGGAAAAAGCTGTGGAGACAGGCATGTTGTGGTACTTTTGCGCTCTTCTTGGCTAGTCCTTCGCAGCTGCTGTGTTCTTGGAACTCAGGGCTTTCCGGTTAATAGAACCCTTACCCCAGGCGTAACTCAAACCTTAACCCTAGGAAGGAAAATCAGCCTATGGTACGGGATGGTCTCATGAGAATAGCAGCAGAGGAAGCCAAGTTGTGTCACTTTTGCGCTCCCCTTGGGATGCCTTTCGCAGCTGCAGTGTGCCTGGAGCCCAGGGCTTCCTGGTTTTAAAAGTCCTAGGCCTAAGCCTAACAGTAACCCTAGGAAGGTAAATCAGCCGCGTATTAGGGTTCTTCCTAAGGGAAAAGCCGTGAAAGCAGCCATGTTGTGGCACTTTTGCACTCCCTTTGGGATGCTTTTTGCAGATGAAGTAAGCCTGGAACTCAGGGCTTCCGAGTTAAAAAAATCCTAGCCCTAGGCCGAACCCCAACCCTAAGACGAGAAAGGCAAATCAGCCAGGAATTAGGCATGTCCCCAAGGAAAAAGCTGTGGAGGCAGGCATGTTGTGGTACTTTTGCGCTCTTCTTGGCTAGTCCTTCGCAGCTGCTGTGTTCTTGGAACTCAGGGCTTTCCGGTTAATAGAACCCTTACCCCAGGCGTAACTCAAACCTTAACCCTAGGAAGGAAAATCAGCCTATGGTTCGGGATGGTCTCATGGAAATATCAGTGGTGGCAGCCAAGTTGTGTCACTTTTGCGCTCCCCTTGGGATGCCTTTCGCAGCTGCAGTGTGCCTGGAGCCCAGGGCTTCCTGGTTTTAAAAGTCCTAGGCCTAAGCCTAACAGTAACCCTAGGAAGGTAAATCTGCCGGGTATTAGGGTTCTTCCTAAGGGAAAAGCTGTGAAAGCAGCCATGTTGTGGCACTTCTGCACTCCCTTTGGGATGCCTTTGGCAGATGCAGTAAGCCTGGAACTCAGGGCTTCCTGGTTAAAAAACTCCAAGCCCAAGGCTGAAGCCTAACCCTAACCCTAGGCAGATAAAACAGCCTAGGTATAGGGATGGTGCCAAGGAAAAAGCTGTGAAAGCTGCCATGTTGTTGCACTTTTGTACTCCCCTTGGGATGCCTTGAACAGCTGCAGTGTGCCAGGAGCTAAGGGCTTCCTAGTTTTAAAAATCCTAGCCCTAGGCCTAAGCCTAACAGTAACCAAGGGAAGGGAAATCAGCCTGGTGTTAAGCTTCTTGCCAAGGAAAAAGCCGTGAAAGCAACCATGTTGTGGCACTTTTGCACTCCCTTTTGGATGCCTTTCACAGCTCCAGTAAGCCTGGAACTCAGGGCTTCCTAGTTAAAAAAATCCTAGCCCTAGGCCGAACCCCAACCCTAAGACGAGAAAGGCAAATCAGCCAGGAATTAGGCATGTCCCCAAGGAAAAAGCTGTGGAGGCAGGCATGTTGTGGTACTTTTGCGCTCTTCTTGGCTAGTCCTTCGCAGCTGCTGTGTTCTTGGAACTCAGGTCTTTCTGGTTAATAGGACTCTTACCCTAGGCGAAAGTCAAACCTTAACCCTAGGAAGGAAAATCAGCCTATGGTTCGGGATGGTCTCATAGAAATATCAGTGGTGGCAGCCAAGTTGTGTCACTTTTGCGCTCCCCTTGGGATGCCTTTCGCAGCTGCATGTGCCTGGAGCCCAGGGCTTTCTGGTTTTAAAAGTCCTAGGCCTAAGCCTAACAGTAACCCTAGGAAGGTAAATCAGCCGCGTATTAGGGTTCTTCCTAAGGGAAAAGCCGTGAAAGCAGCCATGTTGTGGCACTTCTGCACTCCCTTTGAGATACCTTTGTCAGATGCAGTAAGCCTGGAACTCAGGGCTTCCTGGTTAAAATCTCCAAGCCCTAGGCTGAAGCCTAACCCTAACCCTAGGCAGATAAATCAGCCTAGGTATAGGGAAGGTGCCAAGGAAAAAGCTGTGAAAGCTGCCATGTTGTTGCACTTTTGTACTCCCCTTGGGATGCCTTGAACAGCTGCAGTGTGCCTGGAGCTAAGGGCTTCCTAGTTTTAAAAATCCTAGCGCTAGGCCTAAGCCTTAGAGTAACCCTGGGAAGGGAAATCAGCCTGGTGTTAGGCTTCTTGACAAGGAAAAAGCCGGGAAAGCAGCCATGTTGTGGCACTTTTGCACTCCCCTTGGGATGCCTTTCGCAGCTGCAGTGTGCCTGGAGCCCAGGGCTTCCTGGTTTTAAAAGTCCTAGGCCTAAGCCTAACAGTAAGCCTAGGAAGGTAAATCAGCCGGGTATTAGGGTTCTTCCTAAGGGAAAAGCCGTGAAAGCAGCCATGTTGTGGCACTTTTGCACTCCCTTTGGGATGCTTTTTGCAGATGAAGTAAGCCTGGAACTCAGGGCTTCCGAGTTAAAAAAATCCTAGCCCTAGGCCGAACCCCAACCCTAAGACGAGAAAGGCAAATCAGCCAGGAATTAGGCATGTCCCCAAGGAAAAAGCTGTGGAGACAGGCATGTTGTGGTACTTTTGCGCTCTTCTTGGCTAGTCCTTCGCAGCTGCTGTGTTCTTGGAACTCAGGGCTTTCCGGTTAATAGAACCCTTACCCCAGGCGTAACTCAAACCTTAACCCTAGGAAGGAAAATCAGCCTATGGTTCGGGATGGTCTCATGAGAATAGCAGCAGAGGAAGCCAAGTTGTGTCACTTTTGCGCTCCCCTTGGGATGCCTTTCGCAGCTGCAGTGTGCCTGGAGCCCAGGGCTTCCTGGTTTTAAAAGTCCTAGGCCTAAGCCTAACAGTAACCCTAGGAAGGTAAATCTGCCGGGTATTAGGGTTCTTCCTAAGGGAAAAGCTGTGAAAGCAGCCATGTTGTGGCACTTTTGCACTCCCTTTGGGATGCCTTTGGCAGATGCAGTAAGCCTGGAACTCAGGGCTTCCTGGTTAAAAAACTCCAAGCCCAAGGCTGAAGCCTAACCCTAACCCTAGGCAGATAAAACAGCCTAGGTATAGGGATGGTGCCAAGGAAAAAGCTGTGAAAGCTGCCATGTTGTTGCACTTTTGTACTCCCCTTGGGATGCCTTGAACAGCTGCAGTGTGCCAGGAGCTAAGGGCTTCCTAGTTTTAAAAATCCTAGCCCTAGGCCTAAGCCTAACAGTAACCAAGGGAAGGGAAATCAGCCTGGTGTTAAGCTTCTTGCCAAGGAAAAAGCCGTGAAAGCAACCATGTTGTGGCACTTTTGCACTCCCTTTTGGATGCCTTTCACAGCTCCAGTAAGCCTGGAACTCAGGGCTTCCTAGTTAAAAAAATCCTAGCCCTAGGCCGAACCCCAACCCTAAGACGAGAAAGGCAAATCAGCCAGGAATTAGGCATGTCCCCAAGGAAAAAGCTGTGGAGGCAGGCATGTTGTGGTACTTTTGCGCTCTTCTTGGCTAGTCCTTCGCAGCTGCTGTGTTCTTGGAACTCAGGTCTTTCTGGTTAATAGGACTCTTACCCTAGGCGAAAGTCAAACCTTAACCCTAGGAAGGAAAATCAGCCTATGGTTCGGGATGGTCTCATAGAAATATCAGTGGTGGCAGCCAAGTTGTGTCACTTTTGCGCTCCCCTTGGGATGCCTTTCGCAGCTGCATGTGCCTGGAGCCCAGGGCTTTCTGGTTTTAAAAGTCCTAGGCCTAAGCCTAACAGTAACCCTAGGAAGGTAAATCAGCCGCGTATTAGGGTTCTTCCTAAGGGAAAAGCCGTGAAAGCAGCCATGTTGTGGCACTTCTGCACTCCCTTTGAGATACCTTTGTCAGATGCAGTAAGCCTGGAACTCAGGGCTTCCTGGTTAAAATCTCCAAGCCCTAGGCTGAAGCCTAACCCTAACCCTAGGCAGATAAATCAGCCTAGGTATAGGGAAGGTGCCAAGGAAAAAGCTGTGAAAGCTGCCATGTTGTTGCACTTTTGTACTCCCCTTGGGATGCCTTGAACAGCTGCAGTGTGCCTGGAGCTAAGGGCTTCCTAGTTTTAAAAATCCTAGCGCTAGGCCTAAGCCTTAGAGTAACCCTGGGAAGGGAAATCAGCCTGGTGTTAGGCTTCTTGACAAGGAAAAAGCCGGGAAAGCAGCCATGTTGTGGCACTTTTGCACTCCCCTTGGGATGCCTTTCGCAGCTGCAGTGTGCCTGGAGCCCAGGGCTTCCTGGTTTTAAAAGTCCTAGGCCTAAGCCTAACAGTAAGCCTAGGAAGGTAAATCAGCCGGGTATTAGGGTTCTTCCTAAGGGAAAAGCCGTGAAAGCAGCCATGTTGTGGCACTTTTGCACTCCCTTTGGGATGCTTTTTGCAGATGAAGTAAGCCTGGAACTCAGGGCTTCCGAGTTAAAAAAATCCTAGCCCTAGGCCGAACCCCAACCCTAAGACGAGAAAGGCAAATCAGCCAGGAATTAGGCATGTCCCCAAGGAAAAAGCTGTGGAGACAGGCATGTTGTGGTACTTTTGCGCTCTTCTTGGCTAGTCCTTCGCAGCTGCTGTGTTCTTGGAACTCAGGGCTTTCCGGTTAATAGAACCCTTACCCCAGGCGTAACTCAAACCTTAACCCTAGGAAGGAAAATCAGCCTATGGTACGGGATGGTCTCATGAGAATAGCAGCAGAGGAAGCCAAGTTGTGTCACTTTTGCGCTCCCCTTGGGATGCCTTTCGCAGCTGCAGTGTGCCTGGAGCCCAGGGCTTCCTGGTTTTAAAAGTCCTAGGCCTAAGCCTAACAGTAACCCTAGGAAGGTAAATCAGCCGCGTATTAGGGTTCTTCCTAAGGGAAAAGCCGTGAAAGCAGCCATGTTGTGGCACTTTTGCACTCCCTTTGGGATGCTTTTTGCAGATGAAGTAAGCCTGGAACTCAGGGCTTCCGAGTTAAAAAAATCCTAGCCCTAGGCCGAACCCCAACCCTAAGACGAGAAAGGCAAATCAGCCAGGAATTAGGCATGTCCCCAAGGAAAAAGCTGTGGAGGCAGGCATGTTGTGGTACTTTTGCGCTCTTCTTGGCTAGTCCTTCGCAGCTGCTGTGTTCTTGGAACTCAGGGCTTTCCGGTTAATAGAACCCTTACCCCAGGCGTAACTCAAACCTTAACCCTAGGAAGGAAAATCAGCCTATGGTTCGGGATGGTCTCATGGAAATATCAGTGGTGGCAGCCAAGTTGTGTCACTTTTGCGCTCCCCTTGGGATGCCTTTCGCAGCTGCAGTGTGCCTGGAGCCCAGGGCTTCCTGGTTTTAAAAGTCCTAGGCCTAAGCCTAACAGTAACCCTAGGAAGGTAAATCTGCCGGGTATTAGGGTTCTTCCTAAGGGAAAAGCTGTGAAAGCAGCCATGTTGTGGCACTTCTGCACTCCCTTTGGGATGCCTTTGGCAGATGCAGTAAGCCTGGAACTCAGGGCTTCCTGGTTAAAAAACTCCAAGCCCAAGGCTGAAGCCTAACCCTAACCCTAGGCAGATAAAACAGCCTAGGTATAGGGATGGTGCCAAGGAAAAAGCTGTGAAAGCTGCCATGTTGTTGCACTTTTGTACTCCCCTTGGGATGCCTTGAACAGCTGCAGTGTGCCAGGAGCTAAGGGCTTCCTAGTTTTAAAAATCCTAGCCCTAGGCCTAAGCCTAACAGTAACCAAGGGAAGGGAAATCAGCCTGGTGTTAAGCTTCTTGCCAAGGAAAAAGCCGTGAAAGCAACCATGTTGTGGCACTTTTGCACTCCCTTTTGGATGCCTTTCACAGCTCCAGTAAGCCTGGAACTCAGGGCTTCCTAGTTAAAAAAATCCTAGCCCTAGGCCGAACCCCAACCCTAAGACGAGAAAGGCAAATCAGCCAGGAATTAGGCATGTCCCCAAGGAAAAAGCTGTGGAGGCAGGCATGTTGTGGTACTTTTGCGCTCTTCTTGGCTAGTCCTTCGCAGCTGCTGTGTTCTTGGAACTCAGGTCTTTCTGGTTAATAGGACTCTTACCCTAGGCGAAAGTCAAACCTTAACCCTAGGAAGGAAAATCAGCCTATGGTTCGGGATGGTCTCATAGAAATATCAGTGGTGGCAGCCAAGTTGTGTCACTTTTGCGCTCCCCTTGGGATGCCTTTCGCAGCTGCATGTGCCTGGAGCCCAGGGCTTTCTGGTTTTAAAAGTCCTAGGCCTAAGCCTAACAGTAACCCTAGGAAGGTAAATCAGCCGCGTATTAGGGTTCTTCCTAAGGGAAAAGCCGTGAAAGCAGCCATGTTGTGGCACTTCTGCACTCCCTTTGAGATACCTTTGTCAGATGCAGTAAGCCTGGAACTCAGGGCTTCCTGGTTAAAATCTCCAAGCCCTAGGCTGAAGCCTAACCCTAACCCTAGGCAGATAAATCAGCCTAGGTATAGGGAAGGTGCCAAGGAAAAAGCTGTGAAAGCTGCCATGTTGTTGCACTTTTGTACTCCCCTTGGGATGCCTTGAACAGCTGCAGTGTGCCTGGAGCTAAGGGCTTCCTAGTTTTAAAAATCCTAGCGCTAGGCCTAAGCCTTAGAGTAACCCTGGGAAGGGAAATCAGCCTGGTGTTAGGCTTCTTGACAAGGAAAAAGCCGGGAAAGCAGCCATGTTGTGGCACTTTTGCACTCCCCTTGGGATGCCTTTCGCAGCTGCAGTGTGCCTGGAGCCCAGGGCTTCCTGGTTTTAAAAGTCCTAGGCCTAAGCCTAACAGTAAGCCTAGGAAGGTAAATCAGCCGGGTATTAGGGTTCTTCCTAAGGGAAAAGCCGTGAAAGCAGCCATGTTGTGGCACTTTTGCACTCCCTTTGGGATGCTTTTTGCAGATGAAGTAAGCCTGGAACTCAGGGCTTCCGAGTTAAAAAAATCCTAGCCCTAGGCCGAACCCCAACCCTAAGACGAGAAAGGCAAATCAGCCAGGAATTAGGCATGTCCCCAAGGAAAAAGCTGTGGAGACAGGCATGTTGTGGTACTTTTGCGCTCTTCTTGGCTAGTCCTTCGCAGCTGCTGTGTTCTTGGAACTCAGGGCTTTCCGGTTAATAGAACCCTTACCCCAGGCGTAACTCAAACCTTAACCCTAGGAAGGAAAATCAGCCTATGGTTCGGGATGGTCTCATGAGAATAGCAGCAGAGGAAGCCAAGTTGTGTCACTTTTGCGCTCCCCTTGGGATGCCTTTCGCAGCTGCAGTGTGCCTGGAGCCCAGGGCTTCCTGGTTTTAAAAGTCCTAGGCCTAAGCCTAACAGTAACCCTAGGAAGGTAAATCTGCCGGGTATTAGGGTTCTTCCTAAGGGAAAAGCTGTGAAAGCAGCCATGTTGTGGCACTTTTGCACTCCCTTTGGGATGCCTTTGGCAGATGCAGTAAGCCTGGAACTCAGGGCTTCCTGGTTAAAAAACTCCAAGCCCAAGGCTGAAGCCTAACCCTAACCCTAGGCAGATAAAACAGCCTAGGTATAGGGATGGTGCCAAGGAAAAAGCTGTGAAAGCTGCCATGTTGTTGCACTTTTGTACTCCCCTTGGGATGCCTTGAACAGCTGCAGTGTGCCAGGAGCTAAGGGCTTCCTAGTTTTAAAAATCCTAGCCCTAGGCCTAAGCCTAACAGTAACCAAGGGAAGGGAAATCAGCCTGGTGTTAAGCTTCTTGCCAAGGAAAAAGCCGTGAAAGCAACCATGTTGTGGCACTTTTGCACTCCCTTTTGGATGCCTTTCACAGCTCCAGTAAGCCTGGAACTCAGGGCTTCCTAGTTAAAAAAATCCTAGCCCTAGGCCGAACCCCAACCCTAAGACGAGAAAGGCAAATCAGCCAGGAATTAGGCATGTCCCCAAGGAAAAAGCTGTGGAGGCAGGCATGTTGTGGTACTTTTGCGCTCTTCTTGGCTAGTCCTTCGCAGCTGCTGTGTTCTTGGAACTCAGGTCTTTCTGGTTAATAGGACTCTTACCCTAGGCGAAAGTCAAACCTTAACCCTAGGAAGGAAAATCAGCCTATGGTTCGGGATGGTCTCATAGAAATATCAGTGGTGGCAGCCAAGTTGTGTCACTTTTGCGCTCCCCTTGGGATGCCTTTCGCAGCTGCATGTGCCTGGAGCCCAGGGCTTTCTGGTTTTAAAAGTCCTAGGCCTAAGCCTAACAGTAACCCTAGGAAGGTAAATCAGCCGCGTATTAGGGTTCTTCCTAAGGGAAAAGCCGTGAAAGCAGCCATGTTGTGGCACTTCTGCACTCCCTTTGAGATACCTTTGTCAGATGCAGTAAGCCTGGAACTCAGGGCTTCCTGGTTAAAATCTCCAAGCCCTAGGCTGAAGCCTAACCCTAACCCTAGGCAGATAAATCAGCCTAGGTATAGGGAAGGTGCCAAGGAAAAAGCTGTGAAAGCTGCCATGTTGTTGCACTTTTGTACTCCCCTTGGGATGCCTTGAACAGCTGCAGTGTGCCTGGAGCTAAGGGCTTCCTAGTTTTAAAAATCCTAGCGCTAGGCCTAAGCCTTAGAGTAACCCTGGGAAGGGAAATCAGCCTGGTGTTAGGCTTCTTGACAAGGAAAAAGCCGGGAAAGCAGCCATGTTGTGGCACTTTTGCACTCCCCTTGGGATGCCTTTCGCAGCTGCAGTGTGCCTGGAGCCCAGGGCTTCCTGGTTTTAAAAGTCCTAGGCCTAAGCCTAACAGTAAGCCTAGGAAGGTAAATCAGCCGGGTATTAGGGTTCTTCCTAAGGGAAAAGCCGTGAAAGCAGCCATGTTGTGGCACTTTTGCACTCCCTTTGGGATGCTTTTTGCAGATGAAGTAAGCCTGGAACTCAGGGCTTCCGAGTTAAAAAAATCCTAGCCCTAGGCCGAACCCCAACCCTAAGACGAGAAAGGCAAATCAGCCAGGAATTAGGCATGTCCCCAAGGAAAAAGCTGTGGAGACAGGCATGTTGTGGTACTTTTGCGCTCTTCTTGGGTAGTCCTTCGCAGCTGCTGTGTTCTTGGAACTCAGGGCTTTCCGGTTAATAGAACCCTTACCCCAGGCGTAACTCAAACCTTAACCCTAGGAAGGAAAATCAGCCTATGGTACGGGATGGTCTCATGAGAATAGCAGCAGAGGAAGCCAAGTTGTGTCACTTTTGCGCTCCCCTTGGGATGCCTTTCGCAGCTGCAGTGTGCCTGGAGCCCAGGGCTTCCTGGTTTTAAAAGTCCTAGGCCTAAGCCTAACAGTAACCCTAGGAAGGTAAATCAGCCGCGTATTAGGGTTCTTCCTAAGGGAAAAGCCGTGAAAGCAGCCATGTTGTGGCACTTTTGCACTCCCTTTGGGATGCCTTTGGCAGATGAAGTAAGCCTGGAACTCAGGGCTTGCGAGTTAAAAAAATCCTAGCCCTAGGCCGAACCCCAACCCTAAGACGAGAAAGGCAAATCAGCCAGGAATTAGGCATGTCCCCAAGGAAAAAGCTGTGGAGGCAGGCATGTTGTGGTACTTTTGCGCTCTTCTTGGCTAGTCCTTCGCAGCTGCTGTGTTCTTGGAACTCAGGGCTTTCTGGTTAATAGAACCCTTACCCTAGGCGAAAGTCAAACCTTAACCCTAGGAAGGAAAATCAGCCTATGGTTCGGGATGGTCTCATGGAAATATCAGTGGTGGCAGCCAAGTTGTGTCACTTTTGCGCTCCCCTTGGGATGCCTTTCGCAGCTGCAGTGTGCCTGGAGCCCAGGGCTTCCTGGTTTTAAAAGTCCTAGGCCTAAGCCTAACAGTGACCCTAGGAAGGTAAATCAGCCGCGTATTAGGGTTCTTCCTAAGGGAAAAGCCGTGAAAGCAGCCATGTTGTGGCACTTTTGCACTCCCTTTGGGAAGCTTTTTGCAGATGAAGTAAGCCTGGAACTCAGGGCTTCCTAGTTAAAAAAATCCTAGCCCTAGGCCGAACCCCAACCCTAAGACGAGAAAGGCAAATCAGCCAGGAATTAGGCATGTCCCCAAGGAAAAAGCTGTGGAGGCAGGCATGTTGTGGTACTTTTGCGCTCTTCTTGGCTAGTCCTTCGCAGCTGCTGTGTTCTTGGAACTCAGGGCTTTCTGGTTAATAGAACCCTTACCCCAGGCGTAACTCAAACCTTAACCCTAGGAAGGAAAATCAGCCTATGGTTCGGGATGGTCTCATGGAAATATCAGTGGTGGCAGCCAAGTTGTGTCACTTTTGCGCTCCCCTTGGGATGCCTTTCGCAGCTGCAGTGTGCCTGGAGCCCAGGGCTTCCTGGTTTTAAAAGTCCTAGGCCTAAGCCTAACAGTAACCCTAGGAAGGTAAATCTGCCGGGTATTAGGGTTCTTCCTAAGGGAAAAGCTGTGAAAGCAGCCATGTTGTGGCACTTTTGCACTCCCTTTGGGATGCCTTTGGCAGATGCAGTAAGCCTGGAACTCAGGGCTTCCTGGTTAAAAAACTCCAAGCCCAAGGCTGAAGCCTAACCCTAACCCTAGGCAGATAAAACAGCCTAGGTATAGGGATGGTGCCAAGGAAAAAGCTGTGAAAGCTGCCATGTTGTTGCACTTTTGTACTCCCCTTGGGATGCCTTGAACAGCTGCAGTGTGCCAGGAGCTAAGGGCTTCCTAGTTTTAAAAATCCTAGCCCTAGGCCTAAGCCTAACAGTAACCCTGGGAAGGGAAATCAGCCTGGTGTTAAGCTTCTTGCCAAGGAAAAAGCCGTGAAAGCAACCATGTTGTGGCACTTTTGCACTCCCTTTTGGATGCCTTTGGCAGATGAAGTAAGCCTGGAACTCAGGGCTTGCGAGTTAAAAAAATCCTAGCCCTAGGCCGAACCCCAACCCTAAGACGAGAAAGGCAAATCAGCCAGGAATTAGGCATGTCCCCAAGGAAAAAGCTGTGGAGGCAGGCATGTTGTGGTACTTTTGCGCTCTTCTTGGCTAGTCCTTCGCAGCTGCTGTGTTCTTGGAACTCAGGGCTTTCTGGTTAATAGAACCCTTACCCTAGGCGTAACTCAAACCTTAACCCTAGGAAGGAAAATCAGCCTATGATTCGGGATGGTCTCATGGAAATATCAGTGGTGGCAGCCAAGTTGTGTCACTTTTGCGCTCCCCTTGGGATGCCTTTCGCAGGTGCAGTGTGCCTGGAGCCCAGGGCTTCCTGGTTTTAAAAGTCCTAGGCCTAAGCCTAACAGTAACCCTAGGAAGGTAAATCAGCCACGTATTAGGGTTCTTCCTAAGGGAAAAGCCATGAAAGCAGCCATGTTGTGGCACTTCTGCACTCCCTTTGGGATGCCTTTGGCAGATGCAGTAAGCATGGAACTCAGGGCTTCCGAGTTAAAAAAATCCTAGCCCTAGGCCGAACCCCAATCCTAAGACGAGAAAGGCAAATCAGCCAGGAATTAGGCATGTCCCCAAGGAAAAAGCTGTGGAGGCAGGCATGTTGTGGTACTTTTGCGCTCTTCTTGGCTAGTCCTTCGCAGCTGCTGTGTTCTTGGAACTCAGGGCTTTCTGGTTAATAGAACCCTTACCCTAGGCGTAACTCAAACCTTAACCCTAGGAAGGAAAATCAGCCTATGGTTCGGGATGATCTCATGGAAATATCACTGGTGGCAGCCAAGTTGTGTCACTTTTGCGCTCCCCTTGGGATGCCTTTCGCAGCTGCAGTGTGCCTGGAGCCCAGGGCTTCCTGGTTTTAAAAGTCCTAGGCCTAAGCCTAACAGTAACCCAAGGAAGGTAAATCAGCTGCGTATTAGGGTTCTTCCTAAGGGAAAAGCTGTGAAAGCAGCCATGTTGTGGCACTTCTGCACTCCCTTTGGGATGCCTTTGGCAGATGCAGTAAGTCTGGAATTCAGGGCTTCCTGGTTAAAAAACTCCAAACCCTAGGCTGAACCCTAACCCAAACCCTAGGCAGATAAAACAGCCTAGGTATAGGGATGGTGCCAAGGAAAAAGCTGTGAAAGCTGCCATGTTGTTGCACTTTTGTACTCCCCTTGGGATGCCTTGAACAGCTGCAGTGTGCCTGGAGCTAAGGGCTTCCTAGTTTTAAAAATCCTAGCCCTAGGCCTAACCCTTACAGTAACCCTAGGAAGGTAAATCAGCCTGGTGTTAGGCTTCTTGCCAAGGAAAAAGCCGTGAAAGCAGCCATGTTGTGGCACTTTTGCACTCCCTTTTGGATGCCTTTCACAGCTCCAGTGTGCCTGGAACTCAGGGCTTCCTGATTTTAAAAATCCTAGCCCTAGTCCGAACCCCAACCCTAAGACGAGAAAGGCAAATCAGCCAGGAATTAGGCATGTCCCCAAGGAAAAAGCTGTGGAGGCAGGCATGTTGTGGTACTTTTGCGCTCTTCTTGGGAAGTCCTTCGCAGCTGCTGTGTTCTTGGAACTCAGGGCTTTCTGGTTAATAGAACCCTTACCCTAGGCGTAAGTCAAACCTTAACCCTAGGAAGGAAAATCAGCCTATGGTTCAGGATGGTCTCATGAGAATAGAAGCAGAGGCAGCCAAGTTGTGTCACTTTTGCACTCCCCTTGGGATGCCTTTCGCAGCTGCAGTGTGCCTGGAGCCCAGGGCTTCCTGGTTTTAAAAGTCCTAGGCCTAAGCCTAACAGTAAGCCTAGGAAGGTAAATCAGCCGGGTATTAGGGTTCTTCCTAAGGGAAAAGCCGTGAAAGCAGCCATGTTGTGGCACTTTTGCACTCCCTTTGGGATGCTTTTTGCAGATGAAGTAAGCCTGGAACTCAGGGCTTCCGAGTTAAAAAAATCCTAGCCCTAGGCCGAACCCCAACCCTAAGACGAGAAAGGCAAATCAGCCAGGAATTAGGCATGTCCCCAAGGAAAAAGCTGTGGAGGCAGGCATGTTGTGGTACTTTTGCGCTCTTCTTGGCTAGTCCTTCGCAGCTGCTGTGTTCTTGGAACTCAGGGCTTTCCGGTTAATAGAAACCTTACCCCAGGCGTAACTCAAACCTTAACCCTAGGAAGGAAAATCAGCCTATGGTTCGGGATGGTCTCATGGAAATATCAGTGGTGGCAGCCAAGTTGTGTCACTTTTGCGCTCCCCTTGGGATGCCTTTCGCAGCTGCAGTGTGCCTGGAGATAAGGGCTTCCTGGTTTTAAAAGTCCTAGGCCTAAGCCTAACAGTAACCCTAGGAAGGTAAATCAGCCGTGTATTAGGGTTCTTCCTAAGGGAAAAGCCGTGAAAGCAGCCATGTTGTGGCACTTTTGCACTCCCTTTGGGATGCCTTTGGCAGATGAAGTAAGCCTGGAACTCAGGGCTTGCGAGTTAAAAAAATCCTAGCCCTAGGCCGAACCCCAACCCTAAGACGAGAAAGGCAAATCAGCCAGGAATTAGGCATGTCCCCAAGGAAAAAGCTGTGGAGGCAGGCATGTTGTGGTACTTTTGCGCTCTTCTTGGCTAGTCCTTCGCAGCTGCTGTGTTCTTGGAACTCAGGGCTTTCTGGTTAATAGAACCCTTACCCTAGGCGTAACTCAAACCTTAACCCTAGGAAGGAAAATCAGCCTATGATTCGGGATGGTCTCATGGAAATATCAGTGGTGGCAGCCAAGTTGTGTCACTTTTGCGCTCCCCTTGGGATGCCTTTCGCAGGTGCAGTGTGCCTGGAGCCCAGGGCTTCCTGGTTTTAAAAGTCCTAGGCCTAAGCCTAACAGTAACCCTAGGAAGGTAAATCAGCCACGTATTAGGGTTCTTCCTAAGGGAAAAGCCATGAAAGCAGCCATGTTGTGGCACTTCTGCACTCCCTTTGGGATGCCTTTGGCAGATGCAGTAAGCATGGAACTCAGGGCTTCCGAGTTAAAAAAATCCTAGCCCTAGGCCGAACCCCAATCCTAAGACGAGAAAGGCAAATCAGCCAGGAATTAGGCATGTCCCCAAGGAAAAAGCTGTGGAGGCAGGCATGTTGTGGTACTTTTGCGCTCTTCTTGGCTAGTCCTTCGCAGCTGCTGTGTTCTTGGAACTCAGGGCTTTCTGGTTAATAGAACCCTTACCCTAGGCGTAACTCAAACCTTAACCCTAGGAAGGAAAATCAGCCTATGGTTCGGGATGATCTCATGGAAATATCACTGGTGGCAGCCAAGTTGTGTCACTTTTGCGCTCCCCTTGGGATGCCTTTCGCAGCTGCAGTGTGCCTGGAGCCCAGGGCTTCCTGGTTTTAAAAGTCCTAGGCCTAAGCCTAACAGTAACCCAAGGAAGGTAAATCAGCTGCGTATTAGGGTTCTTCCTAAGGGAAAAGCTGTGAAAGCAGCCATGTTGTGGCACTTCTGCACTCCCTTTGGGATGCCTTTGGCAGATGCAGTAAGTCTGGAATTCAGGGCTTCCTGGTTAAAAAACTCCAAACCCTAGGCTGAACCCTAACCCAAACCCTAGGCAGATAAAACAGCCTAGGTATAGGGATGGTGCCAAGGAAAAAGCTGTGAAAGCTGCCATGTTGTTGCACTTTTGTACTCCCCTTGGGATGCCTTGAACAGCTGCAGTGTGCCTGGAGCTAAGGGCTTCCTAGTTTTAAAAATCCTAGCCCTAGGCCTAACCCTTACAGTAACCCTAGGAAGGTAAATCAGCCTGGTGTTAGGCTTCTTGCCAAGGAAAAAGCCGTGAAAGCAGCCATGTTGTGGCACTTTTGCACTCCCTTTTGGATGCCTTTCACAGCTCCAGTGTGCCTGGAACTCAGGGCTTCCTGATTTTAAAAATCCTAGCCCTAGTCCGAACCCCAACCCTAAGACGAGAAAGGCAAATCAGCCAGGAATTAGGCATGTCCCCAAGGAAAAAGCTGTGGAGGCAGGCATGTTGTGGTACTTTTGCGCTCTTCTTGGGAAGTCCTTCGCAGCTGCTGTGTTCTTGGAACTCAGGGCTTTCTGGTTAATAGAACCCTTACCCTAGGCGTAAGTCAAACCTTAACCCTAGGAAGGAAAATCAGCCTATGGTTCAGGATGGTCTCATGAGAATAGAAGCAGAGGCAGCCAAGTTGTGTCACTTTTGCACTCCCCTTGGGATGCCTTTCGCAGCTGCAGTGTGCCTGGAGCCCAGGGCTTCCTGGTTTTAAAAGTCCTAGGCCTAAGCCTAACAGTAACCCTAGGAAGGTAAATCAGCCGGGTATTAGGGTTCTTCCTAAGGGAAAAGCCGTGAAAGCAGCCATGTTGTGGCACTTTTGCACTCCCTTTGGGATGCTTTTTGCAGATGAAGTAAGCCTGGAACTCAGGGCTTCCGAGTTAAAAAAATCCTAGCCCTAGGCCGAACCCCAACCCTAAGACGAGAAAGGCAAATCAGCCAGGAATTAGGCATGTCCCCAAGGAAAAAGCTGTGGAGGCAGGCATGTTGTGGTACTTTTGCGCTCTTCTTGGCTAGTCCTTCGCAGCTGCTGTGTTCTTGGAACTCAGGGCTTTCCGGTTAATAGAAACCTTACCCCAGGCGTAACTCAAACCTTAACCCTAGGAAGGAAAATCAGCCTATGGTTCGGGATGGTCTCATGGAAATATCAGTGGTGGCAGCCAAGTTGTGTCACTTTTGCGCTCCCCTTGGGATGCCTTTCGCAGCTGCAGTGTGCCTGGAGATAAGGGCTTCCTGGTTTTAAAAGTCCTAGGCCTAAGCCTAACAGTAACCCTAGGAAGGTAAATCAGCCGTGTATTAGGGTTCTTCCTAAGGGAAAAGCCGTGAAAGCAGCCATGTTGTGGCACTTTTGCACTCCCTTTGGGATGCCTTTGGCAGATGAAGTAAGCCTGGAACTCAGGGCTTGCGAGTTAAAAAAATCCTAGCCCTAGGCCGAACCCCAACCCTAAGACGAGAAAGGCAAATCAGCCAGGAATTAGGCATGTCCCCAAGGAAAAAGCTGTGGAGGCAGGCATGTTGTGGTACTTTTGCGCTCTTCTTGGCTAGTCCTTCGCAGCTGCTGTGTTCTTGGAACTCAGGGCTTTCTGGTTAATAGAACCCTTACCCTAGGCGAAAGTCAAACCTTAACCCTAGGAAGGAAAATCAGCCTATGGTTCGGGATGGTCTCATGGAAATATCAGTGGTGGCAGCCAAGTTGTGTCACTTTTGCGCTCCCCTTGGGATGCCTTTCGCAGCTGCAGTGTGCCTGGAGCCCAGGGCTTCCTGGTTTTAAAAGTCCTAGGCCTAAGCCTAACAGTGACCCTAGGAAGGTAAATCAGCCGCGTATTAGGGTTCTTCCTAAGGGAAAAGCCGTGAAAGCAGCCATGTTGTGGCACTTTTGCACTCCCTTTGGGCTGCTTTTTGCAGATGAAGTAAGCCTGGAACTCAGGGTTTCCGAGTTAAAAAAATCCTAGCCCTAGGCCGAACCCCAACCCTAAGACGAGAAAGGCAAATCAGCCAGGAATTAGGCATGTCCCCAAGGAAAAAGCTGTGGAGGCAGGCATGTTGTGGTACTTTTGCGCTCTTCTTGGGTAGTCCTTCGCAGCTGCTGTGTTCTTGGAACTCAGGGCTTTCTGGTTAATAGAACCCTTACCCCAGGCGTAACTCAAACCTTAACCCTAGGAAGGAAAATCAGCCTATGGTTCAGGATGGTCTCATGAGAATAGCAGCAGAGGCAGCCAAGTTGTGTCACTTTTGCGCTCCCCTTGGGATGCCTTTCGCAGCTGCAGTGTGCCTGGAGCCCAGGGCTTCCTGGTTTTAAAAGTCCTAGGCCTAAGCCTAACAGTAACCCTAGGAAGGTAAATCAGCCGCGTATTAGGGTTCTTCCTAAGGGAAAAGCCGTGAAAGCAGACATGTTGTGGCACTTCTGCACTCCCTTTGGGATGCCTTTGGCAGATGCAGTAAGCATGGAACTTAGGGCTTGCGAGTTAAAAAAATCCTAGCCCTAGGCCGAACCCCAACCCTAAGACGAGAAAGGCAAATCAGCCAGGAATTAGGCATGTCCCCAAGGAAAAAGCTGTGGAGGCAGGCATGTTGTGGTACTTTTGCGCTCTTCTTGGCTAGTCCTTCGCAGCTGCTGTGTTCTTGGAACTCAGGGCTTTCTGGTTAATAGAACTCTTACCCTAGGCGAAACTCAAACCTTAACCCTAGGAAGGAAAATCAGCCTATGGTTCGGGATGGTCTCATGGAAATATCAGTGGTGGCAGCCAAGTTGAGTCACTTTTGCGCTCCCCTTGGGATGCCTTTAACAGCTGCAGAGTGCCTGGAGCCCAGGGCTTCCTGGTTTTAAAAGTCCTAGGCCTAAGCCTAACAGTAACCCTAGGAAGGTAAATCAACCGGGTATTAGGGTTCTTCCTAAGGGAAAAGCCGTGAAAGCAGCCATGTTGTGGCACTTTTGCACTCCCTTTGGGATGCCTTTGGCAGATGCAGTAAGCCTGGAACTCAGGGCTTCCTGGTTAAAAAACTCCAAGACCTAGGCTGAACCCTAACCCTAACCCTAGGCAGATAAATCAGCCTAGGTATAGGGATGGTGCCATGGAAAAAGCTGTGAAAGCTGCCATGTTGTTGCACTTTTGTACTCCCCTTGGGATGCCTTTCGCAGCTGCAGTGTGCCTGGAGCCCAGGGCTTCCTAGTTTTAAAAGTCCCAGGCCTAAGCCTAACAGTAACCCTAGGAAGGTAAATCAGCCGCGTATTAGGGTTCTTCCTAAGGGGAAAGCAGTGAAAGCAGCCATGTTGTGGCACTTCTGCACTCCCTTGGGATGCCTTTGGCAGATGCAGTAAGGCTGGAACTCAGGGCTTCCTAGTTAAAAAAATCCTAGCCCTAGGCCGAACCCCAACCCTAAGACGAGAAAGGCAAATCAGCCAGGAATTAGGCATGTCCCCAAGGAAAAAGCTGTGGAGGCAGGCATGTTGTGGTACTTTTGCGCTCTTCTTGGGTAGTCCTTCGCAGCTGCTGTGTTCTTGGAACTCAGGTCTTTCTGGTTAATAGAACTCTTACCCTAGGCGTAACTCAAACCTTAACCCTAGGAAGGAAAATCAGCCTATGGTTCGGGATGGTCTCATGGAAATATCAGTGGTGGCAGCCAAGTTGTGTCACTTTTGCGCTCCCCTTGGGATGCCTTTCGCAGCTGCAGTGTGCCTGGAGCCCAGGGCTTCCTGGTTTTAAAAGTCCTAGGCCTAAGCCTAACAGTAACCCTAGGAAGGTAAATCAGCCGTGTATTAGGGTTCTTCCTAAGGGAAAAGCCGTGAAAGCAGCCATGTTGTGGCACTTTTGCACTCCCTTTGGGATGCCTTTGGCAGATGCAGTAAGCCTGGAACTCAGGGCTTCCTGGTTAAAAAACTCCAAGCCCTAGGCTGAACCCTAACCCTAACCCTAGGCAAATAAAACAGCCAAGTTATAGGGATGGTGCCAAGGAAAAAGCTGTGAAAGCTGCCATGTTGTTGCACTTTTTTACTCCTCTTGGGATGCCTTGAACAGATGCAGTGCGCCTGGAGCTAAGGGCTTCCTAGTTTTAAAAATCCTAGCCCTAAGCCTAAGCCTTACAGTAACCCTGGGAAGGGAAATCAGCCTGGTGTTAGGCTTCTTGCCAAGGAAAAAGCCGTGAAAGCAACCATGTTGTGGCACTTTTGCACACCCTTTGGGATGCCTTTCACAGCTCCAGTGTGCCTGGAACTCAGGGCTTCCTGATTTTAAAAATCCTAGCCCTAGGCCGAACCCCAACCCTAAGACGAGAAAGGCAAATCAGCCAGGAATTAGGCATGTCCCCAAGGAAAAAGCTGTGGAGGCAGGCATGTTGTGGTACTTTTGCGCTCTTCTTGGGTAGTCCTTCGCAGCTGCTGTGTTCTTGGAACTCAGGGCTTTCTGGTTAATAGAACCCTTACCGTAGGCGTAACTCAAACCTTAACCCTAGGAAGGAAAATCAGCCTATGGTTCGGGATGGTCTCATGGAAATATCAGTGGTGGCAGCCAAGTTGAGTCACTTTTGCGCTCCCCTTGGGATGCCTTTCGCAGCTGCAGTGTGCCTGGAGCCCAGGGCTTCCTGGTTTTAAAGTCCTAGGCTTAACCCTAACAGTAACCCTAGGAAGGTAAATCAGCCGCGTATTAGGGTTCTTCCTAAGGGAAAAGCCGTGAAAGCAGCCAGGTTGTGGCACTTCTGCACTCCCTTTCGGATACCTTTGGCAGATGCAATAAGCCTGGAACTCAGGGCTTCCTGGTTAAAAAACTCCAAGCCCTAGGCTGAAGCCTAGCTCTATCCCCAGGAAGGAAAATCAGCCTAAGTATAGGGATCGTGCAACGTCTAGAACACGATGGGAGATGTTTTCTGTGCTGGCACAGTTTTTCCTCGCCAGACATAGTGGAAAAGCTTTTTGCTAAGATGTAGACGAGAAGAGACGCTAAAGACGAAGGTACGATGCTCTCCGGAGCTAAGAGCCGCTCCCGGGCGTCTTTCGGCAGAAGCCGCGCTAAGGAGTGCACAGTGAGCGGCACAATCGTCTTTGCGCGAAGAAGCCGCTTCTTCGCCTCCGGGAGCCGGAGAGAGCGGCACCTTCGGAAAGGTGAAGAAGGAAGCTGTACAACACTGGGATTGTGTGCGCAGCTTGCCAACTGATAGAAAACAGTACCTTTGCACTCTCCTGACTTTTCCAATCACATGAACATTCGATTGGAAGCTGTTTTGGACAACTTTTCTTTTCTTCATGCCAAACACTCGGCACACCTCCGTGCAACGTCTAGAATACGATGGGAGATGTTTTCTGTGCTGGCACAGTTTTTCCTCGCCAGACATAGTAGAAAAGCTTTTTGCTAAGATGTAGACGAGAAGAGACGCTAAAGACGAAGGTGCGATGCTGTCCGGAGCTAAGAGCCGCTCCCGGGTGTCTTTCGGCAGAAGCCGCGCTAAGGAGAGCACAGTGAGCGGCACAATCGTCTTTGCGCGAAGAAGCCGCTTCTTCGCCTCCGGGAGCCGGAGAGAGCGGCACCTTCGGAAAGGTGAAGAAGGAAGCTGTACAACACTGGGATTGTGTGCGCAGCTTGCCAACTGATAGAAAACAGTACCTTTGCACTCTCCTGACTTTTCCAATCACATGAACATTCGATTGGAAGCTGTTTTGGACAACTTTTCTTTCCTTCATGCCAAACACTCGGCACACCTCCGTGCAACGTCTAGAACACGATGGGAGATGTTTTCTGTGCTGGCACAGTTTTTCCTCGCCAGACATAGTAGAAAAGCTTTTTGCTAAGATGTAGACGAGAAGAGACGCTAAAGACGAAGGTACGATGCTGTCCGGAGCTAAGAGCCGCTCCCGGGCGTCTTTCGGCAGAAGCCGCGCTAAGGAGTGCACAGTGAGCGGCACAATCGTCTTTGCGCGAAGAAGCCGCTTCTTCGCCTCCGGGAGCCGGAGAGAGCGGCACCTTCGGAAAGGTGAAGAAGGAAGCTGTGCAACACTGGGATTGTGTGCGCAGCTTGCCAACTGATAGAAAACAGTACCTTTGCACTCTCCTGACTTTTCCAATCACATGAACATTCGATTGGAAGCTGTTTTGGACAACTTTTCTTTCCTTCATGCCAAACACTTGGCACACGTCCATGCAACGTCTAGAACACGATGGGAGATGTTTTCTGTGCTGGCACAGTTTTTCCTCGCCAGACATAGCGGAAAAGCTTTTTGCTAAGATGTAGACGAGAAGAGACGCTAAAGACGAAGGTACGATGCTCTCCGGAGCTAAGAGCCGCTCCCGGGCGTCTTTCGGCAGAAGCCGCGCTAAGGAGTGCACAGTGAGCGGCACAATCGTCTTTGCGCGAAGAAGCCGCTTCTTCGCCTCCGGGAGCCGGAGAGAGCGGCACCTTCGGAAAGGTGAAGAAGGAAGCTGTACAACACTGGGATTGTGTGCGCAGCTTGCCAACTGATAGAAAACAGTACCTTTGCACTCTCCTGACTTTTCCAATCACATGAACATTCAATTGGAAGCTGTTTTGGACAACTTTTCTTTTCTTCATGCCAAACACTCGGCACACCTCCGTGCAACGTCTAGAATACGATGGGAGATGTTTTCTGTGCTGGCACAGTTTTTCCTCGCCAGACATAGTAGAAAAGCTTTTTGCTAAGATGTAGACGAGAAGAGACGCTAAAGACGAAGGTACGATGCTGTCCGGAGCTAAGAGCCGCTCCCGGGCGTCTTTCGGCAGAAGCCGCGCTAAGGAGAGCACAGTGAGCGGCACAATCGTCTTTGCGCGAAGAAGCCGCTTCTTCGCCTCCGGGAGCCGGAGAGAGCGGCACCTTCGGAAAGGTGAAGAAGGAAGCTGTACAACACTGGGATTGTGTGCGCAGCTTGCCAACTGCCAGAAAACAGTACCTTTGCACTCTCCTGACTTTTCCAATCACATGAACATTCGATTGGAAGCTGTTTTGGACAACTTTTCTTTCCTTCATGCCAAACACTCGGCACACCTCCGTGCAACGTCTAGAACACGATGGGAGATGTTTTCTGTGCTGGCACAGTTTTTCCTCGCCAGACATAGTAGAAAAGCTTTTTGCTAAGATGTAGACGAGAAGAGACGCTAAAGACGAAGGTACGATGCTGTCCGGAGCTAAGAGCCGCTCCCGGGCGTCTTTCGGCAGAAGCCGCGCTAAGGAGTGCACAGTGAGCGGCACTATCGTCTTTGCGCGAAGAAGCCGCTTCTTCGCCTCCGGGAGCCGGAGAGAGCGGCACCTTCGGAAAGGTGAAGAAGGAAGCTGTACAACACTGGGATTGTGTGCGCAGCTTGCCAACTGATAGAAAACAGTACCTTTGCACTCTCCTGACTTTTCCAATCACATGAACATTCGATTGGAAGCTGTTTTGGACAACTTTTCTTTCCTTCATGCCAAACACTCGGCACACCTCCGTGCAACGTCTAGAACACGATGGGAGATGTTTTCTGTGCTGGCACAGTTTTTCCTCGCCAGACATAGTGGAAAAGCTTTTTGCTAAGATGTAGACGAGAAGAGACGCTAAAGACGAAGGTACGATGCTGTCCGGAGCTAAGAGCCGCTCCCGGGCGTCTTTCGGCAGAAGCCGCGCTAAGGAGTGCACAGTGAGCGGCACAATCGTCTTTGCGCGAAGAAGCCGCTTCTTCGCCTCCGGGAGCCGGAGAGAGCGGCACCTTCGGAAAGGTGAAGAAGGAAGCTGTACAACACTGGGATTGTGTGCGCAGCTTGCCAACTGCCAGAAAACAGTACCTTTGCACTCTCCTGACTTTTCCAATCACATGAACATTCGATTGGAAGCTGTTTTGGACAACTTTTCTTTTCTTCATGCCAAACACTCGGCACACCTCCGTGCAACGTCTAGAATACGATGGGAGATGTTTTCTGTGCTGGCACAGTTTTTCCTCGCCAGACATAGTAGAAAAGCTTTTTGCTAAGATGTAGACGAGAAGAGACGCTAAAGACGAAGGTACGATGCTGTCCGGAGCTAAGAGCCGCTCCCGGGCGTCTTTCGGCAGAAGCCGCGCTAAGGAGAGCACAGTGAGCGGCACAATCGTCTTTGCGCGAAGAAGCCGCTTCTTCGCCTCCGGGAGCCGGAGAGAGCGGCACCTTCGGAAAGGTGAAGAAGGAAGCTGTACAACACTGGGATTGTGTGCGCAGCTTGCCAACTGATAGAAAACAGTACCTTTGCACTCTCCTGACTTTTCCAATCACATGAACATTCGATTGGAAGCTGTTTTGGACAACTTTTCTTTCCTTCATGCCAAACACTCGGCACACCTCCGTGCAACGTCTAGAACACGATGGGAGATGTTTTCTGTGCTGGCACAGTTTTTCCTCGCCAGACATAGTAGAAAAGCTTTTTGCTAAGATGTAGACGAGAAGAGACGCTAAAGACGAAGGTACGATGCTGTCCGGAGCTAAGAGCCGCTCCCGGGCGTCTTTCGGCAGAAGCCGCGCTAAGGAGTGCACAGTGAGCGGCACAATCGTCTTTGCGCGAAGAAGCCGCTTCTTCGCCTCCGGGAGCCGGAGAGAGCGGCACCTTCGGAAAGGTGAAGAAGGAAGCTGTGCAACACTGGGATTGTGTGTGCAGCTTGCCAACTGCTAGAAAACAGTACCTTTGCACTCTCCTGACTTTTCCAATCACATGAACATTCGATTGGAAGCTGTTTTGGACAACTTTTCTTTTCTTCATGCCAAACACTCGGCACACCTCCGTGCAACGTCTAGAACACGATGGGAGATGTTTTCTGTGCTGGCACAGTTTTTCCTCGCCAGACATAGTAGAAAAGCTTTTTGCTAAGATGTAGACGAGAAGAGACGCTAAAGACGAAGGTACGATGCTGTCCGGAGCTAAGAGCCGCTCCCGGGCGTCTTTCGGCAGAAGCCGCGCTAAGGAGAGCACAGTGAGCGGCACAATCGTCTTTGCGCGAAGAAGCCGCTTCTTCGCCTCCGGGAGCCGGAGAGAGCGGCACCTTCGGAAAGGTGAAGAAGGAAGCTGTACAACACTGGGATTGTGTGCGCAGCTTGCCAACGGCCAGAAAACAGTACCTTTGCACTCTCCTGACTTTTCCAATCACATGAACATTCGATTGGAAGCTGTTTTGGACAACTTTTCTTTCCTTCATGCCAAACACTTGGCACACGTCCGTGCAACGTCTAGAACACGATGGGAGATGTTTTCTGTGCTGGCACAGTTTTTCCTCGCCAGACATAGTAGAAAAGCTTTTTGCTAAGATGTAGACGAGAAGAGACGCTAAAGACGAAGGTACGATGCTGTCCAGAGCTAAGAGCCGCTCCCGGGCGTCTTTCGGCAGAAGCCGCGCTAAGGAGTGCACAGTGAGCGGCACTATCGTCTTTGCGCGAAGAAGCCGCTTCTTCGCCTCCGGGAGCCGGAGAGAGCGGCACCTTCGGAAAGGTGAAGAAGGAAGCTGTACAACACTGGGATTGTGTGCGCAGCTTGCCAACTGATAGAAAACAGTACCTTTGCACTCTCCTGACTTTTCCAATCACATGAACATTCGATTGGAAGCTGTTTTGGACAACTTTTCTTTTCTTCATGCCAAACACTCGGCAAACCTCCGTGCAACGTCTAGAATACGATGGGAGATGTTTTCTGTGCTGGCACAGTTTTTCCTCGCCAGACATAGTGGAAAAGCTTTTTGCTAAGATGTAGACGAGAAGAGACGCTAAAGACGAAGGTACGATGCTCTCCGGAGCTAAGAGCCGCTCCCGGGCGTCTTTCGGCAGAAGCCGCGCTAAGGAGAGCACAGTGAGCGGCACAATCGTCTTTGCGCGAAGAAGCCGCTTCTTCGCCTCCGGGAGCCGGAGAGAGCGGCACCTTCGGAAAGGTGAAGAAGGAAGCTGTACAACACTGGGATTGTGTGCGCAGCTTGCCAACTGATAGAAAACAGTACCTTTGCACTCTCCTGACTTTTCCAATCACATGAACATTCGATTGGAAGCTGTTTTGGACAACTTTTCTTTCCTTCATGCCAAACACTCGGCACACCTCCGTGCAACGTCTAGAACACGATGGGAGATGTTTTCTGTGCTGGCACAGTTTTTCCTCGCCAGACATAGTAGAAAAGCTTTTTGCTAAGATGTAGACGAGAAGAGACGCTAAAGACGAAGGTACGATGCTGTCCGGAGCTAAGAGCCGCTCCCGGGCGTCTTTCGGCAGAAGCCGCGCTAAGGAGTGCACAGTGTGCGGCACTATCGTCTTTGCGCGAAGAAGCCGCTTCTTCGCCTCCGGGAGCCGGAGAGAGCGGCACCTTCGGAAAGGTGAAGAAGGAAGCTGTACAACACTGGGATTGTGTGCGCAGCTTGCCAACTGATAGAAAACAGTACCTTTGCACTCTCCTGACTTTTCCAATCACATGAACATTCGATTGGAAGCTGTTTTGGACAACTTTTCTTTTCTTCATGCCAAACACTCGGCACACCTCCGTGCAACGTCTAGAACACGATGGGAGATGTTTTCTGTGCTGGCACAATTTCTCCTTGCCAGACATAGTAGAAAATCTTTTTGCTAAGATGTAGACGACAAGAGAGGCTAAGGACTGGATGTAAGCAAATGACACTCATCTTCAAAAAAGGCAATTCGGAGGACTCGCAATCGTACAAACCAGCCAGCCTCTTTTTTATACCCAGGAAGTTGATGAAGCAGCTCTTCTTGGAAAATCTTGCCAGGCACATGAAAGACGACACAATAATGTAGTTAGCATGATTTTTCAGGGGCATTTCATGCTGAACATAACTTGAAACTCCTCTGATGAATCAACTTGACTGGTAGATGAAGGGAATATTATCTGCCTGGGCTTCAGGGAGGTTTTTGACATATCTCTACATGGCAGCACACATCCATATGGAAGCAATAGTGCAAAGGGGAGGGAATCAGTGTCTTTTCAGTGATGCTGAGTGAAAAGACAAGAGGCAGTGGGCACACACTGAAATACAGGAACATCAGGAAATGATTCTTTACTGTGAGGGTGAGTGAACCACGGCACAGACTGCCCAGAAAGATTGTGGAGCCTGGATCTTTGAAGACATTAAAGTACACCCAGATAGAATCCTGGGCAAGAGGCTCTAGGTATCCTGGTTTAGGCAGGGGGGTTGGGCCTGGTTAGCCCCACCAACCCCTTCCACTCTCATTCATTCTGTGCTAGTGAATTCTCTTCAAGATGCATTTCAAGCACTGGCATGACAAAGTTCTGTGCAGACACAGATCCAAATGGACATGGCATCTAAGTTCCTTAAGCAGTCTTCAAGAAGAATGTAAACCTCTGGGGCAAGTGTCTCTTCCCTAACTGAATCCCTTTCATGGGAAAATTCCCAGCTCTAGAAAGATCTTCTGATACGCATGCTTAAGACTGACACTGGCTGAGCAAATTTCTCCCTATGTGTATCTAAGACCAGTTAGGATCTTCACCCAAAGTGCTGTCAACATAGTCACAGAATGCCTATTGTTAAGAAGTGACAACTTCCATCAGAATGGCAACTATTGGTCCACCAAATGGATGAATGGATGGGAATTATCTGCTTGGGTTAAAAACAAAAAGAAAGAGTTGGTCTTTACTTATCAATTTCATTGCAATATTGATAAGGGAAGAAAAAGACCTAAGTCCTTGACTTTCTTAACTGGAGGAAAGATTTTAAAAATTCCTTGTAAAAATGTATGATCACAATCAGACTATTGAAACCATTTGAGTTGGGAAAAAAGTTCCAAAATTGTCTAGAGAGTGGCAAAGAAGCCAAGAAAATAGGAAAGAAACAAAAAGAGGGCAAAAGAGTAAGCTTCAGTGTACAAGCTCGTTCTAGAAGTAGTCTGCCGGGGAAAGGAAGCCCCAGTTGAATTTCCAATGTATTCCTGAGCTTGATTCAGTAACTGGTCAATGTAAAAACCAATCCTTTTCTATAACTTCTTCCAGCAACAAAAACTCCAACAGGTTGACACTACCATCATGCCTGTTCCAGACATATTTCAAAGAGAAATGATGATTTTCTTGAAAACCTACTTGCATAAAAGTTGCAAGATGGTGGAGGGATTGCCACATCCTCCTTCCTCCATCTGGCTTGAAAGTAGATTTGATAAAATATGCAACAAAGCACATGATTTATAAGGTAGAGTGAAATGGATGATTTGGGAATTGATCTCTTGTTGATAGTAAACTTCACATCCACTCTGTGTGACCTTTCTAAAACAAAATGTGGAGCTGAGGCATGAATCTGCCACAACAATTGTAAAGCAAACATACACACTCCCCTTCACATGCCCCCCCTTCCACACACACCTAGGCACACACAGAGATCAGCATAGCAGATCATGAACACCTTGGAAAAGACTGAAATGCTCAATGCCTCTCTTGATGGGCAAAAGAGCTGGTGCAGTAATTCAAATGCCTGGTGCAAAAATTCTGTTTCATATTTAGCTCCTATTTAAAACACAGCTTTTCATTTCATTCTATTTACAGAATATTTTCTTTTCATTTGTTTCTTTAAAATTACTTAGTTCTCACCTGTTGTATGTCTAGGAATATTTTCTTCCAAAAATAGAAAAAAATAGATGCTATCTTTTCAGCAGAAAACATTGGTTGATACAATTTTAAACCATCATGATATGGAAGAATTGTTCTGTCCCTCTCGAAGGTGGAAGAAGCATTTGGATCACAGATCATCTACAATGAAATACTTGACATGTTTAAGATGCTTTCAATCAATTTTGATCGTCAATTGCTTCTTCGTTGTAAACAGTCATTTTTCAGTGAAGGGAAAGTGTGTGTGGTATATCTACATGATGTGTTCAAACCCAGTTCCTACTAATGGCCAGGCTGAATTCCAGGAAATAACGTCCCAAATGATATTTTGCCGCCTTCTTTGGCACTTCATGAAATCTTACCATGATGAAGTGCTGAAACACAGAGATTTTCTCTTAGAGAGTGTCTCATGTTGTAACCCATCCCATGGATTTTATGCTGTAATTCTTATCTCTTTTAAAATTTGCTATCTTCTGTACAGTTTTCATGAACATTTCTGTTACAGTAGTGAATAGCACAGATAAATGTAATTTTGTACAACTTTGAATTTACCCCAAGAGCTGAGAGAAAACTTGCTCCTATACTTCAATCCCAGTTTCTTCTATAGTCCAACTTTGTTTCTCTACCATCAAGCTTCTCCTTTGTTGCTGCTCCAAGGCCCGTCCAAGCTGACCTTGAATACTTTCAGGGATGGGACACCCACAACTTCCCTGGGCAACCTGTTCCAGTGTTCCAGCACTCCCACAGTAAAAAAGGCCTTCCTTTCATCTAATATGTGTAGGAAATCATAAATCTAGGCATAGAAATTTGGAGTGCAAATTTGAAATTCTTTTGATTTGAAGCACATTTTATATGAATACTGACTTACAGATGACTAAAAGATGTTGATGGGCATTTGAGCTGACAAGTTTTGAAAAAGTGTACGGAAATTAACATTGAAACCACTAAAATTAAAAACTTCTTCCCATTTTCTTTCTCGTCTCCTATTCAAAATTGCAAATGTCAGATATCAGTGCTTCATGCAAACCTCTCAGATGCTCTCAGGGAAAAAGCATTTATTTCAGACTAAGTTGCGGTTGACGTAGAACACTGCCTTTAACAGCTGCAGTGTGCCTGGAATTCAGGGCTTCCTGTTTGAAAAAATCCTATCTCTAGGCTGAACCCTAACCCTAAGCCTAGGCAGATAAATCAGCCTGGGTATAGGGATGTTCCCAAGGAAAAAAGCACTGGAAGGAGCATGTTGAGGCAATTTTTGGCTGCCCTTGGGAAGCCTTTTGCAGCTGCACTGGGTCTGGAGCTCAGGGTTTACTGATTTAAAATCCCTATCACTTGGCGTGACCATAGGTGCAACTGGAGGCAAGTAAATCAGCTTAGGTTCAATGATGGTCCCAAGGAAAAAGCGCTGGAGGCAGCCATGTTGTGGCACTTTTCCCCTCCTCTTGGGTAGTCCTTGGCAGCTGCTGTGTTCTTGGAACTCAGGGCTTTCTGGTTAAAAAAACACTAACCCTAGGCGTAACTCGAACCCTCACCCTAGGAAGGAAAATCAGCCTATGGTTCGGGATGGACTCATGAGAATAGCAGCAGAGGCAGCCAAGTGGTGTAAGTTCTGCGGCCCTCTTGGGATGCCTTGAACAGCTGCAGTGTGCCTGGAGCTAAGGGCTTCCTAGTTTTAAAAATCCTAGCCCTAGGCCTAACCCTTACAGTAACCCTAGGAAGGTAAATCAGCCTGGTGTTAGGCTTCTTGCCAAGGAAAAAGCCGTGAAAGCAGCCATGTTGTGGCACTTTTGCACTCCCTTTTGGATGCCTTTCACAGCTCCAGTGTGCCTGGAACTCAGGGCTTCCTGATTTTAAAAATCCTAGCCCTAGGCCGAACCCCAACCCTAAGACGAGAAAGGCAAATCAGCCAGGAATTAGGCATGTCCCCAAGGAAAAAGCTGTGGAGGCAGGCATGTTGTGGTACTTTTGCGCTCTTCTTGGCTAGTCCTTCGCAGCTGCTGTGTTCTTGGAACTCAGGGCTTTCTGGTTAATAGAACCCTTACCCTAGGCGTAACTCAAACCTTAACCCTAGGAAGGAAAATCAGCCTATGGTTCGGGATGGTCTCATGAGAATAGCAGCAGAGGCAGCCAAGTTGTGTCACTTTTGCGCTCCCCTTGGGATGCCTTTAACAGCTGCATGTGCCTGGAGCCCAGGGCTTCCTGGTTTTAAAAGTCCTAGGCCTAAGCCTAACAGTAACCCTAGGAAGGTAAATCAGCCGCGTATTAGGGTTCTTCCTAAGGGAAAAGCTGTGAAAGCAGCCATGTTGTGGCACTTCTGCACTCCCTTTGGGATACCTTTGGCAGATGCAGTAAGCCTGGAACTCAGGGCTTCCTGGTTAAAATCTCCAAGCCCTAGGCTGAACCCTAACCCTAACCCTAGGCAGATAAATCAGCCTTGGTATACTGATGGTGCCAAGGAAAAAGCTGTGAAAGCTGCCATGTTGTTGCACTTTTGTACTCCCCTTGGGATGCCTTGAACAGCTGCAGTGTGCCTGGAGCTAAGGGCTTCCTAGTTTTAAAAATCCTAGCCCTAGGCCTAAGCCTTACAGTAACCCTGGGAAGGGAAATCAGCCTGGTGTTAGGCTTCTTCCTAAGGGAAAAGCCGTGAAAGCAGCCATGTTGTGGCACTTTTGCACTCCCTTTTGGATGCCTTTCACAGCTCCAGTGTGCCTGGAACTCAGGGCTTCCTGATTTTAAAAATCCTAGCCCTAGGCCGAACCCCAACCCTAAGACGAGAAAGGCAAATCAGCCAGGAATTAGGCATGTCCCCAAGGAAAAAGCTGTGGAGGCAGGCATGTTGTGGTACTTTTGCGCTCTTCTTGGGTAGTCCTTCGCAGCTGCTGTGTTCTTGGAACTCAGGGCTTTCTGGTTAATAGAACCCTTACCCTAGGCGTAAGTCAAACCTTAACCCTAGGAAGGAAAATCAGCCTATTGTTCAGGATGGTCTCATGGAAATATCAGTGGTGGCAGCCAAGTTGTGTCACTTCTGCAGCCCTCTTGGGATGCCTTTAACAGCTGCATGTGCCTGGAGCCCAGGGCTTCCTGGTTTTAAAAGTCCTAGGCCTAAGCCTAACAGTAACCCTAGGAAGGTAAATCAGCCGCGTATTAGGGTTCTTCCTAAGGGAAAAGCCGTGAAAGCAGCCATGTTGTGGCACTTCTGCACTCCCTTTGGGATGCTTTGTGCAGATGAAGTAAGCCTGGAACTCAGGGCTTGCGAGTTAAAAAAATCCTAGCCCTAGGCCGAACCCCAACCCTAAGACGAGAAAGGCAAATCAGCCAGGAATTAGGCATGTCCCCAAGGAAAAAGCTGTGGAGGCAGGCATGTTGTGGTACTTTTGCGCTCTTCTTGGCTAGTCCTTCGCAGCTGCTGTGTTCTTGGAACTCAGGGCTTTCTGGTTAATAGAACCCTTACCCCAGGCGTAACTCAAACCTTAACCCTAGGAAGGAAAATCAGCCTATTTTTCGGGATGGTCTCATGGAAATATCAGTGGTGGCAGCCAAGTTGTGTCACTTTTGCGCTCCCCTTGGGATGCCTTTCGCAGCTGCAGTGTGCCTGGAGCCCAGGGCTTCCTGGTTTTAAAAGTCCTAGGCCTAAGCCTAACAGTAACCCTAGGAAGGTAAATCAGCCACGTATTAGGGTTCTTCCTAAGGGAAAAGCCGTGAAAGCAGCCATGTTGTGGCACTTTTGCACTCCCTTTTGGATGCCTTTGGCAGATGAAGAAGGCCTGGAACTCAGGGCTTCCTAGTTAAAAATATCCTAGCCCTAGGCCGAACCCCAACCCTAAGACGAGAATGGCAAATCAGCCAGGGATTAGGCATGTCCCCAAGGAAAAAGCTGTGGAGGCAGGCACGTTGTGTAATTTTTGCGCTCTTCTTGGGTAGTCCTTCGCAGCTGCTGTGTTCTTGGAGCTCAGGGCTTTCTGGTTAATAGAACTCTTACCCTAGGCGTAACTCAAACCTTAACCCTAGGAAGGAAAATCAGCCTATGGTTCAGGATGGTCTCATGAGAATAGAAGCAGAGGCAGCCAAGTTGTGTCACTTCTGCAGCCCTCTTGGGATGCCTTTCGCAGCTGCATGTGCCTGGAGCCCAGGGCTTCCTGGTTTTAAAAGTCCTAGGCCTAAGCCTAACAGTAACCCTAGGAAGGTAAATCAGCCGCGTATTAGGGTTCTTCCTAAGGGAAAAGCCGTGAAAGCAGCCATGTTGTGGCACTTCTGCACTCCCTTTGGGATGCTTTTGGCAGATGAAGTAAGCCTGGAACTCAGGGCTTCCTAGTTAAAAAAATCCTAGCCCTAGGCCGAACCCCAAGCCTAAGACGAGAAAGGCAAATCAGCCAGGAATTAGGCATGTCCCAAAGGAAAAAGCTGTGGAGGCAGGCATGTTGTGGTACTTTTGCGCTCTTCTTGGCTAGTCCTTCGCAGCTGCTGTGTTCTTGGAACTCAGGGCTTTCTGGTTAATAGAACCCTTACCCCAGGCGTAACTCAAACCTTAACCCTAGGAAGGAAAATCAGCCTATGGTTCGGGATGGTCTCATGAGAATAGAAGCAGAGGCAGCAAAGTTGTGTCAGTTCTGCGGCCCTCTTGGGATGCCTTGAACAGCTGCAGTGTGCCTGGAGCTAACGGCTTCCTACTTTTAAAAATCCTAGCCCTAGGCCTAACCCTTACAGTAACCCTGTGAAGGGAAATCAGCCTGGTGTTAGGCTTCTTGCCAAGGAAAAAGCCGTGAAAGCAGCCATGTTGTGGCACTTTTGCACTCCCTTTTGGATGCCTTTCACAGCTCCAGTGTGCCTGGAACTCAGGGCTTCCTGATTTTAAAAATCCTAGCCCTAGGCCGAACCCCAACCCTAAGACGAGAAAGGCAAATCAGCCAGGAATTAGGCATGTCCCCAAGGAAAAAGCTGTGGAGGCAGGCATGTTGTGGTACTTTTGCGCTCTTCTTGGGAAGTCCTTCCCAGCTGCTGTGTTCTTCGGAACTCAGGGCTTTCTGGTTAATAGAACCCTTACCCTAGGCGTAACTCAAACCTTAACCCTAGGAAGGAAAATCAGCCTATGGTTCAGGATGGTCTCATGAGAATAGAAGCAGAGGCATCCAAGTTGTGTCAGTTCTGCGGCCCTCTTGGGATGCCTTGAACAGCTGCAGTGCGCCTGGAGCTAAGGGCTTCCTAGTTTTAAAAATCCTAGCCCTAGGCCTAACCCTTACAGTAACCCTAGGAAGGTAAATCAGCCTGGTGTTAGGCTTCTTGCCAAGGAAAAAGCCGTGAAAGCAGCCATGTTGTGGCACTTTTGCACTCCCTTTTGGATGCCTTTCACAGCTCCAGTGTGCCTGGAACTCAGGGCTTCCTGATTTTAAAAATCCTAGCCCTAGGCCGAACCCCAACCCTAAGACGAGAAAGGCAAATCAGCCAGGAATTAGGCATGTCCCCAAGGAAAAAGCTGTGGAGGCAGGCATGTTGTGGTACTTTTGCGCTCTTCTTGGGTAGTCTTTCGCAGCTGCTGTGTTCTTGGAGCTTAGGGCTTTCTGGTTAATAGAACCCTTACCCTAGGCGTAACTCAAACCTTAACCCTAGGAAGGAAAATCAGCCTATGATTCGGGATGGTCTCATGGAAATATCAGTGGTGGCAGCCAAGTTGTGTCACTTTTGCGCTCCCCTTGGGATGCCTTTCGCAGCTGCAGTGTGCCTGGAGCCCAGGGCTTCCTGGTTTTAAAAGTCCTAGGCCTAAGCCTAACAGTAACCCTAGGAAGGTAAATCAGCTGGGTATTAGGGTTCTTCCTAAGGGAAAAGCCGTGAAAGCAGCCATGTTGTGGCACTTCTACACTCCCTTTGGGATGCCTTTGGCAGATGCAGTAAGCCTGGAACTCAGGGCTTCCTAGTTAAAAATATCCTAGCCCTAGGCCGAACCCCAACCCTAAGACGAGAAAGGCAAATCAGCCAGGAATTAGGCATGTCCCCAAGGAAAAAGCTGTGGAGGCAGGCATGTTGTGGTACTTTTTCGCTCTTCTTGGGTAGTCCTTCGCAGCTGCTGTGTTCTTGGAACTCAGGTCTTTCTGGTTAATAGAACTCTTACCCTAGGCGTAACTCAAACCTTAACCCTAGGAAGGAAAATCAGCCTATGGTTCAGGATGGTCTCATGAGAATAGCAGCAGAGGCAGCCAAGTTGTGTCACTTCTGCAGCCCTCTTGGGATGCCTTTCGCAGCTGCATGTGCCTGGAGCCCAGGGCTTCCTGGTTTTAAAAGTCCTAGGCCTAAGCCTAACAGTAACCCTAGGAAGGTAAATCAGCCGCGTATTAGGGTTCTTCCTAAGGGAAAAGCCGTGAAAGCAGCCATGTTGTGGCACTTCTGCATTCCCTTTGGGATGCTTTTGGCAGATGAAGTAAGCCTGGAACTCAGGGCTTCCTAGTTAAAAAAATCCTAGCCCTAGGCCGAACCCCAACCCTAAGACGAGAAAGGCAAATCAGCCAGGAATTAGGCATGTCCCCAAGGAAAAAGCTGTGGAGGCAGGCATGTTGTGGTACTTTTGCGCTCTTCTTGGCTAGTCCTTCGCAGCTGCTGTGTTCTTGGAACTCAGGGCTTTCTGGTTAATAGAACCCTTACCCCAGGCGTAACTCAAACCTTAACCCTAGGAAGGAAAATCAGCCTATGGTTCTGGATGGTCTCATGAGAATAGAAGCAGAGGCGGCCAAGTTGTGTCACTTTTGCGCTCCCCTTGGGATGGCTTTCGCAGCTGCAGTGTGCCTGGAGCCCAGGGCTTCCTGGTTTTAAAAGTCCTAGGCCTAAGCCTAACAGTAACCCTAGGAAGGTAAATCAGCCGCGTATTAGGGTTCTTCCTAAGGGAAAAGCCGTGAAAGCAGCCATGTTGTGGCACTTCTACACTCCCTTTGGGATTCCTTTGGCAGATGCAGTGAGCCTGGAACTCAGGGCTTGCGAGTTAAAAAAATCCTAGCCCTAGGCCGAACCCCAACCCTAAGACGAGAAAGGCAAATCAGCCAGGAATTAGGCATGTCCCCAAGGAAAAAGCTGTGGAGGCAGGCATGTTGTGGTACTTTTGCGCTCTTCTTGGGTAGTCCTTCGCAGCTGCTGTGTTCTTGGAACTCAGGTCTTTCTGGTTAATAGAACTCTTACCCTAGGCGTAACTCAAACCTTAACCCTAGGAAGGAAAATCAGCCTATGGTTCGGGATGGTCTCATGAGAATAGAAGCAGAGGCAGCCAAGTTGTGTCACTTCTGCGGCCCTCTTGGGATGCCTTTAACAGCTGCAGTGTGCCTGGAGCCCAGGGCTTCCTGGTTTTAAAAGTCCTAGGCCTAAGCCTAACAGTAACCCTAGGAAGGTAAATCAGCCGGGTGTTAGGGTTCTTCCTAAGGGAAAAGCTGTGAAAGCAGCCATGTTGTGGCACTTTTGCACTCCCTTTGGGATGCCTTTGGCATATGCAGTAAGCCTGGAACTCAGGGCTTCCTGGTTAAAAAACTCCAAGCCCTAGGCTGAACCCTAACCCTAACCCTAGGCAGATAAAACAGCCTGGGTATAGGGATGGTGCCTAGGAAAAAGCTGTGAAAGCTGCCATGTTGTTGCACTTTTGTACTCCCCTTGGGATGCCTTGAACAGCTGCAGTGTGCCTGGAGCTAAGGGCTTCCTAGTTTTAAAAATCCTAGCCCTAGGCCTAAGCCTTACAGTAACCCTGGGAAGGGAAATCAGCCTGGTGTTAGGCTTCTTGCCAAGGAAAAAGCCGTGAAAGCAGCCATGTTGTGGCACTTTTGCACTCCCTTTTGGATGCCTTTCACAGCTCCAGTGTGCCTGGAACTCAGGGCTTCCTGATTTTAAAAATCCTAGCCCTAGGCCGAACCCCAACCCTAAGACGAGAAAGGCAAATCAGCCAGGAATTAGGCATGTCCCCAAGGAAAAAGCTGTGGAGGCAGGCATGTTGTGGTACTTTTGCGCTCTTCTTGGGTAGTCCTTCGCAGCTGCTGTGTTCTTGGAACTCAGGGCTTTCTGGTTAATAGAACCCTTACCCTAGGCGTAAGTCAAACCTTAACCCTAGGAAGGAAAATCAGCCTATTGTTCAGGATGGTCTCATGGAAATATCAGTGGTGGCAGCCAAGTTGTGTCACTTCTGCAGCCCTCTTGGGATGCCTTTAACAGCTGCATGTGCCTGGAGCCCAGGGCTTCCTGGTTTTAAAAGTCCTAGGCCTAAGCCTAACAGTAACCCTAGGAAGGTAAATCAGCCGCGTATTAGGGTTCTTCCTAAGGGGAAAGCCGTGAAAGCAGCCATGTTGTGGCACTTCTGCACTCCCTTTGGGATGCTTTTTGCAGATGAAGTAAGCCTGGAACTCAGGG
Organism: Ammospiza maritima maritima; assembly: GCA_036010785.1. Taxonomy (NCBI): domain Eukaryota; kingdom Metazoa; phylum Chordata; class Aves; order Passeriformes; family Passerellidae; genus Ammospiza; species Ammospiza maritima. The sequence goes on from JAYKTQ010000121.1 coordinate 856,006, forward strand.
CTTCCTAGTTAAAAAAATCCTAGCCCTAGGCCGAACCCCAACCCTAAGACGAGAAAGGCAAATCAGCCAGGAATTAGGCATGTCCCCAAGGAAAAAGCTGTGGAGGCAGGCATGTTGTGGTACTTTTGCGCTCTTCTTGGCTAGTCCTTCGCAGCTGCTGTGTTCTTGGAACTCAGGGCTTTCTGTTTAATAGAACGCTTACCCCAGGCGTAACTCAAACCTTAACCCTAGGAAGGAAAATCAGCCTATTGTTCGGGATGGTCTCATGGAAATATCAGTGGTGGCAGCCAAGTTGTCTCACTTTTGCGCTCCCCTTGGGATGCCTTTCGCAGCTGCAGTGTGCCTGGAGCCCAGGGCTTCCTGGTTTTAAAAGTCCTAGGCCTAAGCCTAACAGTAACCCTAGGAAGGTAAATCAGCCACGTATTAGGGTTCTTCCTAAGGGAAAAGCCGTGAAAGCAGCCATGTTGTGGCACTTTTGCACACCCTTTGGGATGCCTTTGGCAGATGAAGTAGGCCTGGAACTCAGGGCTTCCTAGTTAAAAAAATCCTAGCCCTAGGCCGAACCCCAACCCTAAGACGAGAATGGCAAATCAGCCAGGGATTAGGCATGTCCCCAAGGAAAAAGCTGTGGAGGCAGGCACGTTGTGTAATTTTTGCGCTCTTCTTGGGTAGTCCTTTGCAGCTGCTGTGTTCTTGGAGCTCAGGGCTTTCTGGTTAATAGAACCCTTACCCTAGGCCTAACTCAAACCTTAACCCTAGGAAGGAAAATCAGCCTATGGTTCAGGATGGTCTCATGAGAATAGAAGCAGAGGCAGCCAAGTTGTGTCACTTCTGCGGCCCTCTTGGGATGCCTTTCGCAGCTGCAGTGTGCCTGGAGCCCAGGGCTTCCTGGTTTTAAAAGTCCTAGGCCTAAGCCTAACAGTAACCCTAGGAAGGTAAATCAGCCGGGTATTAGGGTTCTTCCTAAGGGAAAAGCCGTGAAAGCAGCCATGTTGTGGCACTTCTACACTCCCTTTGGGATTCCTTTGGCAGATGCAGTGAGCCTGGAACTCAGGGCTTGCGAGTTAAAAAAATCCTAGCCCTAGGCCGAACCCCAACCCTAAGACGAGAAAGGCAAATCAGCCAGGAATTAGGCATGTCCCCAAGGAAAAAGCTGTGGAGGCAGGCATGTTGTGGTACTTTTGCGCTCTTCTTGGGTAGTCCTTCGCAGCTGCTGTGTTCTTGGAACTCAGGTCTTTCTGGTTAATAGAACTCTTACCCTAGGCGTAACTCAAACCTTAACCCTAGGAAGGAAAATCAGCCTATGGTTCGGGATGGTCTCATGAGAATAGAAGCAGAGGCAGCCAAGTTGTGTCACTTCTGCGGCCCTCTTGGGATGCCTTTAACAGCTGCAGTGTGCCTGGAGCCCAGGGCTTCCTGGTTTTAAAAGTCCTAGGCCTAAGCCTAACAGTAACCCTAGGAAGGTAAATCAGCCGGGTGTTAGGGTTCTTCCTAAGGGAAAAGCTGTGAAAGCAGCCATGTTGTGGCACTTTTGCACTCCCTTTGGGATGCCTTTGGCATATGCAGTAAGCCTGGAACTCAGGGCTTCCTGGTTAAAAAACTCCAAGCCCTAGGCTGAACCCTAACCCTAACCCTAGGCAGATAAAACAGCCTGGGTATAGGGATGGTGCCTAGGAAAAAGCTGTGAAAGCTGCCATGTTGTTGCACTTTTGTACTCCCCTTGGGATGCCTTGAACAGCTGCAGTGTGCCTGGAGCTAAGGGCTTCCTAGTTTTAAAAATCCTAGCCCTAGGCCTAAGCCTTACAGTAACCCTGGGAAGGGAAATCAGCCTGGTGTTAGGCTTCTTGCCAAGGAAAAAGCCGTGAAAGCAGCCATGTTGTGGCACTTTTGCACTCCCTTTTGGATGCCTTTCACAGCTCCAGTGTGCCTGGAACTCAGGGCTTCCTGATTTTAAAAATCCTAGCCCTAGGCCGAACCCCAACCCTAAGACGAGAAAGGCAAATCAGCCAGGAATTAGGCATGTCCCCAAGGAAAAAGCTGTGGAGGCAGGCATGTTGTGGTACTTTTGCGCTCTTCTTGGGTAGTCCTTCGCAGCTGCTGTGTTCTTGGAACTCAGGGCTTTCTGGTTAATAGAACCCTTACCCTAGGCGTAAGTCAAACCTTAACCCTAGGAAGGAAAATCAGCCTATTGTTCAGGATGGTCTCATGGAAATATCAGTGGTGGCAGCCAAGTTGTGTCACTTCTGCAGCCCTCTTGGGATGCCTTTAACAGCTGCATGTGCCTGGAGCCCAGGGCTTCCTGGTTTTAAAAGTCCTAGGCCTAAGCCTAACAGTAACCCTAGGAAGGTAAATCAGCCGCGTATTAGGGTTCTTCCTAAGGGGAAAGCCGTGAAAGCAGCCATGTTGTGGCACTTCTGCACTCCCTTTGGGATGCTTTTTGCAGATGAAGTAAGCCTGGAACTCAGGGCTTCCTAGTTAAAAAAATCCTAGCCCTAGGCCGAACCCCAACCCTAAGACGAGAAAGGCAAATCAGCCAGGAATTAGGCATGTCCCCAAGGAAAAAGCTGTGGAGGCAGGCATGTTGTGGTACTTTTGCGCTCTTCTTGGCTAGTCCTTCGCAGCTGCTGTGTTCTTGGAACTCAGGGCTTTCTGTTTAATAGAACGCTTACCCCAGGCGTAACTCAAACCTTAACCCTAGGAAGGAAAATCAGCCTATTGTTCGGGATGGTCTCATGGAAATATCAGTGGTGGCAGCCAAGTTGTCTCACTTTTGCGCTCCCCTTGGGATGCCTTTCGCAGCTGCAGTGTGCCTGGAGCCCAGGGCTTCCTGGTTTTAAAAGTCCTAGGCCTAAGCCTAACAGTAACCCTAGGAAGGTAAATCAGCCACGTATTAGGGTTCTTCCTAAGGGAAAAGCCGTGAAAGCAGCCATGTTGTGGCACTTTTGCACACCCTTTGGGATGCCTTTGGCAGATGAAGTAGGCCTGGAACTCAGGGCTTCCTAGTTAAAAAAATCCTAGCCCTAGGCCGAACCCCAACCCTAAGACGAGAATGGCAAATCAGCCAGGGATTAGGCATGTCCCCAAGGAAAAAGCTGTGGAGGCAGGCACGTTGTGTAATTTTTGCGCTCTTCTTGGGTAGTCCTTTGCAGCTGCTGTGTTCTTGGAGCTCAGGGCTTTCTGGTTAATAGAACCCTTACCCTAGGCCTAACTCAAACCTTAACCCTAGGAAGGAAAATCAGCCTATGGTTCAGGATGGTCTCATGAGAATAGAAGCAGAGGCAGCCAAGTTGTGTCACTTCTGCGGCCCTCTTGGGATGCCTTTCGCAGCTGCAGGTGCCTGGAGCCCAGGGCTTCCTGGTTTTAAAAGTCCTAGGCCTAAGCCTAACAGTAACCCTAGGAAGGTAAATCAGCCGCGTATTAGGGTTCTTCCTAAGGGAAAAGCCGTGAAAGCAGCCATGTTGTGGCACTTCTGCACTCCCTTTGGGATGCTTTTGGCAGATGAAGAAAGCCTGGAACTCAGGGCTTCCTAGTTAAAAAAATCCTAGCCCTAGGCCGAACCCCAACCCTAAGACGAGAAAGGCAAATCAGCCAGGAATTAGGCATGTCCCAAAGGAAAAAGCTGTGGAGGCAGGCATGTTGTGGTACTTTTGCGCTCTTCTTGGCTAGTCCTTCGCAGCTGCTGTGTTCTTGGAACTCAGGGCTTTCTGGTTAATAGAACCCTTACCCCAGGCGTAACTCAAACCTTAACCCTAGGAAGGAAAATCAGCCTATGGTTCGGGATGGTCTCATGAGAATAGCAGCAGAGGCAGCCAAGTTGTGTCAGTTCTGCGGCCCTCTTGGGATGCCTTGAACAGCTGCAGTGTGCCTGGAGCTAACGGCTTCCTACTTTTAAAAATCCTAGCCCTAGGCCTAACCCTTACAGTAACCCTGTGAAGGGAAATCAGCCTGGTGTTAGGCTTCTTGCCAAGGAAAAAGCCGTGAAAGCAGCCATGTTGTGGCACTTTTGCACTCCCTTTTGGATGCCTTTCACAGCTCCAGTGTGCCTGGAACTCAGGGCTTCCTGATTTTAAAAATCCTAGCCCTAGGCCGAACCCCAACCCTAAGACGAGAAAGGCAAATCAGCCAGGAATTAGGCATGTCCCCAAGGAAAAAGCTGTGGAGGCAGGCATGTTGTGGTACTTTTGCGCTCTTCTTGGGAAGTCCTTCGCAGCTGCTGTGTTCTTCGGAACTCAGGGCTTTCTGGTTAATAGAACACTTACCCTAGGCGTAACTCAAACCTTAACCCTAGGAAGGAAAATCAGCCTATGGTTCAGGATGGTCTCATGAGAATAGAAGCAGAGGCATCCAAGTTTTGTCAGTTCTGCGGCCCTCTTGGGATGCCTTGAACAGCTGCAGTGTGCCTGGAGCTAACGGCTTCCTACTTTTAAAAATCCTAGCCCTAGGCCTAACCCTTACAGTAACCCTAGGAAGGTAAATCAGCCTGGTGTTAGGCTTCTTGCCAAGGAAAAAGCCGTGAAAGCAGCCATGTTGTGGCACTTTTGCACTCCCTTTTGGATGCCTTTCACAGCTCCAGTGTGCCTGGAACTCAGGGCTTCGTGATTTTAAAAATCCTAGCCCTAGTCCGAACCCCAACCCTAAGACGAGAAAGGCAAATCAGCCAGGAATTAGGCATGTCCCCAAGGAAAAAGCTGTGGAGGCAGGCATGTTGTGGTACTTTTGCGCTCTTCTTGGCTAGTCCTTCGCAGCTGCTGTGTTCTTGGAACTCAGGTCTTTCTGGTTAATAGAACCCTTACCCTAGGCGTAACTCAAACCTTAACCCTAGGAAGGAAAATCAGCCTATGGTTCGGGATGGTCTCATGGAAATATCAGTGGTGGCAGCCAAGTTGTGTCACTTTTGCGCTCCCCTTGGGATGCCTTTAACAGCTGCAGTGTGCCTGGAGCCCAGGGCTTCCTGGTTTTAAAAGTCCTAGGCCTAAGCCTAACAGTAACCCTAGGAAGGTAAATCAGCCGGGTATTAGGGTTCTTCCTATGGGAAAAGCCGTGAAAGCAGCCATGTTGTGGCACTTTTGCACTCCCTTTGGGATGCCTTTGGCAGATGCAGTAAGCCTGGAACTCAGGGCTTCCTAGTTAAAAAAATCCTAGCCCTAGGCCGAACCCCAACCCTAAGACGAGAAAGGCAAATCAGCCAGGAATTAGGCATGTCCCCAAGGAAAAAGCTGTGGAGGCAGGCATGTTGTGGTACTTTTGCGCTCTTCTTGGGTAGTCCTTCGCAGCTGCTGTGTTCTTGGAACTCAGGTCTTTCTGGTTAATAGAACTCTTACCCTAGGCGTAACTCAAACCTTAACCCTAGGAAGGAAAATCAGCCTATGGTTCGGGATGGTCTCATGAGAATAGAAGCAGAGGCAGCCAAGTTGTGTCACTTCTGCGGCCCTCTTGGGATGCCTTTAAGAGCTGCAGTGTGCCTGGAGCCCAGGGCTTCCTGGTTTTAAAAGTCCTAGGCCTAAGCCTAACAGTAACCCTAGGAAGGTAAATCAGCCGGGTGTTAGGGTTCTTCCTAAGGGAAAAGCTGTGAAAGCAGCCATGTTGTGGCACTTTTGCACTCCCTTTGGGATGCCTTTGGCATATGCAGTAAGCCTGGAACTCAGGGCTTCCTGGTTAAAAAACTCCAAGCCCTAGGCTGAACCCTAACCCTAACCCTAGGCAGATAAAACAGCCTAGGTATAGGGATGGTGCCTAGGAAAAAGCTGTGAAAGCTGCCATGTTGTTGCACTTTTGTACTCCCCTTGGGATGCCTTGAACAGCTGCAGTGTGCCTGGAGCTAAGGGCTTCCTAGTTTTAAAAATCCTAGCCCTAGGCCTAAGCCTTACAGTAACCCTGGGAAGGGAAACCAGCCTGGTGTTAGGCTTCTTGCCAAGGAAAAAGCCGTGAAAGCAGCCATGTTGTGGCACTTTTGCACTCCCTTTTGGATGCCTTTCACAGCTCCAGTGTGCCTGGAACTCAGGGCTTCCTGATTTTAAAAATCCTAGCCCTAGGCCGAACCTCAACCCTAAGACGAGAAAGGCAAATCAGCCAGGAATTAGGCATGTCCCCAAGGAAAAAGCTGTGGAGGCAGGCATGTTGTGGTACTTTTGCGCTCTTCTTGGGAAGTCCTTCGCAGCTGCTGTGTTCTTCGGAACTCAGGGCTTTCTGGTTAATAGAACCCTTACCCTAGGCGTAACTCAAACCTTAACCCTAGGAAGGAAAATCAGCCTATGGTTCAGGATGGTCTCATGAGAATAGAAGCAGAGGCATCCAAGTTGTGACAGTTCTGCGGCCCTCTTGGGAGGCCTTGAACAGCTGCAGTGTGCCTGGAGCTAACGGCTTCCTACTTTTAAAAATCCTAGCCCTAGGCCTAACCCTTACAGTAACCCTAGGAAGGTAAATCAGCCTGGTGTTAGGCTTCTTGCCAAGGAAAAAGCCGTGAAAGCAGCCATGTTGTGGCACTTTTGCACTCCCTTTTGGATGCCTTTCACAGCTCCAGTGTGCCTGGAACTCAGGGCTTCGTGATTTTAAAAATCCTAGCCCTAGTCCGAACCCCAACCCTAAGACGAGAAAGGCAAATCAGCCAGGAATTAGGCATGTCCCCAAGGAAAAAGCTGTGGAGGCAGGCATGTTGTGGTACTTTTGCGCTCTTCTTGGCTAGTCCTTCGCAGCTGCTGTGTTCTTGGAACTCAGGGCTTTCTGGTTAATAGAACCCTTACCCTAGGCGTAACTCAAACCTTAACCCTAGGAAGGAAAATCAGCCTATGGTTCGGGATGGTCTCATGGAAATATCAGTGGTGGCAGCCAAGTTGTGTCACTTTTGCGCTCCCCTTGGGATGCCTTTAACAGCTGCAGTGTGCCTGGAGCCCAGGGCTTCCTGGTTTTAAAAGTCCTAGGCCTAAGCCTAACAGTAACCCTAGGAAGGTAAATCAGCTGGGTATTAGGGTTCTTCCTAAGGGAAAAGCCGTGAAAGCAGCCAGGTTGTGGCACTTCTACACTCCCTTTGGGATGCCTTTGGCAGATGCAGTAAGCCTGGAACTCAGGGCTTCCTAGTTAAAAATATCCTAGCCCTAGGCCGAACCCCAACCCTAAGACGAGAAAGGCAAATCAGCCAGGAATTAGGCATGTCCCCAAGGAAAAAGCTGTGGAGGCAGGCATGTTGTGGTACTTTTTCGCTCTTCTTGGGTAGTCCTTCGCAGCTGCTGTGTCCTTGGAACTCAGGTCTTTCTGGTTAATAGAACTCTTACCCTAGGCGTAACTCAAATCTTAACCCTAGGAAGGAAAATCAGCCTATGGTTCGGGATGGTCTCATGAGAATAGCAGCAGAGGCAGCCAAGTTGTGTCACTTCTGCAGCCCTCTTGGGATGCCTTTCGCAGCTGCATGTGCCTGGAGCCCAGGGCTTCCTGGTTTTAAAAGTCCTAGGCCTAAGCCTAACAGTAACCCTAGGAAGGTAAATCAGCCGCGTATTAGGGTTCTTCCTAAGGGAAAAGCCGTGAAAGCAGCCATGTTGTGGCACTTCTGCATTCCCTTTGGGATGCTTTTGGCAGATGAAGTAAGCCTGGAACTCAGGGCTTCCTAGTTAAAAAAATCCTAGCCCTAGGCCGAACCCCAACCCTAAGATGAGAAAGGCAAATCAGCCAGGAATTAGGCATGTCCCCAAGGAAAAAGCTGTGGAGGCAGGCATGTTGTGGTACTTTTGCGCTCTTCTTGGCTAGTCCTTCGCAGCTGCTGTGTTCTTGGAACTCAGGGCTTTCTGGTTAATAGAACCCTTACCCCAGGCGTAACTCAAACCTTAACCCTAGGAAGGAAAATCAGCCTATGGTTCTGGATGGTCTCATGAGAATAGAAGCAGAGGCAGCCAAGTTGTGTCACTTTTGCGCTCCCCTTGGGATGCCTTTCGCAGCTGCAGTGTGCCTGGAGCCCAGGGCTTCCTGGTTTTAAAAGTCCTAGGCCTAAGCCTAACAGTAACCCTAGGAAGGTAAATCAGCCGCGTATTAGGGTTCTTCCTAAGGGAAAAGCCGTGAAAGCAGCCATGTTGTGGCACTTCTACACTCCCTTTGGGATTCCTTTGGCAGATGCAGTGAGCCTGGAACTCAGGGCTTGCGAGTTAAAAAAATCCTAGCCCTAGGCCGAACCCCAACCCTAAGACGAGAAAGGCAAATCAGCCAGGAATTAGGCATGTCCCCAAGGAAAAAGCTGTGGAGGCAGGCATGTTGTGGTACTTTTGCGCTCTTCTTGGGTAGTCCTTCGCAGCTGCTGTGTTCTTGGAACTCAGGTCTTTCTGGTTAATAGAACTCTTACCCTAGGCGTAACTCAAACCTTAACCCTAGGAAGGAAAATCAGCCTATGGTTCGGGATGGTCTCATGAGAATAGAAGCAGAGGCAGCCAAGTTGTGTCACTTCTGCGGCCCTCTTGGGATGCCTTTAAGAGCTGCAGTGTGCCTGGAGCCCAGGGCTTCCTGGTTTTAAAAGTCCTAGGCCTAAGCCTAACAGTAACCCTAGGAAGGTAAATCAGCCGGGTGTTAGGGTTCTTCCTAAGGGAAAAGCTGTGAAAGCAGCCATGTTGTGGCACTTTTGCACTCCCTTTGGGATGCCTTTGGCATATGCAGTAAGCCTGGAACTCAGGGCTTCCTGGTTAAAAAACTCCAAGCCCTAGGCTGAACCCTAACCCTAACCCTAGGCAGATAAAACAGCCTAGGTATAGGGATGGTGCCTAGGAAAAAGCTGTGAAAGCTGCCATGTTGTTGCACTTTTGTACTCCCCTTGGGATGCCTTGAACAGCTGCAGTGTGCCTGGAGCTAAGGGCTTCCTAGTTTTAAAAATCCTAGCGCTAGGCCTAAGCCTTACAGTAACCCTGGGAAGGTAAATCAGCCTGGTGTTAGGCTTCTTGCCAAGGAAAAAGCCGTGAAAGCAGCCATGTTGTGGCACTTTTGCACTCCCTTTTGGATGCCTTTCACAGCTCCAGTGTGCCTGGAACTCAGGGCTTCCTGATTTTAAAAATCCTAGCCCTAGGCCGAACCCCAACCCTAAGACGAGAAAGGCAAATCAGCCAGGAATTAGGCATGTCCCCAAGGAAAAAGCTGTGGAGGCAGGCATGTTGTGGTACTTTTGCGCTCTTCTTGGGTAGTCCTTCGCAGCTGCTGTGTTCTTGGAACTCAGGGCTTTCTGGTTAATAGAACCCTTACCCCAGGCGTAACTCAAACCTTAACCCTAGGAAGGAAAATCAGCCTATTGTTCAGGATGGTCTCATGGAAATATCAGTGGTGGCAGCCAAGTTGTGTCACTTCTGCAGCCCTCTTGGGATGCCTTTAACAGCTGCATGTGCCTGGAGCCCAGGGCTTCCTGGTTTTAAAAGTCCTAGGCCTAAGCCTAACAGTAACCCTAGGAAGGTAAATCAGCCGCGTATTAGGGTTCTTCCTAAGGGGAAAGCCGTGAAAGCAGCCATGTTGTGGCACTTCTGCACTCCCTTTGGGATGCTTTTTGCAGATGAAGTAAGCCTGGAACTCAGGGCTTCCTAGTTAAAAAAATCCTAGCCCTAGGCCGAACCCCAACCCTAAGACGAGAAAGGCAAATCAGCCAGGAATTAGGCATGTCCCCAAGGAAAAAGCTGTGGAGGCAGGCATGTTGTGGTACTTTTGCGCTCTTCTTGGGTAGTCCTTCGCAGCTGCTGTGTTCTTGGAACTCAGGGCTTTCTGTTTAATAGAACGCTTACCCCAGGCGTAACTCAAACCTTAACCCTAGGAAGGAAAATCAGCCTATTGTTCGGGATGGTCTCATGGAAATATCAGTGGTGGCAGCCAAGTTGTGTCACTTTTGCGCTCCCCTTGGGATGCCTTTCGCAGCTGCAGTGTGCCTGGAGCCCAGGGCTTCCTGGTTTTAAAAGTCCTAGGCCTAAGCCTAACAGTAACCCTAGGAAGGTAAATCAGCCACGTATTAGGGTTCTTCCTAAGGGAAAAGCCGTGAAAGCAGCCATGTTGTGGCACTTTTGCACACCCTTTGGGATGCCTTTGGCAGATGAAGTAGGCCTGGAACTCAGGGCTTCCTAGTTAAAAAAATCCTAGCCCTAGGCCGAACCCCAACCCTAAGACGAGAAAGGCAAATCAGCCAGGAATTAGGCATGTCCCCAAGGAAAAAGCTGTGGAGGCAGGCACGTTGTGTAATTTTTGCGCTCTTCTTGGGTAGTCCTTTGCAGCTGCTGTGTTCTTGGAGCTCAGGGCTTTCTGGTTAATAGAACCCTTACCCTAGGCGTAACTCAAACCTTAACCCTAGGAAGGAAAATCAGCCTATAGTTCAGGATGGTCTCATGAGAATAGAAGCAGAGGCAGCCAAGTTGTGTCACTTCTGCGGCCCTCTTAGGATGCCTTTCGCAGCTGCATGTGCCTGGAGCCCAGGGCTTCCTGGTTTTAAAAGTCCTAGGCCTAAGCCTAACAGTAACCCTAGGAAGGTAAATCAGCCGCGTATTAGGGTTCTTCCTAAGGGAAAAGCCGTGAAAGCAGCCATGTTGTGGCACTTCTGCACTCCCTTTGGGATGCTTTTGGCAGATGAAGAAAGCCTGGAACTCAGGGCTTCCTAGTTAAAAAAATCCTAGCCCTAGGCCGAACCCCAACCCTAAGACGAGAAAGGCAAATCAGCCAGGAATTAGGCATGTCCCAAAGGAAAAAGCTGTGGAGGCAGGCATGTTGTGGTACTTTTGCGCTCTTCTTGGGTAGTCCTTCGCAGCTGCTGTGTTCTTGGAACTCAGGGCTTTCTGGTTAATAGAACCCTTACCCCAGGCGTAACTCAAACCTTAACCCTAGGAAGGAAAATCAGCCTATGGTTCGGGATGGTCTCATGAGAATAGCAGCAGAGGCAGCCAAGTTGTGTCAGTTCTGCGGCCCTCTTGGGATGCCTTGAACAGCTGCAGTGTGCCTGGAGCTAACGGCTTCCTACTTTTAAAAATCCTAGCCCTAGGCCTAACCCTTACAGTAACCCTGTGAAGGGAAATCAGCCTGGTGTTAGGCTTCTTGCCAAGGAAAAAGCCGTGAAAGCAGCCATGTTGTGGCACTTTTGCACTCCCTTTTGGATGCCTTTCACAGCTCCAGTGTGCCTGGAACTCAGGGCTTCCTGATTTTAAAAATCCTAGCCCTAGGCCGAACCCCAACCCTAAGACGAGAAAGGCAAATCAGCCAGGAATTAGGCATGTCCCCAAGGAAAAAGCTGTGGAGGCAGGCATGTTGTGGTACTTTTGCGCTCTTCTTGGGAAGTCCTTCGCAGCTGCTGTGTTCTTCGGAACTCAGGGCTTTCTGGTTAATAGAACCCTTACCCTAGGCGTAACTCAAACCTTAACCCTAGGAAGGAAAATCAGCCTATGGTTCAGGATGGTCTCATGAGAATAGAAGCAGAGGCATCCAAGTTGTGTCAGTTCTGCGGCCCTCTTGGGATGCCTTGAACAGCTGCAGTGTGCCTGGAGCTAACGGCTTCCTACTTTTAAAAATCCTAGCCCTAGGCCTAACCCTTACAGTAACCCTAGGAAGGTAAATCAGCCTGGTGTTAGGCTTCTTGCCAAGGAAAAAGCCGTGAAAGCAGCCATGTTGTGGCACTTTTGCACTCCCTTTTGGATGCCTTTCACAGCTCCAGTGTGCCTGGAACTCAGGGCTTCGTGATTTTAAAAATCCTAGCCCTAGTCCGAACCCCAACCCTAAGACGAGAAAGGCAAATCAGCCAGGAATTAGGCATGTCCCCAAGGAAAAAGCTGTGGAGGCAGGCATGTTGTGGTACTTTTGCGCTCTTCTTGGCTAGTCCTTCGCAGCTGCTGTGTTCTTGGAACTCAGGTCTTTCTGGTTAATAGAACCCTTACCCTAGGCGTAACTCAAACCTTAACCCTAGGAAGGAAAATCAGCCTATGGTTCGGGATGGTCTCATGGAAATATCAGTGGTGGCAGCCAAGTTGTGTCACTTTTGCGCTCCCCTTGGGATGCCTTTAACAGCTGCAGTGTGCCTGGAGCCCAGGGCTTCCTGGTTTTAAAAGTCCTAGGCCTAAGCCTAACAGTAACCCTAGGAAGGTAAATCAGCCGGGTATTAGGGTTCTTCCTATGGGAAAAGCCGTGAAAGCAGCCATGTTGTGGCACTTTTGCACTCCCTTTGGGATGCCTTTGGCAGATGCAGTAAGCCTGGAACTCAGGGCTTCCTAGTTAAAAAAATCCTAGCCCTAGGCCGAACCCCAACCCTAAGACGAGAAAGGCAAATCAGCCAGGAATTAGGCATGTCCCCAAGGAAAAAGCTGTGGAGGCAGGCATGTTGTGGTACTTTTGCGCTCTTCTTGGGTAGTCCTTCGCAGCTGCTGTGTTCTTGGAACTCAGGTCTTTCTGGTTAATAGAACTCTTACCCTAGGCGTAACTCAAACCTTAACCCTAGGAAGGAAAATCAGCCTATGGTTCGGGATGGTCTCATGAGAATAGAAGCAGAGGCAGCCAAGTTGTGTCACTTCTGCGGCCCTCTTGGGATGCCTTTAAGAGCTGCAGTGTGCCTGGAGCCCAGGGCTTCCTGGTTTTAAAAGTCCTAGGCCTAAGCCTAACAGTAACCCTAGGAAGGTAAATCAGCCGGGTGTTAGGGTTCTTCCTAAGGGAAAAGCTGTGAAAGCAGCCATGTTGTGGCACTTTTGCACTCCCTTTGGGATGCCTTTGGCATATGCAGTAAGCCTGGAACTCAGGGCTTCCTGGTTAAAAAACTCCAAGCCCTAGGCTGAACCCTAACCCTAACCCTAGGCAGATAAAACAGCCTAGGTATAGGGATGGTGCCTAGGAAAAAGCTGTGAAAGCTGCCATGTTGTTGCACTTTTGTACTCCCCTTGGGATGCCTTGAACAGCTGCAGTGTGCCTGGAGCTAAGGGCTTCCTAGTTTTAAAAATCCTAGCCCTAGGCCTAAGCCTTACAGTAACCCTGGGAAGGGAAATCAGCCTGGTGTTAGGCTTCTTGCCAAGGAAAAAGCCGTGAAAGCAGCCATGTTGTGGCACTTTTGCACTCCCTTTTGGATGCCTTTCACAGCTCCAGTGTGCCTGGAACTCAGGGCTTCCTGATTTTAAAAATCCTAGCCCTAGGCCGAACCTCAACCCTAAGACGAGAAAGGCAAATCAGCCAGGAATTAGGCATGTCCCCAAGGAAAAAGCTGTGGAGGCAGGCATGTTGTGGTACTTTTGCGCTCTTCTTGGGAAGTCCTTCGCAGCTGCTGTGTTCTTCGGAACTCAGGGCTTTCTGGTTAATAGAACCCTTACCCTAGGCGTAACTCAAACCTTAACCCTAGGAAGGAAAATCAGCCTATGGTTCAGGATGGTCTCATGAGAATAGAAGCAGAGGCATCCAAGTTGTGACAGTTCTGCGGCCCTCTTGGGATGCCTTGAACAGCTACAGTGTGCCTGGAGCTAACGGCTTCCTACTTTTAAAAATCCTAGCCCTAGGCCTAACCCTTACAGTAACCCTAGGAAGGTAAATCAGCCTGGTGTTAGGCTTCTTGCCAAGGAAAAAGCCGTGAAAGCAGCCATGTTGTGGCACTTTTGCACTCCCTTTTGGATGCCTTTCACAGCTCCAGTGTGCCTGGAACTCAGGGCTTCGTGATTTTAAAAATCCTAGCCCTAGTCCGAACCCCAACCCTAAGACGAGAAAGGCAAATCAGCCAGGAATTAGGCATGTCCCCAAGGAAAAAGCTGTGGAGGCAGGCATGTTGTGGTACTTTTGCGCTCTTCTTGGCTAGTCCTTCGCAGCTGCTGTGTTCTTGGAACTCAGGGCTTTCTGGTTAATAGAACCCTTACCCTAGGCGTAACTCAAACCTTAACCCTAGGAAGGAAAATCAGCCTATGGTTCGGGATGGTCTCATGGAAATATCAGTGGTGGCAGCCAAGTTGTGTCACTTTTGCGCTCCCCTTGGGATGCCTTTAACAGCTGCAGTGTGCCTGGAGCCCAGGGCTTCCTGGTTTTAAAAGTCCTAGGCCTAAGCCTAACAGTAACCCTAGGAAGGTAAATCAGCCGGGTATTAGGGTTCTTCCTATGGGAAAAGCCGTGAAAGCAGCCATGTTGTGGCACTTTTGCACTCCCTTTGGGATGCCTTTGGCAGATGCAGTAAGCCTGGAACTCAGGGCTTCCTAGTTAAAAAAATCCTAGCCCTAGGCCGAACCCCAACCCTAAGACGAGAAAGGCAAATCAGCCAGGAATTAGGCATGTCCCCAAGGAAAAAGCTGTGGAGGCAGGCATGTTGTGGTACTTTTGCGCTCTTCTTGGGTAGTCCTTCGCAGCTGCTGTGTTCTTGGAACTCAGGTCTTTCTGGTTAATAGAACTCTTACCCTAGGCGTAAGTCAAACCTTAACCCTAGGAAGGAAAATCAGCCTATGGTTCGGGATGGTCTCATGAGAATAGAAGCAGAGGCAGCCAAGTTGTGTCACTTCTGCGGCCCTCTTGGGATGCCTTTAAGAGCTGCAGTGTGCCTGGAGCCCAGGGCTTCCTGGTTTTAAAAGTCCTAGGCCTAAGCCTAACAGTAACCCTAGGAAGGTAAATCAGCCGGGTGTTAGGGTTCTTCCTAAGGGAAAAGCTGTGAAAGCAGCCATGTTGTGGCACTTTTGCACTCCCTTTGGGATGCCTTTGGCATATGCAGTAAGCCTGGAACTCAGGGCTTCCTGGTTAAAAAACTCCAAGCCCTAGGCTGAACCCTAACCCTAACCCTAGGCAGATAAAACAGCCTAGGTATAGGGATGGTGCCTAGGAAAAAGCTGTGAAAGCTGCCATGTTGTTGCACTTTTGTACTCCCCTTGGGATGCCTTGAACAGCTGCAGTGTGCCTGGAGCTAAGGGCTTCCTAGTTTTAAAAATCCTAGCCCTAGGCCTAAGCCTTACAGTAACCCTGGGAAGGGAAATCAGCCTGGTGTTAGGCTTCTTGCCAAGGAAAAAGCCGTGAAAGCAGCCATGTTGTGGCACTTTTGCACTCCCTTTTGGATGCCTTTCACAGCTCCAGTGTGCCTGGAACTCAGGGCTTCCTGATTTTAAAAATCCTAGCCCTAGGCCGAACCTCAACCCTAAGATGAGAAAGGCAAATCAGCCAGGAATTAGGCATGTCCCCAAGGAAAAAGCTGTGGAGGCAGGCATGTTGTGGTACTTTTGCGATCTTCTTGGGTAGTCCTTCGCAGCTGCTGTGTTCTTGGAACTCAGGGCTTTCTGGTTAATAGAACCCTTACCCTAGGCGTAAGTCAAACCTTAACCCTAGGAAGGAAAATCAGCTTATTGTTCAGGATGGTCTCATGGAAATATCAGTGGTGGCAGCCAAGTTGTGTCACTTCTGCAGCCCTCTTGGGATGCCTTTAACAGCTGCATGTGCCTGGAGCCCAGGGCTTCCTGGTTTTAAAAGTCCTAGGTCTAAGCCTAACAGTAACCCTAGGAAGGTAAATCAGCCGCGTATTAGGGTTCTTCCTAAGGGAAAAGCCGTGAAAGCAGCCATGTTGTGGCACTTCTGCACTCCCTTTGGGATGCTTTTTGCAGATGAAGTAAGCCTGGAACTCAGGGCTTCCTAGTTAAAAAAATCCTAGCCCTAGGCCGAACCCCAACCCTAAGACGAGAAAGGCAAATCAGCCAGGAATTAGGCATGTCCCCAAGGAAAAAGCTGTGGAGGCAGGCATGTTGTGGTACTTTTGCGCTCTTCTTGGGTAGTCCTTCGCAGCTGCTGTGTTCTTGGAACTCAGGGCTTTCTGGTTAATAGAACCCTTACCCCAGGCGTAACTCAAACCTTAACCCTAGGAAGGAAAATCAGCCTATGGTTCAGGATGGTCTCATGAGAATAGCAGCAGAGGCAGCCAAGTTGTGTCACTTCTGCGGCCCTCTTGGGATGCCTTTCGCAGCTGCAGTGTGCCTGGAGCCCAGGGCTTCCTGGTTTTAAAAGTCCTAGGCCTAAGCCTAACAGTAACCCTAGGAAGGTAAATCAGCCACGTATTAGGGTTCTTCCTAAGGGAAAAGCCGTGAAAGCAGCCATGTTGTGGCACTTCTACACTCCCTTTGGGATGCCTTTGGCAGATGAAGTAGGCCTGGAACTCAGGGCTTCCTAGTTAAAAAATCCTAGCCCTAGGCCGAACCCCAACCCTAAGACGAGAATGGCAAATCAGCCAGGGATTAGGCATGTCCCCAAGGAAAAAGCTGTGGAGGCAGGCACGTTGTGTAATTTTTGCGCTCTTCTTGGGTAGTCCTTTGCAGCTGCTGTGTTCTTGGAGCTCAGGGCTTTCTGGTTAATAGAACCCTTACCCTAGGCGTAACTCAAACCTTAACCCTAGGAAGGAAAATCAGCCTATGGTTCAGGATGGTCTCATGAGAATAGAAGCAGAGGCAGCCAAGTTGTGTCACTTCTGCAGCCCTCTTGGGATGCCTTTCGCAGCTGCATGTGCCTGGAGCCCAGGGCTTCCTGGTTTTAAAAGTCCTAGGCCTAAGCCTAACAGTAACCCTAGGAAGGTAAATCAGCCGCGTATTAGGGTTCTTCCTATGGGAAAAGCCGTGAAAGCAACCATGTTGTGGCACTTTTGCACTCCCTTTGGGATGCCTTTGGCAGATGCAGTAAGCCTGGAACTCAGGGCTTCCTAGTTAAAAAAATCCTAGCCCTAGGCCGAACCCCAACCCTAAGACGAGAAAGGCAAATCAGCCAGGAATTAGGCATGTCCCCAAGGAAAAAGCTGTGGAGGCAGGCATGTTGTGGTACTTTTGCGCTCTTCTTGGCTAGTCCTTCGCAGCTGCTGTGTTCTTGGAACTCAGGTCTTTCTGGTTAATAGAACTCTTACCCTAGGCGTAACTCAAACCTTAACCCTAGGAAGGAAAATCAGCCTATGGTTCGGGATGGTCTCATGAGAATAGAAGCAGAGGCAGCCAAGTTGTGTCACTTCTGCGGCCCTCTTGGGATGCCTTTAAGAGCTGCAGTGTGCCTGGAGCCCAGGGCTTCCTGGTTTTAAAAGTCCTAGGCCTAAGCCTAACAGTAACCCTAGGAAGGTAAATCAGCCGGGTGTTAGGGTTCTTCCTAAGGGAAAAGCTGTGAAAGCAGCCATGTTGTGGCACTTTTGCACTCCCTTTGGGATGCCTTTGGCATATGCAGTAAGCCTGGAACTCAGGGCTTCCTGGTTAAAAACTCCAAGCCCTAGGCTGAACCCTAACCCTAACCCTAGGCAGATAAAACAGCCTAGGTATAGGGATGGTGCCTAGGAAAAAGCTGTGAAAGCTGCCATGTTGTTGCACTTTTGTACTCCCCTTGGGATGCCTTGAACAGCTGCAGTGTGCCTGGAGCTAAGGGCTTCCTAGTTTTAAAAATCCTAGCCCTAGGCCTAAGCCTTACAGTAACCCTGGGAAGGGAAATCAGCCTGGTGTTAGGCTTCTTGCCAAGGAAAAAGCCATGAAAGCAGCCATGTTGTGGCACTTTTGCACTCCCTTTTGGATGCCTTTCACAGCTCCAGTGTGCCTGGAACTCAGGGCTTCCGGATTTTAAAAATCCTAGCCCTAGGCCGAACCCCAACCCTAAGACGAGAAAGGCAAATCAGCCAGGAATTAGGCATGTCCCCAAGGAAAAAGCTGTGGAGGCAGGCATGTTGTGGTACTTTTGCGCTCTTCTTGGGTAGTCCTTCGCAGCTGCTGTGTTCTTGGAACTCAGGGCTTTCTGTTTAATAGAACGCTTACCCCAGGCGTAACTCAAACCTTAACCCTAGGAAGGAAAATCAGCCTATTGTTCGGGATGGTCTCATGGAAATATCAGTGGTGGCAGCCAAGTTGTGTCACTTTTGCGCTCCCCTTGGGATGCCTTTCGCAGCTGCAGTGTGCCTGGAGCCCAGGGCTTCCTGGTTTTAAAAGTCCTAGGCCTAAGCCTAACAGTAACCCTAGGAAGGTAAATCAGCCACGTATTAGGGTTCTTCCTAAGGGAAAAGCCGTGAAAGCAGCCATGTTGTGGCACTTTTGCACACCCTTTGGGATGCCTTTGGCAGATGAAGTAGGCCTGGAACTCAGGGCTTCCTAGTTAAAAAATCCTAGCCCTAGGCCGAACCCCAACCCTAAGACGAGAATGGCAAATCAGCCAGGGATTAGGCATGTCCCCAAGGAAAAAGCTGTGGAGGCAGGCACGTTGTGTAATTTTTGCGCTCTTCTTGGGTAGTCCTTTGCAGCTGCTGTGTTCTTGGAGCTCAGGGCTTTCTGGTTAATAGAACCCTTACCCTAGGCGTAACTCAAAACTTAACCCTAGGAAGGAAAATCAGCCTATGGTTCAGGATGGTCTCATGAGAATAGAAGCAGAGGTAGCTAAGTTGTGTCACTTCTGCGGCCCTCTTGGGATGCCTTTCGCAGCTGCATGTGCCTGGAGCCCAGGGCTTCCTGGTTTTAAAAGTCCTAGGCCTAAGCCTAACAGTAACCCTAGGAAGGTAAATCAGCTGCGTATTAGGGTTCTTCCTAAGGGGAAAGCCGTGAAAGCAGCCATGTTGTGGCACTTCTGCACTCCCTTGGGGATGCCTTTGGCAGATGCAGTAAGGTTGGAACTCAGGGCTTCCTAGTTAAAAAAATCCTAGCCCTAGGCCGAACCCCAACCCTAAGACGAGAAAGGCAAATCAGCCAGGAATTAGGCATGTCCCCAAGGAAAAAGCTGTGGAGGCAGGCATGTTGTGGTACTTTTGCGCTCTTCTTGGGTAGTCCTTCGCAGCTGCTGTGTTCTTGGAACTCAGGGCTTTCTGGTTAATAGAACCCTTACCCCAGGCGTAACTCAAACCTTAACCCTAGGAAGGAAAATCAGCCTATGGTTCGGGATGGTCTCATGAGAATAGCAGCAGAGGCAGCCAAGTTGTGTCAGTTCTGCGGCCCTCTTGGGATGCCTTGAACAGCTGCAGTGTGCCTGGAGCTAACGGCTTCCTACTTTTAAAAATCCTAGCCCTAGGCCTAACCCTTACAGTAACCCTGTGAAGGGAAATCAGCCTGGTTTTAGTTTTCTTGCCAAGGAAAAAGCCGTGAAAGCAGCCATGTTGTGGCACTTTTGCACTCCCTTTTGGATGCCTTTCACAGCTCCAGTGTGCCTGGAACTCAGGGCTTCCTGATTTTAAAAATCCTAGCCCTAGGCCGAACCCCAACCCTAAGACGAGAAAGGCAAATCAGCCAGGAATTAGGCATGTCCCCAAGGAAAAAGCTGTGGAGGCAGGCATGTTGTGGTACTTTTGCGCTCTTCTTGGGAAGTCCTTCGCAGCTGCTGTGTTCTTCGGAACTCAGGGCTTTCTGGTTAATAGAACCCTTACCCTAGGCGTAACTCAAACCTTAACCCTAGGAAGGAAAATCAGCCTATGGTTCAGGATGGTCTCATGAGAATAGAAGAAGAGGCATCCAAGTTGTGTCAGTTCTGCGGCCCTCTTGGGATGCCTTGAACAGCTGCAGTGTGCCTGGATCTAAGGGCTTCCTACTTTTAAAAATCCTAGCCATAGGCCTAACCCTTACAGTAACCCTAGGAAGGTAAATCAGCCTGGTGTTAGGCTTCTTGCCAAGGAAAAAGCCGTGAAAGCAGCCATGTTGTGGCACTTTTGCACTCCCTTTTGGATGCCTTTCACAGCTCCAGTGTGCCTGGAACTCAGGGCTTCCTGATTTTAAAAATCCTAGCCCTAGTCCGAACCCCAACCCTAAGACGAGAAAGGCAAATCAGCCAGGAATTAGGCATGTCCCCAAGGAAAAAGCTGTGGAGGCAGGCATGTTGTGGTACTTTTGCGCTCTTCTTGGCTAGTCCTTCGCAGCTGCTGTGTTCTTGGAACTCAGGGCTTTCTGGTTAATAGAACCCTTACCCTAGGCGTAACTCAAACCTTAACCCTAGGAAGGAAAATCAGCCTATGGTTCGGGATGGTCTCATGGAAATATCAGTGGTGGCAGCCAAGTTGTGTCACTTTTGCGCTCCCCTTGGGATGCCTTTAACAGCTGCAGTGTGCCTGGAGCCCAGGGCTTCCTGGTTTTAAAAGTCCTAGGCCTAAGCCTAACAGTAACCCTAGGAAGGTAAATCAGCCGGGTATTAGGGTTCTTCCTAAGGGAAAAGCCGTGAAAGCAGCCATGTTGTGGCACTTCTACACTCCCTTTGGGATGCCTTTGGCAGATGCAGTAAGCCTGGAACTCAGGGCTTCCTGGTTAAAAAACTCCAAGCCCTAGGCTGAACCCTAACCCTAACCCTAGGCAGATAAAACAGCCTAGGTATAGGGATGGTGCCTAGGAAAAAGCTGTGAAAGCTGCCATGTTGTTGCACTTTTGTACTCCCCTTGGGATGCCTTGAACAGCTGCAGTGTGCCTGGAGCTAAGGGCTTCCTAGTTTTAAAAATCCTAGCCCTAGTCCTAAGCCTTACAGTAACCCTGGGAAGGGAAATCAGCCTGGTGTTAGGCTTCTTGCCAAGGAAAAAGCCGTGAAAGCAGCCATGTTGTGGCACTTTTGCACTCCCTTTTGGATGCCTTTCACAGCTCCAGTGTGCCTGGAACTCAGGGCTTCCGGATTTTAAAAATCCTAGCCCTAGGCCGAACCCCAACCCTAAGACGAGAAAGGCAAATCAGCCAGGAATTAGGCATGTCCCCAAGGAAAAAGCTGTGGAGGCAGGCATGTTGTGGTACTTTTGCGCTCTTCTTGGGTAGTCCTTCGCAGCTGCTGTGTTCTTGGAACTCAGGGCTTTCTGTTTAATAGAACGCTTACCCCAGGCGTAACTCAAACCTTAACCCTAGGAAGGAAAATCAGCCTATTGTTCGGGATGGTCTCATGGAAATATCAGTGGTGGCAGCCAAGTTGTGTCACTTTTGCGCTCCCCTTGGGATGCCTTTCGCAGCTGCAGTGTGCCTGGAGCCCAGGGCTTCCTGGTTTTAAAAGTCCTAGGCCTAAGCCTAACAGTAACCCTAGGAAGGTAAATCAGCTGGGTATTAGGGTTCTTCCTAAGGGAAAAGCCGTGAAAGCAGCCATGTTGTGGCACTTTTGCACACCCTTTGGGATGCCTTTGGCAGATGAAGTAAGCCTGGAACTCAGGGCTTCCTAGTTAAAAAATCCTAGCCCTAGGCCGAACCCCAACCCTAAGACGAGAATGGCAAATCAGCCAGGGATTAGGCATGTCCCCAAGGAAAAAGCTGTGGAGGCAGGCACGTTGTGTAATTTTTGCGCTCTTCTTGGGTAGTCCTTTGCAGCTGCTGTGTTCTTGGAGCTCAGGGCTTTCTGGTTAATAGAACCCTTACCCTAGGCGTAACTCAAACCTTAACCCTAGGAAGGAAAATCAGCCTATGGTTCAGGATGGTCTCATGAGAATAGAAGCAGAGGCAGCCAAGTTGTGTCAGTTCTGCGGCCCTCTTGGGATGCCTTTCGCAGCTGCATGTGCCTGGAGCCCAGGGCTTCCTGGTTTTAAAAGTCCTAGGCCTAAGCCTAACAGTAACCCTCGGAAGGTAAATCAGCTGCGTATTAGGGTTCTTCCTAAGGGGAAAGCCGTGAAAGCAGCCATGTTGTGGCACTTCTGCACTCCCTTGGGGATGCCTTTGGCAGATGCAGTAAGCCTGGAACTCAGGGCTTCCTAGTTAAAAAAATCCTAGCCCTAGGCCGAACCCCAACCCTAAGACGAGAAAGGCAAATCAGCCAGGAATTAGGCATGTCCCCAAGGAAAAAGCTGTGGAGGCAGGCATGTTGTGGTACTTTTGCGCTCTTCTTGGGTAGTCCTTCGCAGCTGCTGTGTTCTTGGAACTCAGGGCTTTCTGGTTAATAGAACCCTTACCCCAGGCGTAACTCAAACCTTAACCCTAGGAAGGAAAATCAGCCTATGGTTCGGGATGGTCTCATGAGAATAGCAGCAGAGGCAGCCAAGTTGTGTCAGTTCTGCGGCCCTCTTGGGATGCCTTGAACAGCTGCAGTGTGCCTGGAGCTAACGGCTTCCTACTTTTAAAAATCCTAGCCCTAGGCCTAACCCTTACAGTAACCCTGTGAAGGGAAATCAGCCTGGTTTTAGTTTTCTTGCCAAGGAAAAAGCCGTGAAAGCAGCCATGTTGTGGCACTTTTGCACTCCCTTTTGGATGCCTTTCACAGCTCCAGTGTGCCTGGAACTCAGGGCTTCCTGATTTTAAAAATCCTAGCCCTAGGCCGAACCCCAACCCTAAGACGAGAAAGGCAAATCAGCCAGGAATTAGGCATGTCCCCAAGGAAAAAGCTGTGGAGGCAGGCATGTTGTGGTACTTTTGCGCTCTTCTTGGGAAGTCCTTCGCAGCTGCTGTGTTCTTCGGAACTCAGGGCTTTCTGGTTAATAGAACCCTTACCCTAGGCGTAACTCAAACCTTAACCCTAGGAAGGAAAATCAGCCTATGGTTCAGGATGGTCTCATGAGAATAGAAGCAGAGGCATCCAAGTTGTGTCAGTTCTGCGGCCCTCTTGGGATGCCTTGAACAGCTGCAGTGTGCCTGGAGCTAACGGCTTCCTACTTTTAAAAATCCTAGCCCTAGGCCTAACCCTTACAGTAACCCTAGGAAGGTAAATCAGCCTGGTGTTAGGCTTCTTGCCAAGGAAAAAGCCGTGAAAGCAGCCATGTTGTGGCACTTTTGCACTCCCTTTTGGATGCCTTTCACAGCTCCAGTGTGCCTGGAACTCAGGGCTTCCTGATTTTAAAAATCCTAGCCCTAGTCCGAACCCCAACCCTAAGACGAGAAAGGCAAATCAGCCAGGAATTAGGCATGTCCCCAAGGAAAAAGCTGTGGAGGCAGGCATGTTGTGGTACTTTTGCGCTCTTCTTGGCTAGTCCTTCGCAGCTGCTGTGTTCTTGGAACTCAGGGCTTTCTGGTTAATAGAACCCTTACCCTAGGCGTAACTCAAACCTTAACCCTAGGAAGGAAAATCAGCCTATGGTTCGGGATGGTCTCATGGAAATATCAGTGGTGGCAGCCAAGTTGTGTCACTTTTGCGCTCCCCTTGGGATGCCTTTAACAGCTGCAGTGTGCCTGGAGCCCAGGGCTTCCTGGTTTTAAAAGTCCTAGGCCTAAGCCTAACAGTAACCCTAGGAAGGTAAATCAGCCGGGTATTAGGGTTCTTCCTATGGGAAAAGCCGTGAAAGCAGCCATGTTGTGGCACTTTTGCACTCCCTTTGGGATGCCTTTGGCAGATGCAGTAAGCCTGGAACTCAGGGCTTCCTAGTTAAAAAAATCCTAGCCCTAGGCCGAACCCCAACCCTAAGAAGAGAAAGGCAAATCAGCCAGGAATTAGGCATGTCCCCAAGGAAAAAGCTGTGGAGGCAGGCATGTTGTGGTACTTTTGCGCTCTTCTTGGGTAGTCTTTCGCAGCTGCTGTGTTCTTGGAGCTCAGGGCTTTCTGGTTAATAGAACCCTTACCCTAGGCGTAACTCAAACCTTAACCCTAGGAAGGAAAATCAGCCTATGGTTCGGGATGGTCTCATGGAAATATCAGTGGTGGCAGCCAAGTTGTGTCACTTTTGCGCTCCCCTTGGGATGCCTTTCGCAGCTGCAGTGTGCCTGGAGCCCAGGGCTTCCTGGTTTTAAAAGTCCTATGCCTAAGCCTAACAGTAACCCTAGGAAGGTAAATCAGCCGCGTATTAGGGTTCTTCCTAAGGGAAAAGCCGTGAAAGCAGCCATGTTGTGGCACTTTTGCACACCCTTTGGGATGCCTTTGGCAGATGCAGTAAGCCTGGAACTCAGGGCTTCCTAGTTAAAAAAATCCTAGCCCTAGGCCGTACCCCAACCCTAAGACGAGAAAGGCAAATAAGCCAGGAATTAGGCATGTCCCCAAGGATAAAGCTGTGGAGGCAGGCATGTTGTGGTACTTTTGCGCTCTTCTTGGGTAGTCTTTCGCAGCTGCTGTGTTCTTGGAGCTTAGGGCATTCTGGTTAATAGAACCCTTGCCCTAGGCGTAACTCAAACCTTAACCCTAGGAAGGAAAATCAGCCTATGGTTCGGGATGGTCCCATGGAAATATCAGTGGTGGCAGCCAAGTTGTGTCACTTTTGCGCTCCCCTTGGGATGCCTTTCGCAGCTGCAGTGTGCCTGGAGCCCAGGGCTTCCTGGTTTTAAAAGTCCTAGGCCTAAGCCTAACAGTAACCCTAGGAAGGTAAATCAGCTGGGTATTAGGGTTCTTCCTAAGGGAAAAGCCGTGAAAGCAGCCATGTTGTGGCACTTCTACACTCCCTTTGGGATGCCTTTGGCAGATGCAGTAAGCCTGGAACTCAGGGCTTCCTAGTTAAAAAAATCCTAGCCCTAGGCCGAACCCCAACCCTAAGACGAGAAAGGCAAATCAGCCAGGAATTAGGCATGTCCCCAAGGAAAAAGCTGTGGAGGCAGGCATGTTGTGGTACTTTTTCGCTCTTCTTGTGTAGTCCTTCGCAGCTGCTGTGTTCTTGGAACTCAGGGCTTTCTGGTTAATAGAACTCTTACCCTAGGCGTAACTCAAACCTTAACCCTAGGAAGGAAAATCAGCCTATGGTTCAGGATGGTCTCATGAGAATAGCAGCAGAGGCAGCCAAGTTGTGTCACTTCTGCGGCCCTCTTGGGATGCCTTTCTCAGCTGCATGTCCCTGGAGCCCAGGGCTTCCTGGTTTTAAAAGTCCTAGGCCTAAGCCTAACAGTAACCCTAGGAAGGTAAATCAGCCGCATATTAGGGTTCTTCCTAAGGGAAAAGCCGTGAAAGCAGCCATGTTGTGGCACTTCTGCATTCCCTTTGGGATGCTTTTGGCAGATGAAGTAAGCCTGGAACTCAGGGCTTCCTAGTTAAAAAAATCCTAGCCCTAGGCCGAACCCCAACCCTAAGACGAGAAAGGCAAATCAGCCAGGAATTAGGCATGTCCCCAAGGAAAAAGCTGTGGAGGCAGGCATGTTGTGGTACTTTTGCGCTCTTCTTGGCTAGTCCTTCGCAGCTGCTGTGTTCTTGGAACTCAGGGCTTTCTGGTTAATAGAACCCTTACCCCAGGCGTAACTCAAACCTTAAACCCTAGGAAGGAAAATCAGCCTATGGTTCAGGATGGTCTCATGAGAATAGAAGCAGAGGCGGCCAAGTTGTGTCACTTTTGCGCTCCCCTTGGGATGCCTTTCGCAGCTGCAGTGTGCCTGGAGCCCAGGGCTTCCTGGTTTTAAAAGTCCTAGGCCTAAGCCTAACAGTAACCCTAGGAAGGTAAATCAGCCGGGTATTAGGGTTCTTCCTAAGGGAAAAGCCATGAAAGCAGCCATGTTGTGGTACTTCTACACTCCCTTTGGGATTCCTTTGGCAGATGCAGTGAGCCTGGAACTCAGGGCTTGCGAGTTAAAAAAATCCTAGCCCTAGGCCGAACCCCAACCCTAAGAAGAGAAAGGCAAATCAGCCAGGAATTAGGCATGTCCCCAAGGAAAAAGCTGTGGAGGCAGGCATGTTGTGGTACTTTTGCGCTCTTCTTGGGTAGTCCTTCGCAGCTGCTGTGTTCTTGGAACTCAGGGCTTTCTGGTTAATAGAACTCTTACCCTAGGCGTAACTCAAACCTTAACCCTAGGAAGGAAAATCAGCCTATGGTTCGGGATGGTCTCATGAGAATAGAAGCAGAGGCAGCCAAGTTGTGTCACTTCTGCGGCCCTCTTGGGATGCCTTTAAGAGCCGCAGTGTGCCTGGAGCCCAGGGCTTCCTGGTTTTAAAAGTCCTAGGCCTAAGCCTAACAGTAACCCTAGGAAGGTAAATCAGCCGGCTGTTAGGGTTCTTCTTCCTAAGGGAAAAGCTGTGAAAGCAGCCATGTTGTGGCACTTTTGCACTCCCTTTGGGATGCCTTTGGCATATGCAGTAAGCCTGGAACTCAGGGCTTCCTGGTTAAAAAACTCCAAGCCCTATGCTGAACCCTAACCCTAACCCTAGGCAGATAAAACAGCCTAGGTATAGGGATGGTGCCTAGGAAAAAGCTGTGAAAGCTGCCATGTTGTTGCACTTTTGTACTCCCCTTGGGATGCCTTGAACAGCTGCAGTGTGCCTGGAGCTAAGGGCTTCCTAGTTTTAAAAATCCTAGCGCTAGGCCTAAGCCTTACAGTAACCCTGGGAAGGTAAATCAGCCTGGTGTTAGGCTTCTTGCCAAGGAAAAAGCCGTGAAAGCAGCCATGTTGTGGCACTTTTGCACTCCCTTTTGGATGCCTTTCACAGCTCCAGTGTGCCTGGAACTCAGGGCTTCCTGATTTTAAAAATCCTAGCCCTAGGCCGAACCCCAACCCTAAGACGAGAAAGGCAAATCAGCCAGGAATTAGGCATGTCCCCAAGGAAAAAGCTGTGGAGGCAGGCACGTTTTGGTACTTTTGTGCTCTTCTTGGCTAGTCCTTCGCAGCTGCTGTGTTCTTGGAACTCAGGGCTTTCTGGTTAATAGAACCCTTACCCTAGGCGTAACTCAAACCTTAACCCTAGGAAGGAAAAACAGCCTATGGTTCAGGATGGTCTCATGGAGAATAGCAGAAAAGGCAGCCAAGTTGTGTCACTTTTGCGCTCCCCTTGGGATGCCTTTCGCAGCTGCAGTGTGCCTGGAGCCCAGGGCTTCCTGGTTTTAAAAGTCCTAGGCCTAAGCCTAACAGTAACCCTAGGAAGGTAAATCAGCCGCGTATTAGGGTTCTTCCTAAGGGAAAAGCCGTGAAAGCAGCTATGTTGTGGCACTTTTGCATACCCTTTGGGATGCCTTTGGCAGATGAAGTAAGCCTGGAACTCAGGGCTTCCGAGTTAAAAATATCCTAGCCCTAGGCCGAACCCCAACCCTAAGACGAGAAAGGCAAATCAGCCAGGAATTAGGCATGTCCCCAAGGAAAAAGCTGTGGAGGCAGGCACGTTGTGGTACTTTTGCGCTCTTCTTGGCTAGTCCTTCGCAGCTGCTGTGTTCTTGGAACTCAGGGCTTTCTGGTTAATAGACCTCTTACCCTAGATGAAACTCAAACCTTAACCATAGGAAGGAAAATCAGCCTATGGTTCAGGATGGTCTCATGAGAATAGAAGCAGAGGCAGCCAAGTTGTGTCACTTCTGCGGCCCACTTGGGATGCCTTTAACAGCTGCATGTGCCTGGAGCCCAGGGCTTCTTGTTTTAAAAGTCCTAGGCCTAAGCCTAACAGTAACCCTAGGAAGGTAAATCAGCCGGGTATTAGGGTTCTTCCTAAAAGAAAAGCCGTGAAAGCAGCCATGTTGTGGCACTTTTGCACTCCCTTTGGGATGCCTTTGGCAGATGCAGTAAGCCTGGAACTCAGGGCTTCCTGGTTAAAAAACTCCAAGACCTAGGCTGAACCCTAACCCTAAGACGAGAAAGGCAAATCAGCCAGGAATTAGGCATGTCCCCAAGGAAAAAGCTGTGGAGGCAGGCATGTTGTGGTACTTTTGCGCTCTTCTTGGGTTGTCCTTCGCAGCTGCTG
Source organism: Ammospiza maritima maritima (assembly GCA_036010785.1). Lineage (NCBI taxonomy): Eukaryota > Metazoa > Chordata > Aves > Passeriformes > Passerellidae > Ammospiza > Ammospiza maritima. Next base: position 883,357 of record JAYKTQ010000121.1, read on the forward strand.
TGTTCTTGGAACTCAGGTCTTTCTGGTTAATAGACCTCTTACCCTAGGCGTAACTCAAACCTTAACCCTAAGAAGGAAAATCAGCCTATGGTTCGGGATGGTCTCATGAGAATAGAAGCAGAGGCAGCCAAGTTGTGTCACTTTTGCGCTCCCCTTGGGATGCCTTTAACAGCTGCAGTGTGCCTGGAGCCCAGGGCTTCCTGGTTTTAAAAGTCCTAGGCCTAAGCCTAACAGTAACCCTAGGAAGGTAAATCAGCCGCGTATTAGGGTTCTTCCTATGGGAAAAGCCGTGAAAGCAGCCATGTTGTGGCACTTTTGCACTCCCTTTGGGATGCCTTTGGCAGATGCAGTAAGCCTGGAACTCAGGGCTTCCTAGTTAAAAAATCCTAGCCCTAGGCCGAACCCCAACCCTAAGACGAGAAAGGCAAATCAGCCAGGAATTAGGCATGTCCCCAAGGAAAAAGCTGTGGAGGCAGGCATGTTGTGGTACTTTTGCGCTCTTCTTGGGTAGTCTTTCGCAGCTGCTGTGTTCATGGAGCTCAGGGCTTTCTGGTTAATAGAACCCTTACCCTAGGCGTAACTCAAACCTTAACCCTAGGAAGGAAAATCAGCCTATGGTTCGGGATGGTCTCATGGAAATATCAGTGGTGGCAGCCAAGTTGTGTCACTTTTGCGCTCCCCTTGGGATGCCTTTCGCAGCTGCAGTGTGCCTGGAGCCCAGGGCTTCCTGGTTTTAAAAGTCCTAGGCCTAAGCCTAACAGTAACCCTAGGAAGGTAAATCAGCCGCGTATTAGGGTTCTTCCTAAGGGAAAAGCCGTGAAAGCAGACATGTTCTGGCACTTCTGCACTCCCTTTGGGATGCTTTTTGCAGATGAAATAAGCCTGGAACTCAGGGCTTCCTAGTTAAAAAAATCCTAGCCCTAGGCCGAACCCCAACCCTAAGACGAGAAAGGCAAATCAGCCAGGAATTAGGCATGTCCCCAAGGAAAAAGCTGTGGAGGCAGGCATGTTGTGGTACTTTTGCGCTCTTCTTGGGTAGTCCTTCGCAGCTGCTGTGTTCTTGGAACTCAGGGCTTTCTGGTTAATAGAACCCTTACCCCAGGCGTTACTCAAACCTTAACCCTAGGAAGGTAAATCAGCCTGGTGTTAGGCTTCTTGCCAAGGAAAAAGCCGTGAAAGCAGCCATGTTGTGGCACTTTTGCACTCCCTTTTGGATGCCTTTCACAGCTCCAGTGTGCCTGGAACTCAGGGCTTCCTGATTTTAAAAATCCTAGCCCTAGGCCGAACCCCAACCCTAAGACGAGAAAGGCAAATCAGCCAGGAATTAGGCATGTCCCCAAGGAAAAAGCTGTGGAGGCAGGCATGTTGTGTTACTTTTGCGCTCTTCTTGGGAAGTCCTTCGCAGCTGCTGTGTTCTTGGAACTCAGGGCTTTCTGGTTAATAGAACCCTTACCCTAGGCGTAACTCAAACCTTAACCCTAGGAAGGAAAATCAGCCTATGGTTTGGGATGGTCTCATGGAAATATCAGTGGTGGCAGCCAAGTTGTGTCACTTTTGCGCTCCCCTTGGGTTGCCTTTCGCAGCTGCAGTGTGCCTGGAGCCCAGGGCTTCCTGGTTTTAAAAGTCCTAGGCCTAAGCCTAACAGTAACCCTAGGAAGGTAAATCAGCCGGGTATTAGGGTTCTTCCTAAGGGAAAAGCCGTGAAAGCAGCCATGTTGTGGCACTTCTGCACTCCCTTTGGGATGCCTTTGGCAGATGCAGTAAGCCTGGAACTCAGGGCTTCCTGGTTAAAAAACTCCAAGCCCTAGGCTGAACCCTAACCCCAACCCTAGGCAGATAAATCAGCCTAGGTATAGGGATGGTGCCAAGGAAAAAGCTTTGAAAGCTGCCATGTTGTTGCACTTTTGTACTCCCCTTGGGATTCCTTGAACAGCTGCAGTGTGCCTGGAGCCCAGGGCTTCCTAGTTTTAAAAATCCTAGCCCTAGGCCTAAGCCTGACAGTAACCAAGGGAAGGGAAATCAGCCTGGTGTTAAGCATCTTGCCAAGGAAAAAGCCGTGAAAGCAACCATGTTGTGGCACTTTTGCACTCCCTTTTGGATGCCTTTCACAGCTCCAGTGTGCCTGGAACTCAGGGCTTCCTGATTTTAAAAATCCTAGCCCTAGGCCGAACCTCAACCCTAAGACGAGAAAGGCAAATCAGCCAGGAATTAGGCATGTCCCCAAGGAAAAAGCTGTGGAGGCAGGCATGTTGTGGTACTTTTGCGCTCTTCTTGGCTAGTCCTTTGCAGCTGCTGTGTTCTTGGAACTCAGGGCTTTCTGGTTAATAGAACCCTTACCCTAGGCGTAACTCAAACCTTAACCCTAGGAAGGAAAATCAGCCTATGGTTCGGGATGGTCTCATGGAAATATCAGTGGTGGCAGCCAAGTTGTGTCACTTTTGCGCTCCCCTTGGGATGCCTTTCGCAGCTGCAGTGTGCCTGGAGCCCAGGGCTTCCTGGTTTTAAAAGTCCTAGGCCTAAGCCTAACAGTAACCCTAGGAAGGTAAATCAGCCGCGTATTAGGGTTCTTCCTAAGGGAAAAGCTGTGAAAGCAGCCATGTTGTGGCACTTTTGCACTCCCTTTGGGATGCCTTTGGCAGATGCAGTAAGCCTGGAACTCAGGGCTTCCTAGTTAAAAAAATCCTAGCCCTAGGCCGAACCCCAACCCTAAGACAAGAAAGGCAAATCAGCCAGGAATTAGGCATGTCCCCAAGGAAAAAGCTGTGGAGGCAGGCACGTTGTAGTACTTTTGCGCTCTTCTTGGGTAGTCCTTCGCAGCTGCTGTGTTCTTGGAACTCAGGGCTTTCTGGTTAATAGAACTCTTACCCTAGGCGTAACTCAAACCTTAACCCTAGGAAGGAAAATCAGCCTATGGTTCGGGATGGTCTCATGAGAATAGAAGCAGAGGCAGCCAAGTTGTGTCACTTCTGCAGCCCTCTTGGGATGCCTTTAACAGCTGCATATGCTTGGAGCCCAGGGTTTCCTGGTTTTAAAAGTCCTAGGTCTAAGCCTAACAGTAACCCTAGGAAGGTAAATCAGCCGCGTATTAGGGTTCTTCCTAAGGGAAAAGCTGTGAAAGCAGCCATGTTGTGGCACTTTTGCACTCCCTTTGGGATGCCTTTGGCAGATGCTGTAAGCCTGGAACTCAGGGCTTCCTGGTTAAAAAACTCCAAGCCCTAGGCTGAACCCTAACCCTAACCCTAGGCAGATAAATCAGCCTAGGTATAGGGATGGTGCCAAGGAAAAAGCTGTGAAAGCTGCCATGTTGTTGCACTTTTGTACTCCCCTTGGGATGCCTTGAACAGCTGCAGTGTGCCTGGAGTCCAGGGCTTCCTAGTTTTAAAAATCCTAGCCCTAGGCCTAAGCCTAACAGTAACCCTGGGAAGGGAAATCAGCCTGGTGTTAGGCTTCTTGCCAAGGAAAAAGCCGTGAAAGCAACCATGTTGTGGCACTTTTGCACTCCCTTTTGGATGCCTTTCACAGCTCCAGTGTGCCTGGAACTCAGGGCTTCCTGATTTTAAAAGTCCTAGCCCTAGGCCGAACCCCAACCCTAAGACGAGAAAGGCAAATCAGCCGGGAATTAGGCATGTCCCCAAGGAAAAAGCTGTGGAGGCAGGCATGTTGTGGTACTTTTGCGCTCTTCTTGGCTAGTCCTTGGCAGCTGCTGTGTTCTTGGAACTCAGGGCTTTCTGGTTAATAGAACCCTCACCCTAGGCGTAACTCAAACCTTAACCCTAGGAAGGAAAATCAGCCTATGGTTCGGGATGGTCTCATGGAAATATCAGTGGTGGCAGCCAAGTTGTGTCACTTTTGCGCTCCCCTTGGGATGCCTTTCGCAGCTGCAGTGTGCCTGGAGCCCAGGGCTTCCTGGTTTTAAAAGTCCTAGGCCTAAGCCTAACAGTAAGCCTAGGAAGGTAAATCAGCCGCGTATTAGGGTTCTACCTATGGGAAAAGACGTGAAAGCAGCCATGATGTGGCACTTTTGCACTCCCTTTGGGATGCCTTTGGCAGATGCAGTAAGCCTGGAACTCAGGGCTTCCTAGTTAAAAAATCCTAGCCCTAGGCCGAACCCCAACCCTAAGACGAGAAAGGCAAATCAGCCAGGAATTAGGCATGTCCCCAAGGAAAAAGCTGTGGAGGCAGGCATGTTGTGGCACTTTTGCGCTCTTCTTGGGTAGTCCTTCGCAGCTGCTGTGTTCTTGGAACTCAGGGCTTTCTGGTTAATAGAACCCTTACCCCAGGCGTAACTCAAACCTTAACCCTAGGAAGGAAAATCAGCCTATGATTCGGGATGGTCTCATGGAAATATCAGTGGTGGCAGCCAAGTTGTGTCACTTTTGCGCTCCCCTTGGGATGCCTTTCACATCTGCAGTGTGCCTGGAGCCCAGGGCTTCCTGGTTTTAAAAGTCCTAGGCCTAAGCCTAACAGTAACCCTAGGAAGGTAAATCAGCCGCGTATTAGGGTTCTTCCTAAGGGAAAAGCCGTGAAAGCAGCCATGTTGTGGCACTTCTGCACTCCCTTTGGAATGCCTTTGGCAGATGCTGTAAGCCTGGAACTCAGGGCTTCCTGGTTAAAAAACTCCAAGCCCTAGGCTGAACCCTAACCCCAACCCTATGCAGATAAATCAGCCTAGGTATAGGGATGGTGCCAAGGAAAATGCTTTAAAAGCTGCCATGTTGTTGCACTTTTGTACTCCCCTTGGGATGCCTTGAACAGCTGCAGTGTGCCTGGAGCTAAGGGCTTCCTAGTTTTAAAAATCCCAGCCCTACGCCTAAGCCTGACAGTAACCAAGGGAAGGGAAATCAGCCTGGTGTTATGCATCTTGCAAAGGAAAAAGCCGTGAAAGCAACCATGTTGTGGCACTTTTGCACTCCCTTTTGGATGCCTTTCACAGCTCCAGTGTGCCTGGAACTCAGGGCTTCCTGATTTTAAAAGCCCTAACCCTAGGCCGAACCCCAACCCTAAGACGAGAAAGGCAAATCAGCCGGGAATTAGGCATGTCCCCAAGGAAAAAGCTGTGGAGGCAGGCATGTTGTGGTACTTTTGCGCTCCCCTTGGGATGCCTTTCGCAGCTGCAGTGTGCCTGGAGCCCAGGGCTTCCTGGTTTTAAAAGTCCTAGGCCTAAGCCTAACAGTAAGCCTAGGAAGGTAAATCAGCCGCGTATTAGGGTTCTACCTATGGGAAAAGACGTGAAAGCAGCCATGATGTGGCACTTTTGCACTCCCTTTGGGATGCCTTTGGCAGATGCAGTAAGCCTGGAACTCAGGGCTTCCTAGTTAAAAAATCCTAGCCCTAGGCCGAACCCCAACCCTAAGACGAGAAAGGCAAATCAGCCAGGAATTAGGCATGTCCCCAAGGAAAAAGCTGTGGAGGCAGGCATGTTGTGGTACTTTTGCGCTCTTCTTGGGTAGTCTTTCGCAGCTGCTGTGTTCTTGGAGCTCAGGGCTTTGTGGTTAATAGAACCCTTACCCTAGGCGTAACTCAAACCTTAACCCTAGGAAGGAAAATCAGCCTATGGTTCGGGATGGTCTCATGGAAATATCAGTGGTGGCAGCCAAGTTGTGTCACTTTTGCGCTCCCCTTGGGATGCCTTTCGCAGCTGCAGTGTGCCTGGAGCCCAGGGCTTCCTGGTTTTAAAAGTCCTAGGCCTAAGCCTAACAGTAACCCTAGGAAGGTAAATCAGCCGCGTATTAGGGTTCTTCCTAAGGGAAAAGCCGTGAAAGCAGCCATGTTGTGGCACTTCTACACTCCCTTTGGGATGCCTTTGGCAGATGCAGTAAGCCTGGAACTCAGGGCTTCCTGGTTAAAAAACTCCAAGCCCTAGGCTGAACCCTAACCCTAACCCAAGGCAGATAAAACAGCCTGGGTATAGGGATGGTGCCAAGGAAAAAGCTGTGATAGCTGCCATGTTGTTGCACTTTTGTACTCCCCTTGGGATGCCTTGAACAGCTGCAGTGTGCCTGGAGCCCAGGGCTTCCTAGTTTTAAAAATCCTAGCCCTAGGCCTAACCCTTACAGTAACCCTAGGAAGGTAAATCAGCCTGGTGTTAGGCTTCTTGCCAAGGAAAAAGCCGTGAAAGCAGCCATGTTGTGGCACTTTTGCACTCCCTTTTGGATGCCTTTCACAGCTCCAGTGTGCCTGGAACTCAGGGCTTCCTGATTTTAAAAATCCTAGCCCTAGGCCGAACCCCAACCCTAAGACGAGAAAGGCAAATCAGCCAGGAATTAGGCATGTCCCCAAGGAAAAAGCTGTGGAGGCAGGCATGTTGTGGTACTTTTGCGCTCTTCTTGGGAAGTCCTTCGCAGCTGCTGTGTTCTTGGAACTCAGGGCTTTCTGGTTAATAGAACCCTTACCCTAGGCGTAACTCAAACCTTAACCCTAGGAAGGAAAATCAGCCTATGGTTCGGGATGGTCTCATGGAAATATCAGTGGTGGCAGCCAAGTTGTGTCACTTTTGCGCTCCCCTTGGGTTGCCTTTCGCAGCTGCAGTGTGCCTGGAGCCCAGGGCTTCCTGGTTTTAAAAGTCCTAGGCCTAAGCCTAACAGTAACCCTAGGAAGGTAAATCAGCCGGGTATTAGGGTTCTTCCTAAGGGAAAAGCCGTGAAAGCAGCCATGTTGTGGCACTTCTGCACTCCCTTTGGGATGCCTTTGGCAGATGCAGTAAGCCTGGAACTCAGGGCTTCCTAGTTAAAAAAATCCTAGCCCTAGGCCGAACCCCAACCCTAAGACGAGAAAGGCAAATCAGCCAGGAATTAGGCATGTCCCCAAGGAAAAAGCTGTGGAGGCAGGCACGTTGTTGTACTTTTGCGCTCTTCTTGGGTAGTCCTTCGCAGCTGCTGTGTTCTTGGAACTCAGGGCTTTCTGGTTAATAGAACTCTTACCCTAGGCGTAACTCAAACCTTAACCCTAGGAAGGAAAATCAGCCTATGGTTCGGGATGGTCTCATGAGAATAGAAGCAGAGGCAGCCAAGTTGTGTCACTTCTGCAGCCCTCTTGGGATGCCTTTAACAGCTGCATATGCTTGGAGCCCAGGGTTTCCTGGTTTTAAAAGTCCTAGGTCTAAGCCTAACAGTAACCCTAGGAAGGTAAATCAGCCGCGTATTAGGGTTCTTCCTAAGGGAAAAGCTGTGAAAGCAGCCATGTTGTGGCACTTTTGCACTCCCTTTGGGATGCCTTTGGCAGATGCTGTAAGCCTGGAACTCAGGGCTTCCTGGTTAAAAAACTCCAAGCCCTAGGCTGAACCCTAACCCTAACCCTAGGCAGATAAATCAGCCTAGGTATAGGGATGGTGCCAAGGAAAAAGCTTTGAAAGCTGCCATGTTGTTGCACTTTTGTACTCCCCTTGGGATGCCTTGAACAGCTGCAGTGTGCCTGGAGCCCAGGGCTTCCTAGTTTTAAAAATCCTAGCCCTAGGCCTAAGCCTAACAGTAACCCTGGGAAGGGAAATCAGCCTGGTGTTAGGCTTCTTGCCAAGGAAAAAGCCGTGAAAGCAACCATGTTGTGGCACTTTTGCACTCCCTTTTGGATGCCTTTCACAGCTCCAGTGTGCCTGGAACTCAGGGCTTCCTGATTTTAAAAGTCCTAGCCCTAGGCCGAACCCCAACCCTAAGACGAGAAAGGCAAATCAGCCGGGAATTAGGCATGTCCCCAAGGAAAAAGCTGTGGAGGCAGGCATGTTGTGGTACTTTTGCGCTCTTCTTGGCTAGTCCTTGGCAGCTGCTGTGTTCTTGGAACTCAGGGCTTTCTGGTTAATAGAACCCTTACCCTAGGCGTAACTCAAACCTTAACCCTAGGAAGGAAAATCAGCCTATGGTTCGGGATGGTCTCATGGAAATATCAGTGGTGGCAGCCAAGTTGTGTCACTTTTGCGCTCCCCTTGGGATGCCTTTCGCAGCTGCAGTGTGCCTGGAGCCCAGGGCTTCCTGGTTTTAAAAGTCCTAGGCCTAAGCCTAACAGTAACCCTAGGAAGGTAAATCAGCCGCGTATTAGGGTTCTTCCTAAGGGAAAAGCCGTGAAAGCAGCCATGTTGTGGCACTTCTGCACTCCCTTTGGGATGCCTTTGGCAGATGCAGTAAGCCTGGAACTCAAGGCATCCTAGTTAAAAAAATCCTAGCCCTAGGCCGAACCTCAACCCTAAGACGAGAAAGGCAAATCAGCCAGGAATTAGGCATGTCCCCAAGGAAAAAGCTGTGGAGGCAGGCACGTTGTGGTACTTTTGCGCTCTTCTTGGGTAGTCCTTCGCAGCTGCTGTGTTCTTGGAACTCAGGGCTTTCTGGTTAATAGAACTCTTACCCTAGGCTTAACTCAAACCTTAACCCTAGGAAGGAAAATCAGCCTATGGTTCGGGATGGTCTCATGAGAATAGCAGCAGAGGCAGCCAAGTTGTGTCACTTCTGCAGCCCTCTTGGGATGCCTTTAACAGCTGCATGTGCCTGGAGCCCAGGGCTTCCTGGCTTTAAAAGTCCTAGGCCTAAGCCTAACAGTAACCCTAGGAAGGTAAATCAGCCGCGTATTAGGGTTCTTCCTAAGGGAAAAGCCGTGAAAGCAGCCATGTTGTGGCACTTCTGCACTCCCTTTGGGATGCCTTTGGCAGATGAAGTAAGCCTGGAACTCAGGGCTTCCTAGTTAAAAATATCCTAGCCCTAGGCCGAACCCCAACCCTAAGACGAGAAAGGCAAATCAGCCAGGAATTAGGCATGTCCCCAAGGAAAAAGCTGTGGAGGCAGGCACGTTGTGGTACTTTTGCGCTCTTCTTGGGTAGTCCTTTGCAGCTGCTGTGTTCTTGGAACTCAGGGCTTTCTGGTTAATAGAACTCTTACCCTAGGCGTAACTCAAACCTTAACCCTAGGAAGGAAAATCAGCCTATGGTTCGGGATGGTCTCATGAGAATAGAAGCAGAGGCAGCCAAGTTGTGTCACTTCTGCAGCCCTCTTGGGATGCCTTTAACAGCTGCATATGCTTGGAGCCCAGGGTTTCCTGGTTTTAAAAGTCCTAGGTCTAAGCCTAACAGTAACCCTAGGAAGGTAAATCAGCCGCGTATTAGGGTTCTTCCTAAGGGAAAAGCTGTGAAAGCAGCCATGTTGTGGCACTTTTGCACTCCCTTTGGGATGCCTTTGGCAGATGCTGTAAGCCTGGAACTCAGGGCTTCCTGGTTAAAAAACTCCAAGCCCTAGGCTGAACCCTAACCCTAACCCTAGGCAGATAAATCAGCCTAGGTATAGGGATGGTGCCAAGGAAAAAGCTGTGAAAGCTGCCATGTTGTTGCACTTTTGTACTCCCCTTGGGATGCCTTGAACAGCTGCAGTGTGCCTGGAGCCCAGGGCTTCCTAGTTTTAAAAATCCTAGCCCTAGGCCTAAGCCTAACAGTAACCCTGGGAAGGGAAATCAGCCTGGTGTTAGGCTTCTTGCCAAGGAAAAAGCCGTGAAAGCAACCATGTTGTGGCACTTTTGCACTCCCTTTTGGATGCCTTTCACAGCTCCAGTGTGCCTGGAACTCAGGGCTTCCTGATTTTAAAAGTCCTAGCCCTAGGCCGAACCCCAACCCTAAGACGAGAAAGGCAAATCAGCCGGGAATTAGGCATGTCCCCAAGGAAAAAGCTGTGGAGGCAGGCATGTTGTGGTACTTTTGCGCTCTTCTTGGCTAGTCCTTGGCAGCTGCTGTGTTCTTGGAACTCAGGGCTTTCTGGTTAATAGAACCCTTACCCTAGGCGTAACTCAAACCTTAACCCTAGGAAGGAAAATCAGCCTATGGTTCGGGATGGTCTCATGGAAATATCAGTGGTGGCAGCCAAGTTGTGTCACTTTTGCGCTCCCCTTGGGATGCCTTTCGCAGCTGCAGTGTGCCTGGAGCCCAGGGCTTCCTGGTTTTAAAAGTCCTAGGCCTAAGCCTAACAGTAACCCTAGGAAGGTAAATCAGCCGCGTATTAGGGTTCTTCCTAAGGGAAAAGCCGTGAAAGCAGCCATGTTGTGGCACTTCTGCACTCCCTTTGGGATGCCTTTGGCAGATGCAGTAAGCCTGGAACTCAAGGCATCCTAGTAAAAAATCCTAGCCCTAGGCCGAACCCCAACCCTAAGACAAGAAAGGCAAATCAGCCAGGAATTAGGCATGTCCCCAAGGAAAAAGCTGTGGAGGCAGGCACGTTGTGGTACTTTTGCGCTCTTCTTGGGTAGTCCTTCGCAGCTGCTGTGTTCTTGGAACTCAGGTCTTTCTGGTTAATAGAACTCTTACCCTAGGCGTAACTCAAACCTTAACCCTAAGAAGGAAAATCAGCCTATGGTTCGGGATGGTCTCATGAGAATAGCAGCAGAGGCAGCCAAGTTGTGTCACTTCTGCAGCCCTCTTGGGATGCCTTTAACAGCTGCATGTGCCTGGAGCCCAGGGCTTCCTGGTTTTAAAAGTCCTAGGCCTAAGCCTAACAGTAACCCTAGGAAGGTAAATCAGCCGCGTATTAGGGTTCTTCCTAAGGGAAAAGCCGTGAAAGCAGCCATGTTGTGGCACTTCTGCACTCCCTTTGGGATGCCTTTGGCAGATGAAGTAAGCCTGGAACTCAGGGCTTGCGAGTTAAAAAAATCCTAGCCCTAGGCCGAACCCCAACCCTAAGACGAGAAAGGCAAATCAGCCAGGAATTAGGCATGTCCCCAAGGAAAAAGCTGTGGAGGCAGGCATGTTGTGGCACTTTTGCGCTCTTCTTGGGTAGTCCTTCGCAGCTGCTGTGTTCTTGGAACTCAGGGCTTTCTGGTTAATAGAACCCTTACCCCAGGCGTAACTCAAACCTTAACCCTAGGAAGGAAAATCAGCCTATGATTCGGGATGGTCTCATGGAAATATCAGTGGTGGCAGCCAAGTTGTGTCACTTTTGCGCTCCCCTTGGGATGCCTTTCACATCTGCAGTGTGCCTGGAGCCCAGGGCTTCCTGGTTTTAAAAGTCCTAGGCCTAAGCCTAACAGTAACCCTAGGAAGGTAAATCAGCCGCGTATTAGGGTTCTTCCTAAGGGAAAAGCCGTGAAAACAGCCATGTTGTGGCACTTCTGCACTCCCTTTGGGATGCCTTTGGCAGATGCAGTAAGCCTGGAACTCAGGGCTTCCTGGTTAAAAAACTCCAAGCCCTAGGCTGAACCCTAACCCTAACCCTAGGCAGATAAATCAGCCTAGGTATAGGGATGGTGCCAAGGAAAAAGCTTTGAAAGCTGCCATGTTGTTGCACTTTTGTACTCCCCTTGGGATGCCTTGAACAGCTGCAGTGTGCCTGGAGCTAAGGGCTTCCTAGTTTTAAAAATCCTAGCCCTACGCCTAAGCCTGACAGTAACCAAGGGAAGCGAAATCAGCCTGGTGTTAAGCATCTTGCCAAGGAAAAAGTCGTGAAAGCAACCATGTTGTGGCACTTTTGCACTCCCTTTTGGATGCCTTTCACAGCTCCAGTGTGCCTGGAACTCAGGGCTTCCTGATTTTAAAAATCCTAGCCCTAGGCCGAACCTCAACCCTAAGACGAGAAAGGCAAATCAGCCAGGAATTAGGCATGTCCCCAAGGAAAAAGCTGTGGAGGCAGGCATGTTGTGGTACTTTTGCGCTCTTCTTGGCTAGTCCTTGGCAGCTGCTGTGTTCTTGGAACTCAGGGCTTTCTGGTTAATAGAACCCTTACCCTAGGCGTAACTCAAACCTTAACCCTAGGAAGGAAAATCAGCCTATGGTTCGGGATGGTCTCATGGAAATATCAGTGGTGGCAGCCAAGTTGTGTCACTTTTGCGCTCCCCTTGGGATGCCTTTCGCAGCTGCAGTGTGCCTGGAGCCCAGGGCTTCCTGGTTTTAAAAGTCCTAGGCCTAAGCCTAACAGTAACCCTAGGAAGGTAAATCAGCCGCGTATTAGGGTTCTTCCTAAGGGAAAAGCCGTGAAAGCAGCCATGTTGTGGCACTTCTGCACTCCCTTTGGGATGCCTTTGGCAGATGCAGTAAGCCTGGAACTCAAGGCATCCTAGTTAAAAAAATCCTAGCCCTACGCCGAACCCCAACCCTAAGACGAGAAAGGCAAATCAGCCAGGAATTAGGCATGTCCCCAAGGAAAAAGCTGTGGAGGCAGGCACGTTGTGGTACTTTTGCGCTCTTCTTGGGTAGTCCTTCGCAGCTGCTGTGTTCTTGGAACTCAGGGCTTTCTGGTTAATAGAACTCTTACCCTAGGCTTAACTCAAACCTTAACCCTAAGAAGGAAAATCAGCCTATGGTTCGGGATGGTCTCATGAGAATAGCAGCAGAGGCAGCCAAGTTGTGTCACTTCTGCAGCCCTCTTGGGATGCCTTTAACAGCTGCATGTGCCTGGAGCCCAGGGCTTCCTGGTTTTAAAAGTCCTAGGCCTAAGCCTAACAGTAACCCTAGGAAGGTAAATCAGCCGCGTATTAGGGTTCTTCCTAAGGGAAAAGCCGTGAAAGCAGCCATGTTGTGGCACTTCTGCACTCCCTTTGGGATGCCTTTGGCAGATGAAGTAAGCCTGGAACTCAGGGCTTCCTAGTTAAAAATATCCTAGCCCTAGGCCGAACCCCAACCCTAAGACGAGAAAGGCAAATCAGCCAGGAATTAGGCATGTCCCCAAGGAAAAAGCTGTGGAGGCAGGCACGTTGTGGTACTTTTGCGCTCTTCTTGGGTAGTCCTTCGCAGCTGCTGTGTTCTTGGAACTCAGGGCTTTCTGGTTAATAGAACTCTTACCCTAGGCGTAACTCAAACCTTAACCCTAGGAAGGAAAATCAGCCTATGGTTCGGGATGGTCTCATGAGAATAGAAGCAGAGGCAGCCAAGTTGTGTCACTTCTGCAGCCCTCTTGGGATGCCTTTAACAGCTGCATATGCTTGGAGCCCAGGGTTTCCTGGTTTTAAAAGTCCTAGGTCTAAGCCTAACAGTAACCCTAAGAAGGTAAATCAGCCGCGTATTAGGGTTCTTCCTAAGGGAAAAGCTGTGAAAGCAGCCATGTTGTGGCACTTTTGCACTCCCTTTGGGATGCCTTTGGCAGATGCTGTAAGCCTGGAACTCAGGGCTTCCTGGTTAAAAAACTCCAAGCCCTAGGCTGAACCCTAACCCTAACCCTAGGCAGATAAATCAGCCTAGGTATAGGGATGGTGCCAAGGAAAAAGCTGTGAAAGCTGCCATGTTGTTGCACTTTTGTACTCCCCTTGGGATGCCTTGAACAGCTGCAGTGTGCCTGGAGCCCAGGGCTTCCTAGTTTTAAAAATCCTAGCCCTAGGCCTAAGCCTAACAGTAACCCTGGGAAGGGAAATCAGCCTGGTGTTAAGCTTCTTGCCAAGGAAAAAGCCGTGAAAGCAACCATGTTGTGGCACTTTTGCACTCCCTTTTGGATGCCTTTCACAGCTCCAGTGTGCCTGGAACTCAGGGCTTCCTGATTTTAAAAGTCCTAGCCCTAGGCCGAACCCCAACCCTAAGACGAGAAAGGCAAATCAGCAAGAAATTAGGCATGTCCCCAAGGAAAAAGCTGTGGAGGCAGGCATGTTGTGGTACTTTTGCGCTCTTCTTGGCTAGTCCTTGGCAGCTGCTGTGTTCTTGGAACTCAGGGCTTTCTGGTTAATAGAACCCTTACCCTAGGCGTAACTCAAACCTTAACTCTAGGAAGGAAAATCAGCCTATGGTTCGGGATGGTCTCATGGAAATATCAGTGGTGGCAGCCAAGTTGTGTCACTTTTGCGCTCCCCTTGGGATGCCTTTCGCAGCTGCAGTGTGCCTGGAGCCCAGGGCTTCCTGGTTTTAAAAGTCCTAGGCCTAAGCCTAACAGTAACCCTAGGAAGGTAAATCAGCCGCGTATTAGGGTTCTTCCAAAGGGAAAAGCCGTGAAAGCAGCCATGTTGTGGCACTTCTGCACTCCCTTTGGGATGCCTTTGGCAGATGCAGTAAGCCTGGAACTCAGGGCTTCCTGATTTTAAAAATCCTAGCCCTAGGCCGAACCCCAACCCTAAGACGAGAAAGGCAAATCAGCCAGGAATTAGGCATGTCCCCAAGGAAAAAGCTGTGGAGGCAGGCACGTTGTGGTACTTTTGCGCTCTTCTTGGGTAGTCCTTCGCAGCTGCTGTGTTCTTGGAACTCAGGTCTTTCTGGTTAATAGAACTCTTACCCTAGGCGTAACTCAAACCTTAACCCTAAGAAGGAAAATCAGCCTATGGTTCGGGATGGTCTCATGAGAATAGCAGCAGAGGCAGCCAAGTTGTGTCACTTCTGCAGCCCTCTTGGGATGCCTTTAACAGCTGCATGTGCCTGGAGCCCAGGGCTTCCTGGTTTTAAAAGTTCTAGGCCTAAGCCTAACAGTAACCCTAGGAAGGTAAATCAGCCGCGTATTAGGGTTCTTCCTAAGGGAAAAGCCGTGAAAGCAGCCATGTTGTGGCACTTCTGCACTCCCTTTGGGATGCCTTTGGCAGATGAAGTAAGCCTGGAACTCAGGGCTTCCTAGTTAAAAAAATCCTAGCCCTAGGCCGAACCCCAACCCTAAGACGAGAAAGGCAAATCAGCCAGGAATTAGGCATGTCCCCAAGGAAAAAGCTGTGGAGGCAGGCATGTTGTGGCACTTTTGCGCTCTTCTTGGGTAGTCCTTCGCAGCTGCTGTGTTCTTGGAACTCAGGGCTTTCTGGTTAATAGAACCCTTACCCCAGGCGTAACTCAAACCTTAACCCTAGGAAGGAAAATCAGCCTATGATTCGGGATGGTCTCATGGAAATATCAGTGGTGGCAGCCAAGTTGTGTCACTTTTGCGCTCCCCTTGGGATGCCTTTCACATCTGCAGTGTGCCTGGAGCCCAGGGCTTCCTGGTTTTAAAAGTCCTAGGCCTAAGCCTAACAGTAACCCTAGGAAGGTAAATCAGCCGCGTATTAGGGTTCTTCCTAAGGGAAAAGCCGTGAAAACAGCCATGTTGTGGCACTTCTGCACTCCCTTTGGGATGCCTTTGGCAGATGCAGTAAGCCTGGAACTCAGGGCTTCCTGGTTAAAAATATCCTAGCCCTAGGCCGAACCCCAACCCTAAGACGAGAAAGGCAAATCAGCCAGGAATTAGGCATGTCCCCAAGGAAAAAGCTGTGGAGGCAGGCACGTTGTGGTACTTTTGCGCTCTTCTTGGCTAGTCCTTCGCAGCTGCTGTGTTCTTGGAACTCAGGGCTTTCTGGTTAATAGAACTCTTACCCTAGGCGTAACTCAAACCTTAACCCTAGGAAGGAAAATCAGCCTATGGTTTGGGATGGTCTCATGAGAATAGAAGCAGAGGCAGCCAAGTTGTGTCACTTCTGCAGCCCTCTTGGGATGCCTTTAACAGCTGCATATGCTTGGAGCCCAGGGTTTCCTGGTTTTAAAAGTCCTAGGTCTAAGCCTAACAGCAACCCTAGGAAGGTAAATCAGCCGCGTATTAGGGTTCTTCCTAAGGGAAAAGCTGTGAAAGCAGCCATGTTGTGGCACTTTTGCACACCCTTTGGGATGCCTTTGTCAGATGCTGTAAGCCTGGAACTCAGGGCTTCCTGGTTAAAAAACTCCAAGCCCTAGGCTGAACCCTAACCCCAACCCTAGGCAGATAAATCAGCCTAGGTATAGGGATGGTGCCAAGGAAAAAGCTGTGAAAGCTGCCATGTTGTTGCACTTTTGTACTCCCCTTGGGATGCCTTGAACAGCTGCAGTGTGCCTGGAGCCCAGGGCTTCCTAGTTTTAAAAATCCTAGCCCTAGGCCTAAGCCTAACAGTAACCCTGGGAAGGGAAATCAGCCTGGTGTTAAGCTTCTTGCCAAGGAAAAAGCCGTGAAAGCAACCATGTTGTGGCACTTTTGCACTCCCTTTTGGATGCCTTTCACAGCTCCAGTGTGCCTGGAACTCAGGGCTTCCTGATTTTAAAAGTCCTACCCTAGGCCGAACCCCAACCCTAAGACGAGAAAGGCAAATCAGCAAGAAATTAGGCATGTCCCCAAGGAAAAAGCTGTGGAGGCAGGCATGTTGTGGTACTTTTGCGCTCTTCTTGGCTAGTCCTTGGCAGCTGCTGTGTTCTTGGAACTCAGGGCTTTCTGGTTAATAGAACCCTTACCCTAGGCGTAACTCAAACCTTAACCCTAGGAAGGAAAATCAGCCTATGGTTCGGGATGGTCTCATGGAAATATCAGTGGTGGCAGCCAAGTTGTGTCACTTTTGCGCTCCCCTTGGGATGCCTTTCGCAGCTGCAGTGTGCCTGGAGCCCAGGGCTTCCTGGTTTTAAAAGTCCTAGGCCTAAGCCTAACAGTAACCCTAGGAAGGTAAATCAGCCGCGTATTAGGGTTCTTCCAAAGGGAAAAGCCGTGAAAGCAGCCATGTTGTGGCACTTCTGCACTCCCTTTGGGATGCCTTTGGCAGATGCAGTAAGCCTGGAACTCAGGGCTTCCTGATTTTAAAAATCCTAGCCCTAGGCCGAACCCCAACCCTAAGACGAGAAAGGCAAATCAGCCAGGAATTAGGCATGTCCCCAAGGAAAAAGCTGTGGAGGCAGGCACGTTGTGGTACTTTTGCGCTCTTCTTGGGTAGTCCTTCGCAGCTGCTGTGTTCTTGGAACTCAGGTCTTTCTGGTTAATAGAACTCTTACCCTAGGCGTAACTCAAACCTTAACCCTAAGAAGGAAAATCAGCCTATGGTTCGGGATGGTCTCATGAGAATAGAAGCAGAGGCAGCCAAGTTGTGTCACTTCTGCGGCCCTCTTGGGATGCCTTTAAGAGCTGCAGTGTGCCTGGAGCCCAGGGCTTCCTGGTTTTAAAAGTCCTAGGCCTAAGCCTAACAGTAACCCTAGGAAGGTAAATCAGCCGCGTATTAGGGTTCTTCCTAAGGGAAAAGCTGTGAAAGCAGCCATGTTGTGGCACTTCTGCACTCCCTTTGGGATGCCTTTGGCAGATGAAGTAAGCCTGGAACTCAGGGCTCCCTAGTTAAAAAAATCCTAGCCCTAGGCCGAACCCCAACCCTAAGACGAGAAAGGCAAATCAGCCAGGAATTAGGCATGTCCCCAAGGAAAAAGCTGTGGAGGCAGGCATGTTGTGGCACTTTTGCGCTCTTCTTGGGTAGTCCTTCGCAGCTGCTGTGTTCTTGGAACTCAGGGCTTTCTGGTTAATAGAACCCTTACCCCAGGCGTAACTCAAACCTTAACCCTAGGAAGGAAAATCAGCCTATGATTCGGGATGGTCTCATGGAAATATCAGTGGTGGCAGCCAAGTTGTGTCACTTTTGCGCTCCCCTTGGGATGCCTTTCACATCTGCAGTGTGCCTGGAGCCCAGGGCTTCCTGGTTTTAAAAGTCCTAGGCCTAAGCCTAACAGTAACCCTAGGAAGGTAAATCAGCCGCGTATTAGGGTTCTTCCTAAGGGAAAAGCTGTGAAAGCAGCCATGTTGTGGCACTTTTGCACTCCCTTTGGGATGCCTTTGGCAGATGCTGTAAGCCTGGAACTCAGGGCTTCCTGGTTAAAAAACTCCAAGCCCTAGGCTGAACCCTAACCCTAACCCTAGGCAGATAAATCAGCCTAGGTATAGGGATGGTGCCAAGGAAAAAGCTGTGAAAGCTGCCATGTTGTTGCACTTTTGTACTCCCCTTGGGATGCCTTGAACAGCTGCAGTGTGCCTGGAGCCCAGGGCTTCCTAGTTTTAAAAATCCTAGCCCTAGGCCTAAGCCTAACAGTAACCCTGGGAAGGGAAATCAGCCTGGTGTTAGGCTTCTTGCCAAGGAAAAAGCCGTGAAAGCAACCATGTTGTGGCACTTTTGCACTCCCTTTTGGATGCCTTTCACAGCTCCAGTGTGCCTGGAACTCAGGGCTTCCTGATTTTAAAAGTCCTAGCCCTAGGCCGAACCCCAACCCTAAGACGAGAAAGGCAAATCAGCCGGGAATTAGGCATGTCCCCAAGGAAAAAGCTGTGGAGGCAGGCATGTTGTGGTACTTTTGCGCTCTTCTTGGCTAGTCCTTGGCAGCTGCTGTGTTCTTGGAACTCAGGGCTTTCTGGTTAATAGAACCCTTACCCTAGGCGTAACTCAAACCTTAACCCTAGGAAGGAAAATCAGCCTATGGTTCGGGATGGTCTCATGGAAATATCAGTGGTGGCAGCCAAGTTGTGTCACTTTTGCGCTCCCCTTGGGATGCCTTTCGCAGCTGCAGTGTGCCTGGAGCCCAGGGCTTCCTGGTTTTAAAAGTCCTAGGCCTAAGCCTAACAGTAACCCTAGGAAGGTAAATCAGCCGCGTATTAGGGTTCTTCCTAAGGGAAAAGCCGTGAAAGCAGCCATGTTGTGGCACTTCTGCACTCCCTTTGGGATGCCTTTGGCAGATGCAGTAAGCCTGGAACTCAAGGCATCCTAGTAAAAAATCCTAGCCCTAGGCCGAACCCCAACCCTAAGACAAGAAAGGCAAATCAGCCAGGAATTAGGCATGTCCCCAAGGAAAAAGCTGTGGAGGCAGGCACGTTGTGGTACTTTTGCGCTCTTCTTGGGTAGTCCTTCGCAGCTGCTGTGTTCTTGGAACTCAGGTCTTTCTGGTTAATAGAACTCTTACCCTAGGCGTAACTCAAACCTTAACCCTAAGAAGGAAAATCAGCCTATGGTTCGGGATGGTCTCATGAGAATAGCAGCAGAGGCAGCCAAGTTGTGTCACTTCTGCAGCCCTCTTGGGATGCCTTTAACAGCTGCATGTGCCTGGAGCCCAGGGCTTCCTGGTTTTAAAAGTCCTAGGCCTAAGCCTAACAGTAACCCTAGGAAGGTAAATCAGCCGCGTATTAGGGTTCTTCCTAAGGGAAAAGCCGTGAAAGCAGCCATGTTGTGGCACTTCTGCACTCCCTTTGGGATGCCTTTGGCAGATGCAGTAAGCCTGGAACTCAGGGCTTCCTGATTTTAAAAATCCTAGCCCTAGGCCGAACCCCAACCCTAAGACGAGAAAGGCAAATCAGCCAGGAATTAGGCATGTCCCCAAGGAAAAAGCTGTGGAGGCAGGCATGTTGTGGCACTTTTGCGCTCTTCTTGGGTAGTCCTTCGCAGCTGCTGTGTTCTTGGAACTCAGGGCTTTCTGGTTAATAGAACCCTTACCCCAGGCGTAACTCAAACCTTAACCCTAGGAAGGAAAATCAGCCTATGATTCGGGATGGTCTCATGGAAATATCAGTGGTGGCAGCCAAGTTGTGTCACTTTTGCGCTCCCCTTGGGATGCCTTTCACATCTGCAGTGTGCCTGGAGCCCAGGGCTTCCTGGTTTTAAAAGTCCTAGGCCTAAGCCTAACAGTAACCCTAGGAAGGTAAATCAGCCGCGTATTAGGGTTCTTCCTAAGGGAAAAGCCGTGAAAACAGCCATGTTGTGGCACTTCTGCACTCCCTTTGGGATGCCTTTGGCAGATGCAGTAAGCCTGGAACTCAGGGCTTCCTGGTTAAAAAACTCCAAGCCCTAGGCTGAACCCTAACCCCAACCCTAGGCAGATAAATCAGCCTAGGTATAGGGATGGTGCCAAGGAAAAAGCTTTGAAAGCTGCCATGTTGTTGCACTTTTGTACTCCCCTTGGGATGCCTTGAACAGCTGCAGTGTGCCTGGAGCTAAGGGCTTCCTAGTTTTAAAAATCCTAGCCCTACGCCTAAGCCTGACAGTAACCAAGGGAAGCGAAATCAGCCTGGTGTTAAGCATCTTGCCAAGGAAAAAGCCGTGAAAGCAACCATGTTGTGGCACTTTTGCACTCCCTTTTGGATGCCTTCAAACAGCTCCAGTGTGCCTGGAACTCAGGGCTTCCTGATTTTAAAAATCCTAGCCCTAGGCCGAACCTCAACCCTAAGACGAGAAAGGCAAATCAGCAAGAAATTAGGCATGTCCCCAAGGAAAAAGCTGTGGAGGCAGGCATGTTGTGGTACTTTTGCGCTCTTCTTGGCTAGTCCTTGGCAGCTGCTGTGTTCTTGGAACTCAGGGCTTTCTGGTTAATAGAACCCTTACCCTAGGCGTAACTCAAACCTTAACCCTAGGAAGGAAAATCAGCCTATGGTTCGGGATGGTCTCATGGAAATATCAGTGGTGGCAGCCAAGTTGTGTCACTTTTGCGCTCCCCTTGGGATGCCTTTCGCAGCTGCAGTGTGCCTGGAGCCCAGGGCTTCCTGGTTTTAAAAGTCCTAGGCCTAAGCCTAACAGTAACCCTAGGAAGGTAAATCAGCCGCGTATTAGGGTTCTTCCTAAGGGAAAAGCCGTGAAAGCAGCCATGTTGTGGCACTTCTGCACTCCCTTTGGGATGCCTTTGGCAGATGCAGTAAGCCTGGAACTCAAGGCATCCTAGTTAAAAAAATCCTAGCCCTAGGCCGAACCCCAACCCTAAGACGAGAAAGGCAAATCAGCCAGGAATTAGGCATGTCCCCAAGGAAAAAGCTGTGGAGGCAGGCACGTTGTGGTACTTTTGCGCTCTTCTTGGGTAGTCCTTCGCAGCTGCTGTGTTCTTGGAACTCAGGGCTTTCTGGTTAATAGAACTCTTACCCTAGGCTTAACTCAAACCTTAACCCTAAGAAGGAAAATCAGCCTATGTTTCGGGATGGTCTCATGAGAATAGCAGCAGAGGCAGCCAAGTTGTGTCACTTCTGCAGCCCTCTTGGGATGCCTTTAACAGCTGCATGTGCCTGGAGCCCAGGGCTTCCTGGTTTTAAAAGTCCTAGGCCTAAGCCTAACAGTAACCCTAGGAAGGTAAATCAGCCGCGTATTAGGGTTCTTCCTAAGGGAAAAGCCGTGAAAGCAGCCATGTTGTGGCACTTCTGCACTCCCTTTGGGATGCCTTTGGCAGATGAAGTAAGCCTGGAACTCAGGGCTTCCTAGTTAAAAATATCCTAGCCCTAGGCCGAACCCCAACCCTAAGACGAGAAAGGCAAATCAGCCAGGAATTAGGCATGTCCCCAAGGAAAAAGCTGTGGAGGCAGGCACGTTGTGGTACTTTTGCGCTCTTCTTGGGTAGTCCTTCGCAGCTGCTGTGTTCTTGGAACTCAGGGCTTTCTGGTTAATAGAACTCTTACCCTAGGCGTAACTCAAACCTTAACCCTAGGAAGGAAAATCAGCCTATGGTTCGGGATGGTCTCATGAGAATAGAAGCAGAGGCAGCCAAGTTGTGTCACTTCTGCAGCCCTCTTGGGATGCCTTTAACAGCTGCATATGCTTGGAGCCCAGGGTTTCCTGGTTTTAAAAGTCCTAGGTCTAAGCCTAACAGTAACCCTAGGAAGGTAAATCAGCCGCGTATTAGGGTTCTTCCTAAGGGAAAAGCTGTGAAAGCAGCCATGTTGTGGCACTTTTGCACTCCCTTTGGGATGCCTTTGGCAGATGCTGTAAGCCTGGAACTCAGGGCTTCCTGGTTAAAAAACTCCAAGCCCTAGGCTGAACCCTAACCCTAACCCTAGGCAGATAAATCAGCCTAGGTATAGGGATGGTGCCAAGGAAAAAGCTGTGAAAGCTGCCATGTTGTTGCACTTTTGTACTCCCCTTGGGATGCCTTGAACAGCTGCAGTGTGCCTGGAGCCCAGGGCTTCCTAGTTTTAAAAATCCTAGCCCTAGGCCTAAGCCTAACAGTAACCCTGGGAAGGGAAATCAGCCTGGTGTTAAGCTTCTTGCCAAGGAAAAAGCCGTGAAAGCAACCATGTTGTGGCACTTTTGCACTCCCTTTTGGATGCCTTTCACAGCTCCAGTGTGCCTGGAACTCAGGGCTTCCTGATTTTAAAAGTCCTAGCCCTAGGCCGAACCCCAACCCTAAGACGAGAAAGGCAAATCAGCAAGAAATTAGGCATGTCCCCAAGGAAAAAGCTGTGGAGGCAGGCATGTTGTGGTACTTTTGTGCTCTTCTTGGCTAGTCCTTGGCAGCTGCTGTGTTCTTGGAACTCAGGGCTTTCTGGTTAATAGAACCCTTACCCTAGGCGTAACTCAAACCTTAACTCTAGGAAGGAAAATCAGCCTATGGTTCGGGATGGTCTCATGGAAATATCAGTGGTGGCAGCCAAGTTGTGTCACTTTTGCGCTCCCCTTGGGATGCCTTTCGCAGCTGCAGTGTGCCTGGAGCCCAGGGCTTCCTGGTTTTAAAAGTCCTAGGCCTAAGCCTAACAGTAACCCTAGGAAGGTAAATCAGCCGCGTATTAGGGTTCTTCCAAAGGGAAAAGCCGTGAAAGCAGCCATGTTGTGGCACTTCTGCACTCCCTTTGGGATGCCTTTGGCAGATGCAGTAAGCCTGGAACTCAGGGCTTCCTGATTTTAAAAATCCTAGCCCTAGGCCGAACCCCAACCCTAAGACGAGAAAGGCAAATCAGCCAGGAATTAGGCATGTCCCCAAGGAAAAAGCTGTGGAGGCAGGCACGTTGTGGTACTTTTGCGCTCTTCTTGGGTAGTCCTTCGCAGCTGCTGTGTTCTTGGAACTCAGGTCTTTCTGGTTAATAGAACTCTTACCCTAGGCGTAACTCAAACCTTAACCCTAAGAAGGAAAATCAGCCTATGGTTCGGGATGGTCTCATGAGAATAGCAGCAGAGGCAGCCAAGTTGTGTCACTTCTGCAGCCCTCTTGGGATGCCTTTAACAGCTGCATGTGCCTGGAGCCCAGGGCTTCCTGGTTTTAAAAGTCCTAGGCCTAAGCCTAACAGTAACCCTAGGAAGGTAAATCAGCCGCGTATTAGGGTTCTTCCTAAGGGAAAAGCCGTGAAAGCAGCCATGTTGTGGCACTTCTGCACTCCCTTTGGGATGCCTTTGGCAGATGAAGTAAGCCTGGAACTCAGGGCTTCCTAGTTAAAAAAATCCTAGCCCTAGGCCGAACCCCAACCCTAAGACGAGAAAGGCAAATCAGCCAGGAATTAGGCATGTCCCCAAGGAAAAAGCTGTGGAGGCAGGCATGTTGTGGCACTTTTGCGCTCTTCTTGGGTAGTCCTTCGCAGCTGCTGTGTTCTTGGAACTCAGGGCTTTCTGGTTAATAGAACCCTTACCCCAGGCGTAACTCAAACCTTAACCCTAGGAAGGAAAATCAGCCTATGATTCGGGATGGTCTCATGGAAATATCTGTGGTGGCAGCCAAGTTGTGTCACTTTTGCGCTCCCCTTGGGATGCCTTTCACATCTGCAGTGTGCCTGGACCCCAGGGCTTCCTGGTTTTAAAAGTCCTAGGCCTAAGCCTAACAGTAACCCTAGGAAGGTAAATCAGCCGCGTATTAGGGTTCTTCCTAAGGGAAAAGCCGTGAAAACAGCCATGTTGTGGCACTTCTGCACTCCCTTTGGGATGCCTTTGGCAGATGCAGTAAGCCTGGAACTCAGGGCTTCCTGGTTAAAAATATCCTAGCCCTAGGCCGAACCCCAACCCTAAGACGAGAAAGGCAAATCAGCCAGGAATTAGGCATGTCCCCAAGGAAAAAGCTGTGGAGGCAGGCATGTTGTGGTACTTTTGCGCTCTTCTTGGCTAGTCCTTGGCAGCTGCTGTGTTCTTGGAACTCAGGGCTTTCTGGTTAATAGAACCCTTACCCTAGGCGTAACTCAAACCTTAACCCTAGGAAGGAAAATCAGCCTATGGTTCGGGATGGTCTCATGAGAATAGGAGCAGAGGCAGCCAAGTTGTGTCACTTCTGCAGCCCTCTTGGGATGCCTTTAACAGCTGCATATGCTTGGAGCCCAGGGTTTCCTGGTTTTAAAAGTCCTAGGCCTAAGCCTAACAGTAACCCTAGGAAGGTAAATCAGCCGCGTATTAGGGGTCTTCCTAAGGGAAAAGCCGTGAAAACAGCCATGTTGTGGCACTTCTGCACTCCCTTTGGGATGCCTTTGGCAGATGCAGTAAGCCTGGAACTCAGGGCTTCCTGGTTAAAAAACTCCAAGCCCTAGGCTGAACCCTAACCCCAACCCTAGGCAGATAAATCAGCCTAGGTATAGGGATGGTGCCAAGGAAAAAGCTGTGAAAGCTGCCATGTTGTTGCACTTTTGTACTCCCCTTGGGATGCCTTGAACAGCTGCAGTGTGCCTGGAGCTAAGGGCTTCCTAGTTTTAAAAATCCTAGCCCTACGCCTAAGCCTGACAGTAACCAAGGGAAGCGAAATCAGCCTGGTGTTAAGCATCTTGCCAAGGAAAAAGCCGTGAAAGCAACCATGTTGTGGCACTTTTGCACTCCCTTTTGGATGCCTTTCACAGCTCCAGTGTGCCTGGAACTCAGGGCTTCCTGATTTTAAAAATCCTAGCCCTAGGCCGAACCTCAACCCTAAGACGAGAAAGGCAAATCAGCCAGGAATTAGGCATGTCCCCAAGGAAAAAGCTGTGGAGGCAGGCATGTTGTGGTACTTTTGCGCTCTTCTTGGGTAGTCCTTCGCAGCTGCTGTGTTCTTGGAACTCAGGGCTTTCTGGTTAATAGAACTCTTACCCTAGGCGTAACTCAAACCTTAACCCTAGGAAGGAAAATCAGCCTATGGTTCGGGATGGTCTCATGAGAATAGAAGCAGAGGCAGCCAAGTTGTGTCACTTCTGCAGCCCTCTTGGGATGCCTTTAACAGCTGCATATGCTTGGAGCCCAGGGTTTCCTGGTTTTAAAAGTCCTAGGTCAAAGCCTAACAGTAACCCTAGGAAGGTAAATCAGCCGGGTATTAGGGTTCTTCCTAAGGGAAAAGCTGTGAAAGCAGCCATGTTGTGGCACTTTTGCACTCCCTTTGGGATGCCTTTGGCAGATGCTGTAAGCCTGGAGCTCAGGGCTTCCTGGTTAAAAAACTCCAAGCCCTAGGCTGAACCCTAACCCCAACCCTAGGCAGATAAATCAGCCTAGGTATAGGGATGGTGCCAAGGAAAAAGCTTTGAAAGCTGCCATGTTGTTGCACTTTTGTACTCCCCTTGGGATGCCTTGAACAGCTGCAGTGTGCCTGGAGCTAAGGGCTTCCTAGTTTTAAAAATCCCAGCCCTACGCCTAAGCCTGACAGGAACCAAGGGAAGGGAAATCAGCCTGGTGTTAAGCATCTTGCCAAGGAAAAAGCCGTGAAAGCAACCATGTTGTGGCACTTTTGCACTCCCTTTTGGATGCCTTTCACAGCTCCAGTGTGCCTGGAACTCAGGGCTTCCTGATTTTAAAAGTCCTAGCCCTAGGCCGAACCCCAACCCTAAGACGAGAAAGGCAAATCAGCCGGGAATTAGGCATGTCCCCAAGGAAAAAGCTGTGGAGGCAGGCATGTTGTGGTACTTTTGCGCTCCCCTTGGGATGCCTTTCGCAGCTGCAATGTGCCTGGAGCCCAGGGCTTCCTGGTTTTAAAAGTCCTAGGCCTAAGCCTAACAGTAAGCCTAGGAAGGTAAATCAGCCGCGTATTAGGGTTCTACCTATGGGAAAAGACGTGAAAGCAGCCATGATGTGGCACTTTTGCACTCCCTTTGGGATGCCTTTGGCAGATGCAGTAAGCCTGGAACTCAGGGCTTCCTAGTTAAAAAATCCTAGCCCTAGGCCGAACCCCAACCCTAAGACGAGAAAGGCAAATCAGCCAGGAATTAGACATGTCCCCAAGGAAAAAGCTGTGGAGGCAGGCATGTTGTGGTACTTTTGCGCTCTTCTTGGCTAGTCCTTCGCAGCTGCTGTGTTCTTGGAGCTCAGGGCTTTCTGGTTATTAGAACCCTTACCCTAGGCGTAACTCAAACCTTAACCCTAGGAAGGAAAATCAGCCTATGGTTCGGGATGGTCTCATGGAAATATCAGTGGTGGCAGCCAAGTTGTGTCACTTTTGCGCTCCCCTTGGGATGCCTTTCGCAGCTGCAGTGTGCCTGGAGCCCAGGGCTTCCTGGTTTTAAAAGTCCTAGGCCTAAGCCTAACAGTAACCCTAGGAAGGTAAATCAGCCGCGTATTAGGGTTCTTCCTAAGGGAAAAGCCGTGAAAGCAGCCATGTTGTGGCACTTCTGCACTCCCTTTGGGATGCTTTTTGCAGATGAAGTAAGCCTGGAACTCAGGGCTTCCTAGTTAAAAAAATCCTAGCCCTAGGCCGAACCCCAACCCTAAGACGAGAAAGGCAAATCAGCCAGGAATTAGGCATGTCCCCAAGGAAAAAGCTGTGGAGGCAGGCATGTTGTGGTACTTTTGCGCTCTTCTTGGGTAGTCCTTCGCAGCTGCTGTGTTCTTGGAACTCAGGGCTTTCTGGTTAATAGAACCCTTACCCCAGGCGTAACTCAAACCTTAACCCTAGGAAGGAAAATCAGCCTATAGTTCAGGATGGTCTCATGAGAATAGCAGCAGAGGCAGCCAAGTTGTGTCACTTTTGTGCTCCCCTTGGGATGCCTTTCGCAGCTGCAGTGTGCCTGGAGCCCAGGGCTTCCTGGTTTTAAAAGTCCTAGGCCCAAGCCTAACAGTAACCCTAGGAAGGTAAATCAGCCGGGTATTAGGGTTCTTCCTAAGGGAAAAGCCGTGAAAGCAGCCATGTTGTGGCACTTCTACACTCCCTTTGGGATGCCTTTGGCAGATGCAGTAAGCCTGGAACTCAGGGCTTCCTGGTTAAAAAACTCCAAGCCCTAGGCTGAACCCTAACCCTAACCCTAGGCAGATAAAACAGCCTGGGTATAGGGATGGTGCCAAGGAAAAAGCTGTGATAGCTGCCATGTTGTTGCACTTTTGTACTCCCCTTGGGATGCCTTGAACAGCTGCAGTGTGCCTGGAGCTAAGGGCTTCCTAGTTTTAAAAATCCTAGCCCTAGGCCTAACCCTTACAGTAACCCTAGGAAGGTAAATCAGCCTGGTGTTAGGCTTCTTGCCAAGGAAAAAGCCGTGAAAGCAGCCATGTTGTGGCACTTTTGCACTCCCTTTTGGATGCCTTTCACAGCTCCAGTGTGCCTGGAACTCAGGGCTTCCTGATTTTAAAAATCCTAGCCCTAGGCCGAACCCCAACCCTAAGACGAGAAAGGCAAATCAGCCAGGAATTAGGCATGTCCCCAAGGAAAAAGCTGTGGAGGCAGGCATGTTGTGGTACTTTTGCGCTCTTCTTGGGAAGTCCTTCGCAGCTGCTGTGTTCTTGGAACTCAGGGCTTTCTGGTTAATAGAACCCTTACCCTAGGCGTAACTCAAACCTTAACCCTAGGAAGGAAAATCAGCCTATGGTTCGGGATGGTCTCATGAGAATAGAAGCAGAGGCAGCCAAGTTGTGTCACTTCTGCAGCCCTCTTGGGATGCCTTTAACAGCTGCATATGCTTGGAGCCCAGGGTTTCCTGGTTTTAAAAGTCCTAGGTCTAAGCCTAACAGTAACCCTAGGAAGGTAAATCAGCCGGGTTTTAGGGTTCTTCCTAAGGGAAAAGCTGTGAAAGCAGCCATGTTGTGGCACTTTTGCACTCCCTTTGGGATGCCTTTGGCAGATGCTGTAAGCCTGGAAGTCAGGGCTTCCTGGTTAAAAAACTCCAAGCCCTAGGCTGAACCCTAACCCTAACCCTAGGCAGATAAATCAGCCTAGGTATAGGGATGGTGCCAAGGAAAAAGCTTTGAAAGCTGCCATGTTGTTGCACTTTTGTACTCCCCTTGGGATGCCTTGAACAGCTGCAGTGTGCCTGGAGCCCAGGGCTTCCTAGTTTTAAAAATCCTAGCCCTAGGCCTAAGCCTAACAGTAACCCTGGGAAGGGAAATCAGCCTGGTGTTAGGCTTCTTGCCAAGGAAAAAGCCGTGAAAGCAACCATGTTGTGGCACTTTTGCACTCCCTTTTGGATGCCTTTCACAGCTCCAGTGTGCCTGGAACTCAGGGCTTCCTGATTTTAAAAGTCCTAGCCCTAGGCCGAACCCCAACCCTAAGACGAGAAAGGCAAATCAGCCAGGAATTAGGCATGTCCCCAAGGAAAAAGCTGTGGAGGCAGGCATGTTGTGGTACTTTTGCGCTCTTCTTGGCTAGTCCTTGGCAGCTGCTGTGTTCTTGGAACTCAGGGCTTTCTGGTTAATAGAACCCTTACCCTAGGCGTAACTCAAACCTTAACCCTAGGAAGGAAAATCAGCCTATGGTTCGGGATGGTCTCATGGAAATATCAGTGGTGGCAGCCAAGTTGTGTCACTTTTGCGCTCCCCTTGGGATGCCTTTCGCAGCTGCAGTGTGCCTGGAGCCCAGGGCTTCCTGGTTTTAAAAGTCCTAGGCCTAAGCCTAACAGTAACCCTAGGAAGGTAAATCAGCCGCGTATTAGGGTTCTTCCTAAGGGAAAAGCCGTGAAAGCAGCCATGTTGTGGCACTTCTGCACTCCCTTTGGGATGCCTTTGGCAGATGCAGTAAGCCTGGAACTCAAGGCATCCTAGTTAAAAAAATCCTAGCCCTAGGCCGAACCCCAACCCTAAGACGAGAAAGGCAAATCAGCCAGGAATTAGGCATGTCCCCAAGGAAAAAGCTGTGGAGGCAGGCACGTTGTGGTACTTTTGCGCTCTTCTTGGGTAGTCCTTCGCAGCTGCTGTGTTCTTGGAACTCCGGGCTTTCTGGTTAATAGAACTCTTACCCTAGGCTTAACTCAAACCTTAACCCTAAGAAGGAAAATCAGCCTATGGTTCGGGATGGTCTCATGAGAATAGCAGCAGAGGCAGCCAAGTTGTGTCACTTCTGCAGCCCTCTTGGGATGCCTTTAACAGCTGCATGTGCCTGGAGCCCAGGGCTTCCTGGCTTTAAAAGTCCTAGGCCTAAGCCTAACAGTAACCCTAGGAAAGTAAATCAGCCGCGTATTAGGGTTCTTCCTAAGGGAAAAGCCGTGAAAGCAGCCATGTTGTGGCACTTCTGCACTCCCTTTGGGATGCCTTTGGCAGATGAAGTAAGCCTGGAACTCAGGGCTTCCTAGTTAAAAATATCCTAGCCCTAGGCCGAACCCCAACCCTAAGACGAGAAAGGCAAATCAGCCAGGAATTAGGCATGTCCCCAAGGAAAAAGCTGTGGAGGCAGGCACGTTGTGGTACTTTTGCGCTCTTCTTGGGTAGTCCTTCGCAGCTGCTGTGTTCTTGGAACTCAGGGCTTTCTGGTTAATAGAACTCTTACCCTAGGCGTAACTCAAACCTTAACCCTAGGAAGGAAAATCAGCCTATGATTCGGGATGGTCTCATGAGAATAGAAGCAGAGGCAGCCAAGTTGTGTCACTTCTGCAGCCCTCTTGGGATGCCTTTAACAGCTGCATATGCTTGGAGCCCAGGGTTTCCTGGTTTTAAAAGTCCTAGGTCTAAGCCTAACAGTAACCCTAGGAAGGTAAATCAGCCGCGTATTAGGGTTCTTCCTAAGGGAAAAGCTGTGAAAGCAGCCATGTTGTGGCACTTTTGCACTCCCTTTGGGATGCCTTTGGCAGATGCTGTAAGCCTGGAACTCAGGGCTTCCTAGTTAAAAAAATCCTAGCCCTAGGCCGAACCCCAACCCTAAGACGAGAAAGGCAATTCAGCCGGGAATTAGGCATGTCCCCAAGGAAAAAGCTGTGGAGGCAGGCATGTTGTGGTACTTTTGCGCTCTTCTTGGCTAGTCCTTGGCAGCTGCTGTGTTCTTGGAACTCAGGGCTTTCTGGTTAATAGAACCCTTACCCTAGGCGTAACTCAAACCTTAACCCTAGGAAGGAAAATCAGCCTATGGTTCGGGATGGTCTCATGGAAATATCAGTGGTGGCAGCCAAGTTGTGTCACTTTTGCGCTCCCCTTGGGATGCCTTTCGCAGCTGCAGTGTGCCTGGAGCCCAGGGCTTCCTGGTTTTAAAAGTCCTAGGCCTAAGCCTAACAGTAACCCTAGGAAGGTAAATCAGCCGCGTATTAGGGTTCTTCCTAAGGGAAAAGCCGTGAAAGCAGCCATGTTGTGGCACTTCTGCACTCCCTTTGGGATGCCTTTGGCAGATGCAGTAAGCCTGGAACTCAAGGCATCCTAGTTAAAAAAATCCTAGCCCTAGGCCGAACCCCAACCCTAAGACGAGAAAGGCAAATCAGCCAGGAATTAGGCATGTCCCCAAGGAAAAAGCTGTGGAGGCAGGCATGTTGTGGTACTTTTGCGCTCTTCTTGGGTAGTCCTTCGCAGCTGCTGTGTTCTTGGAACTCAGGGCTTTCTGGTTAATAGAACCCTTACCCTAGGCGAAACTCAAACCTTCACCCTAGGAAGGAAAATCAGCCTATGGTTCGGGATGGTCTCATGAGAATAGCAGCAGAGGCAGCCAAGTTGTGTCACTTTTGCGGCCCTCTTGGGATGCCTTTAACAGCTGCATGTGCCTGGAGCCCAGGGCTTCCTGGTTTTAAAAGTCCTAGGCCTAAGCCTAACAGTAACCCTAGGAAGGTAAATCAGCCGCGTATTAGGGTTCTTCCTAAGGGAAAAGCCGTGAAAGCAGCCATGTTGTGGCACTTCTGCACTCCCTTTGGGATGCCTTTGGCAGATGAAGTAAGCCTGGAACTCAGGGCTTCCTAGTTAAAAATATCCTAGCCCTAGGCCGAACCCCAACCCTAAGACGAGAAAGGCAAATCAGCCAGGAATTAGGCATGTCCCCAAGGAAAAAGCTGTGGAGGCAGGCACGTTGTGGTACTTTTGCGCTCTTCTTGGGTAGTCCTTCGCAGCTGCTGTGTTCTTGGAACTCAGGGCTTTCTGGTTAATAGAACTCTTACCCTAGGCGTAACTCAAACCTTAACCCTAGGAAGGAAAATCAGCCTATGGTTCGGGATGGTCTCATGAGAATAGAAGCAGAGGCAGCCAAGTTGTGTCACTTCTGCAGCCCTCTTGGGATGCCTTTAACAGCTGCATATGCTTGGAGCCCAGGGTTTCCTGGTTTTAAAAGTCCTAGGTCTAAGCCTAACAGTAACCCTAGGAAGGTAAATCAGCCGCGTATTAGGGTTCTTCCTAAGGGAAAAGCTGTGAAAGCAGCCATGTTGTGGCACTTTTGCACTCCCTTTGGAATGCCTTTGGCAGATGCTGTAAGCCTGGAACTCAGGGCTTCCTGGTTAAAAAACTCCAAGCCCTAGGCTGAACCCTAACCCTAACCCTAGGCAGATAAATCAGCCTAGGTATAGGGATGGTGCCAAGGAAAAAGCTGTGAAAGCTGCCATGTTGTTGCACTTTTGTACTCCCCTTGGGATGCCTTGAACAGCTGCAGTGTGCCTGGAGCCCAGGGCTTCCTAGTTTTAAAAATCCTAGCCCTAGGCCTAAGCCTAACAGTAACCCTGGGAAGAGAAATCAGCCTGGTGTTAAGCTTCTTGCCAAGGAAAAAGCCGTGAAAGCAACCATGTTGTGGCACTTTTGCACTCCCTTTTGGATGCCTTTCACAGCTCCAGTGTGCCTGGAACTCAGGGCTTCCTGATTTTAAAAGTCCTAGCCCTAGGCCGAACCCCAACCCTAAGACGAGAAAGGCAAATCAGCAAGAAATTAGGCATGTCCCCAAGGAAAAAGCTGTGGAGGCAGGCATGTTGTGGTACTTTTGTGCTCTTCTTGGCTAGTCCTTGGCAGCTGCTGTGTTCTTGGAACTCAGGGCTTTCTGGTTAATAGAACCCTTACCCTAGGCGTAACTCAAACCTTAACTCTAGGAAGGAAAATCAGCCTATGGTTCGGGATGGTCTCATGGAAATATCAGTGGTGGCAGCCAAGTTGTGTCACTTTTGCGCTCCCCTTGGGATGCCTTTCGCAGCTGCAGTGTGCCTGGAGCCCAGGGCTTCCTGGTTTTAAAAGTCCTAGGCCTAAGCCTAACAGTAACCCTAGGAAGGTAAATCAGCCGCGTATTAGGGTTCTTCCAAAGGGAAAAGCCGTGAAAGCAGCCATGTTGTGGCACTTCTGCACTCCCTTTGGGATGCCTTTGGCAGATGCAGTAAGCCTGGAACTCAGGGCTTCCTGATTTTAAAAATCCTAGCCCTAGGCCGAACCCCAACCCTAAGACGAGAAAGGCAAATCAGCCAGGAATTAGGCATGTCCCCAAGGAAAAAGCTGTGGAGGCAGGCATGTTGTGGTACTTTTGCGCTCTTCTTGGGTAGTCCTTCGCAGCTGCTGTGTTCTTGGAACTCAGGTCTTTCTGGTTAATAGAACTCTTACCCTAGGCGTAACTCAAACCTTAACCCTAAGAAGGAAAATCAGCCTATGGTTCGGGATGGTCTCATGAGAATAGCAGCAGAGGCAGCCAAGTTGTGTCACTTCTGCAGCCCTCTTGGGATGCCTTTAACAGCTGCATGTGCCTGGAGCCCAGGGCTTCCTGGTTTTAAAAGTCCTAGGCCTAAGCCTAACAGTAACCCTAGGAAGGTAAATCAGCCGCGTATTAGGGTTCTTCCTAAGGGAAAAGCCGTGAAAGCAGCCATGTTGTGGCACTTCTGCACTCCCTTTGGGATGCCTTTGGCAGATGAAGTAAGCCTGGAACTCAGGGCTTCCTAGTTAAAAAAATCCTAGCCCTAGGCCGAACCCCAACCCTAAGACGAGAAAGGCAAATCAGCCAGGAATTAGGCATGTCCCCAAGGAAAAAGCTGTGGAGGCAGGCATGTTGTGGCACTTTTGCGCTCTTCTTGGGTAGTCCTTCGCAGCTGCTGTGTTCTTGGAACTCAGGGCTTTCTGGTTAATAGAACCCTTACCCCAGGCGTAACTCAAACCTTAACCCTAGGAAGGAAAATCAGCCTATGATTCGGGATGGTCTCATGGAAATATCAGTGGTGGCAGCCAAGTTGTGTCACTTTTGCGCTCCCCTTGGGATGCCTTTCACATCTGCAGTGTGCCTGGAGCCCAGGGCTTCCTGGTTTTAAAAGTCCTAGGCCTAAGCCTAACAGTAACCCTAGGAAGGTAAATCAGCCGCGTATTAGGGTTCTTCCTAAGGGAAAAGCCGTGAAAGCAGCCATGTTGTGGCACTTCTGCACTCCCTTTGGGATGCCTTTGGCAGATGCAGTAAGCCTGGAACTCAGGGCTTCCTGGTTAAAAAACTCCAAGCCCTAGGCTGAACCCTAACCCCAACCCTAGGCAGATAAATCAGCCTAGGTATAGGGATGGTGCCAAGGAAAAAGCTGTGAAAGCTGCCATGTTGTTGCACTTTTGTACTCCCCTTGGGATGCCTTGAACAGCTGCAGTGTGCCTGGAGCCCAGGGCTTCCTAGTTTTAAAAATCCTAGCCCTAGGCCTAAGCCTAACAGTAACCCTGGGAAGGGAAATCAGCCTGGTGTTAGGCTTCTTGCCAAGGAAAAAGCCGTGAAAGCAACCATGTTGTGGCACTTTTGCACTCCCTTTTGGATGCCTTTCACAGCTCCAGTGTGCCTGGAACTCAGGGCTTCCTGATTTTAAAAGTCCTAGCCCTAGGCCGAACCCCAACCCTAAGACGAGAAAGGCAAATCAGCCGGGAATTAGGCATGTCCCCAAGGAAAAAGCTGTGGAGGCAGGCATGTTGTGGTACTTTTGCGCTCTTCTTGGGTAGTCTTTCGCAGCTGCTGTGTTCTTGGAACTCAGGGCTTTCTGGTTAATAGAACCCTTACCCTAGGCGTAACTCAAACCTTAACCCTAGGAAGGAAAATCAGCCT
This sequence comes from Ammospiza maritima maritima, assembly GCA_036010785.1. Lineage (NCBI taxonomy): Eukaryota > Metazoa > Chordata > Aves > Passeriformes > Passerellidae > Ammospiza > Ammospiza maritima. The sequence goes on from JAYKTQ010000121.1 coordinate 916,751, forward strand.
ATGGTTCGGGATGGTCTCATGGAAATATCAGTGGTGGCAGCCAAGTTGTGTCACTTTTGCGCTCCCCTTGGGATGCCTTTCGCAGCTGCAGTGTGCCTGGAGCCCAGGGCTTCCTGGTTTTAAAAGTCCTAGGCCTAAGCCTAACAGTAACCCTAGGAAGGTAAATCAGCCGGGTATTAGGGTTCTTCCTAAGGGAAAAGCCGTGAAAGCAGCCATGTTGTGGCACTTCTGCACTCCCTTTGGGATGCCTTTGGCAGATGAAGTAAGCCTGGAACTCAGGGCTTCCTAGTTAAAAAAATCCTAGCCCTAGGCCGAACCCCAACCCTAAGACGAGAAAGGCAAATCAGCCAGGAATTAGGCATGTCCCCAAGGAAAAAGCTGTGGAGGCAGGCATGTTGTGGTACTTTTGCGCTCTTCTTGGGTAGTCCTTCGCAGCTGCTGTGTTCTTGGAACTCAGGTCTTTCTGGTTAATAGACCTCTTACCCTAGGCGTAACTCAAACCTTAACCCTAGGAAGGAAAATCAGCCTATGGTTCGGGATGGTCTCATGAGAATAGAAGCAGAGGCAGCCAAGTTGTGTCACTTCTGCGGCCCTCTTGGGATGTCTTTAACAGCTGCAGTGTGCCTGGAGCCCAGGGCTTCCTAGTTTTAAAAGTCCTAGGCCTAAGCCTAACAGTAACCCTAGGAAGGTAAATCAGCCGCGTATTAGGGTTCTTCCTAAGGGAAAAGCCGTGAAAGCAGCTATGTTGTGCCAGTTCTGCACTCCCTTTGGGATGCCTTTGGCAGATGCAGTAAGCCTGGAACTCAGGGCTTCCTGGTTAAAAAACCCCAAGCCCTAGGCTGAACCCTAACCCTAACCCTAGGAAGATAAATCAGCCTAGGTATAGGGATGGTGCCAAGGAAAAAGCTGTGAAAGCTGCCATGTTGTTGCACTTTTGTACTCCCCTTGGGATGCCTTGAACAGCTGCAGTGTGCCTGGATCTAAGGGCTTCCTAGTTTTAAAAATCCTAGCCCTAGGCCTAAGCCTTACAGTAACCCTGGGAAAGGAAATCAGCCTGGTGTTAAGCTTCTTGCCAAGGAAAAAGCCGTGAAAGCAGCCATGTTGTGGCACTTTTGCACTCCCTTTTGGATGCCTTTCACAGCTCCAGTGTGCCTGGAACTCAGGGCTTCCTGATTTTAAAAATCCTAGCCCTAGGCCGAACCCCAACCCTAAGACGAGAAAGGCAAATCAGCCAGGAATTAGGCATGTCCCCAAGGAAAAAGCTGTGGAGGCAGGCACGTTGTGGTACTTTTGCGCTCTTCTTGGGTAGTCCTTCGCAGCTGCTGTGTTCTTGGAACTCAGGGCTTTCTGGTTAATAGAACCCTTACCCTAGGCGAAACTCAAACCTTCACCCTAGGAAGGAAAATCAGCCTATGGTTCGGGATGGTCTCATGAGAATAGCAGCAGAGGCAGCCAAGTTGTGTCACTTTTGCGGCCCTCTTGGGATGCCTTTAACAGCTGCATGTGCCTGGAGCCCAGGGCTTCCTGGTTTTAAAAGTCCTAGGCCTAAGCCTAACAGTAACCCTAGGAAGGTAAATCAGCCGCGTATTAGGGTTCTTCCTAAGGGAAAAGCCGTGAAAGCAGCCATGTTGTGGCACTTTTGCACACCCTTTGGGATGCCTTTGGCAGATGCAGTAAGCCTGGAACTCAGGGCTTCCTAGTTAAAAAAATCCTAGCCCTAGGCCGAACCCCAACCCTAAGACGAGAAAGGCAAATCAGCCAGGAATTAGGCATGTCCCCAAGGAAAAAGCTGTGAAGGCAGGCACGTTGTGGTACTTTTGCGCTCTTCTTGGCTAGTCCTTTGCAGCTGCTGTGTTCTTGGAACTCAGGGCTTTCTGGTTAATAGAACTCTTACCCTAGGCGTAACTCAAACCTTAACCCTAAGAAGGAAAATCAGCCTATGGTTCAGGATGGTCTCATGAGAATAGCAGCAGAGGCAGCCAAGTTGTGTCACTTCTGCGGCCCTCTTGGGATGCCTTTAACAGCTGCATGTGCCTGGAGCTAAGGGCTTCCTGGTTTTAAAAGTCCTAGGCCTAAGCCTAACAGTAACCCTAGGAAGGTAAATCAGCCGCGTATTAGGGTTCTTCCTAAGGGAAAAGCCGTGAAAGCAGCCATGTTGTGGCACTTCTGCACTCCCTTTGGGATGCTTTTGGCAGATGAAGTAAGCCTGGAACTCAGGGCTTCCTAGTTAAAAAAATCCTAGCCCTAGGCCGAACCCCAACCCGAAGAGGAGAAAGGCAAATCAGCCAGGAATTAGGCATGTCCCCAAGGAAAAAGCTGTGGAGGCAGGCATGTTGTGGTACTTTTGCGCTCTTCTTGGGTAGTCCTTCGCAGCTGCTGTGTTCTTGGAACTCAGGGCTTTCTGGTTAATAGAACCCTTACCCCAGGCGTAACTCAAACCTTAACCCTAGGAAGGAAAATCAGCCTATGATTCGGGATGGTCTCATGGAAATATCAGTGGTGGCAGCCAAGTTGTGTCACTTTTGCGCTCCCCTTGGGATGCCTTTCACAGCTGCAGTGTGCCTGGAGCCCAGGGCTTCCTGGCTTTAAAAGTCCTAGGCCTAAGCCTAACAGTAACCCTAGGAAGGTAAATCAGCCGCGTATTAGGGTTCTTCCTAAGGGAAAAGCCGTGAAAGCAGCCATGTTGTGGCACTTCTGCACTCCCTTTGGGATGCCTTTGGCAGATGCAGTAAGCCTGGAACTCAGGGCTTCCTAGTTAAAATTATCCTAGCCCTAGGCCGAACCCCAACCCTAAGACGAGAAAGGCAAATCAGCCAGGAATTAGGCATGTCCCCAAGGAAAAAGCTGTGGAGGCAGGCATGTTGTGGTACTTTTGCGCTCTTCTTGGGTAGTCCTTCGCAGCTGCTGTGTTCTTGGAACTCAGGGCTTTCTGGTTAATAGAACCCTTACCCCAGGCGTAACTCAAACCTTAACCCTAGGAAGGAAAATCAGCCTATGGTTCAGGATGGTCTCATGAGAATAGCAGCAGAAGCAGCCAAGTTGTGTCACTTTTGTGCTCCCCTTGGGATGCCTTTCGCAGCTGCAGTGTGCCTGGAGCCCAGGGCTTCCTGGTTTTAAAAGTCCTAGGCCAAAGCCTAACAGTAACCCTAGGAAGGTAAATCAGCCGCGTATTAGGGTTCTTCCTAAGGGAAAAGCTGTGAAAGCAGCCATGTTGTGGCACTTTTGCACTCCCTTTGGGATGCCTTTGGCAGATGCTGTAAGCCTGGAACTCAGGGCTTCCTGGTTAAAAAACTCCAAGCCCTAGGCTGAACCCTAACCCTAACCCTAGGCAGATAAATCAGCCTAGGTATAGGGATGGTGCCAAGGAAAAAGCTGTGAAAGCTGCCATGTTGTTGCACTTTTGTACTCCCCTTGGGATGCCTTGAACAGCTGCAGTGTGCCTGGAGCCCAGGGCTTCCTAGTTTTAAAAATCCTAGCCCTAGGCCTAAGCCTAACAGTAACCCTGGGAAGGGAAATCAGCCTGGTGTTAAGCTTCTTGCCAAGGAAAAAGCCGTGAAAGCAACCATGTTGTGGCACTTTTGCACTCCATTTTGGATGCCTTTCACAGCTCCAGTGTGCCTGGAACTCAGGGCTTCCTGATTTTAAAAATCCTAGCCCTAGGCCGAACCCCAACCCTAAGACGAGAAAGGCAAATCAGCCAGGAATTAGGCATGTCCCCAAGGAAAAAGCTGTGGAGGCAGGCATGTTGTGGTACTTTTGCGCTCTTCTTGGCTAGTCCTTGGCAGCTGCTGTGTTCTTGGAACTCAGGGCTTTCTGGTTAATAGAACCCTTACCCTAGGCGAAACTCAAACCTTCACCCTAGGAAGGAAAATCAGCCTATGGTTCGGGATGGTCTCATGAGAATAGCAGCAGAGGCAGCCAAGTTGTGTCACTTTTGCGGCCCTCTTGGGATGCCTTTAACAGCTGCATGTGCCTGGAGCCCAGGGCTTCCTGGTTTTAAAAGTCCTAGGCCTAAGCCTAACAGTAACCCTAGGAAGGTAAATCAGCCGCGTATTAGGGTTCTTCCTAAGGGAAAAGCCGTGAAAGCAGCCATGTTGTGGCACTTTTGCACACCCTTTGGGATGCCTTTGGCAGATGCAGTAAGCCTGGAACTCAGGGCTTCCTAGTTAAAAAAATCCTAGCCCTAGGCCGAACCCCAACCCTAAGACGAGAAAGGCAAATCAGCCAGGAATTAGGCATGTCCCCAAGGAAAAAGCTGTGAAGGCAGGCACGTTGTGGTACTTTTGCGCTCTTCTTGGGTAGTCCTTTGCAGCTGCTGTGTTCTTGGAACTCAGGGCTTTCTGGTTAATAGAACTCTTACCCTAGGCGTAACTCAAACCTTAACCCTAAGAAGGAAAATCAGCCTATGGTTCAGGATGGTCTCATGAGAATAGCAGCAGAGGCAGCCAAGTTGTGTCACTTCTGCGGCCCTCTTGGGATGCCTTGAACAGCTGCATGTGCCTGGAACTAAGGGCTTCCTGGTTTTAAAAGTCCTAGGCCTAAGCCTAACAGTAACCCTAGGAAGGTAAATCAGCCGCGTATTAGGGTTCTTCCTAAGGGAAAAGCCGTGAAAGCAGCCATGTTGTGGCACTTCTGCACTCCCTTTGGGATGCTTTTGGCAGATGAAGTAAGCCTGGAACTCAGGGCTTCCTAGTTAAAAAAATCCTAGCCCTAGGCCGAACCCCAACCCTAAGACGAGAAAGGCAAATCAGCCAGGAATTAGGCATGTCCCCAAGGAAAAAGCTGTGGAGGCAGGCATGTTGTGGTACTTTTGCGCTCTTCTTGGGTAGTCCTTCGCAGCTGCTGTGTTCTTGGAACTCAGGGCTTTCTGGTTAATAGAACCCTTACCCCAGGCGTAACTCAAACCGTAACCCTAGGAAGGAAAATCAGCCTATGATTCGGGATGGTCTCATGGAAATATCAGTGGTGGCAGCCAAGTTGTGTCACTTTTGCGCTCCCCTTGGGATGCCTTTCACAGCTGCAGTGTGCCTGGAGCCCAGGGCTTCCTGGTTTTAAAAGTCCTAGGCCTAAGCCTAACAGTAACCCTAGGAAGGTAAATCAGCCGCGTATTAGGGTTCTTCCTAAGGGAAAAGCCGTGAAAGCAGCCATGTTGTGGCACTTCTGCACTCCCTTTGGGATGCCTTTGGCAGATGCAGTAAGCCTGGAACTCAGGGCTTCCTAGTTAAAATTATCCTAGCCCTAGGCCGAACCCCAACCCTAAGACGAGAAAGGCAAATCAGCCAGGAATTAGGCATGTCCCCAAGGAAAAAGCTGTGGAGGCAGGCATGTTGTGGTACTTTTGCGCTCTTCTTGGCTAGTCCTTCGCAGCTGCTGTGTTCTTGGAACTCAGGGCTTTCTGGTTAATAGAACCCTTACCCCAGGCGTAACTCAAACCTTAACCCTAGGAAGGAAAATCAGCCTATGGTTCAGGATGGTCTCATGAGAATAGCAGCAGAAGCAGCCAAGTTGTGTCACTTTTGTGCTCCCCTTGGGATGCCTTTCGCAGCTGCAGTGTGCCTGGAGCCCAGGGCTTCCTGGTTTTAAAAGTCCTAGGCCTAAGCCTAACAGTAACCCTAGGAAGGTAAATCAGCCGCGTATTAGGGTTCTTCCTAAGGGAAAAGCTGTGAAAGCAGCCATGTTGTGGCACTTTTGCACTCCCTTTGGGATGCCTTTGGCAGATGCTGTAAGCCTGGAGCTCAGGGCTTCCTGGTTAAAAAACTCCAAGCCCTAGGCTGAACCCTAACCCTAACCCTAGGCAGATAAATCAGCCTAGGTATAGGGATGGTGCCAAGGAAAAAGCTGTGAAAGCTGCCATGTTGTTGCACTTTTGTACTCCCCTTGGGATGCCTTGAACAGCTGCAGTGTGCCTGGAGCCCAGGGCTTCCTAGTTTTAAAAATCCTAGCCCTAGGCCTAAGCCTAACAGTAACCCTGGGAAGGGAAATCAGCCTGGTGTTAAGCTTCTTGCCAAGGAAAAAGCCGTGAAAGCAGCCATGTTGTGGCACTTTTGCACTCCCTTTTGGATGCCTTTCACAGCTCCAGTGTGCCTGGAACTCAGGGCTTCCTGATTTTAAAAGTCCTAGCCCTAGGCCGAACCCCAACCCTAAGACGAGAAAGGCAAATCAGCAAGAAATTAGGCATGTCCCCAAGGAAAAAGCTGTGGAGGCAGGCATGTTGTGGTACTTTTGCGCTCTTCTTGGCTAGTCCTTGGCAGCTGCTGTGTTCTTGGAACTCAGGGCTTTCTGGTTAATAGAACCCTTACCCTAGGCGTAACTCAAACCTTAACTCTACGAAGGAAAATCAGCCTATGGTTCGGGATGGTCTCATGGAAATATCAGTGGTGGCAGCCAAGTTGTGTCACTTTTGCGCTCCCCTTGGGATGCCTTTCGCAGCTGCAGTGCGCCTGGAGCCCAGGGCTTCCTGGTTTTAAAAGTCCTAGGCCTAAGCCTAACAGTAACCCTAGGAAGGTAAATCAGCCGCGTATTAGGGTTCTTCCAAAGGGAAAAGCCGTGAAAGCAGCCATGTTGTGGCACTTCTGCACTCCCTTTGGGATGCCTTTGGCAGATGCAGTAAGCCTGGAACTCAGGGCTTCCTGATTTTAAAAATCCTAGCCCTAGGCCGAACCCCAACCCTAAGACGAGAAAGGCAAATCAGCCAGGAATTAGGCATGTCCCCAAGGAAAAAGCTGTGGAGGCAGGCACGTTGTGGTACTTTTGCGCTCTTCTTGGGTAGTCCTTCGCAGCTGCTGTGTTCTTGGAACTCAGGTCTTTCTGGTTAATAGAACCCTTACCCTAGGCGTAAGTCAAACCTTAACCCTAAGAAGGAAAATCAGCCTATGGTTCGGGATGGTCTCATGAGAATAGCAGCAGAGGCAGCCAAGTTGTGTCACTTCTGCAGCCCTCTTGGGATGCCTTTAACAGCTGCATGTGCCTGGAGCCCAGGGCTTCCTGGTTTTAAAAGTCCTAGGCCTAAGCCTAACAGTAACCCTAGGAAGGTAAATCAGCCGCGTATTAGGGTTCTTCCTAAGGGAAAAGCCGTGAAAGCAGCCATGTTGTGGCACTTCTGCACTCCCTTTGGGATGCCTTTGGCAGATGAAGTAAGCCTGGAACTCAGGGCTTCCTAGTTAAAAAAATCCTAGCCCTAGGCCGAACCCCAACCCTAAGACGAGAAAGGCAAATCAGCCAGGAATTAGGCATGTCCCCAAGGAAAAAGCTGTGGAGGCAGGCATGTTGTGGCACTTTTGCGCTCTTCTTGGGTAGTCCTTCGCAGCTGCTGTGTTCTTGGAACTCAGGGCTTTCTGGTTAATAGAACCCTTACCCCAGGCGTAACTCAAACCTTAACCCTAGGAAGGAAAATCAGCCTATGATTCGGGATGGTCTCATGGAAATATCAGTGGTGGCAGCCAAGTTGTGTCACTTTTGCGCTCCCCTTGGGATGCCTTTCACATCTGCAGTGTGCCTGGAGCCCAGGGCTTCCTGGTTTTAAAAGTCCTAGGCCTAAGCCTAACAGTAACCCTAGGAAGGTAAATCAGCCGCGTATTAGGGTTCTTCCTAAGGGAAAAGCCGTGAAAGCAGCCATGTTGTGGCACTTCTGCACTCCCTTTGGGATGCCTTTGGCAGATGCAGTAAGCCTGGAACTCAGGGCTTCCTGGTTAAAAAACTCCAAGCCCTAGGCTGAACCCTAACCCCAACCCTAGGCAGATAAATCAGCCTAGGTATAGGGATGGTGCCAAGGAAAAAGCTTTGAAAACTGCCATGTTGTTGCACTTTTGTACTCCCCTTGGGATGCCTTGAACAGCTGCAGTGTGCCTGGAGCTAAGGGCTTCCTAGTTTTAAAATCCTAGCCCTACGCCCAAGCCTGACAGTAACCAAGGGAAGCGAAATCAGCCTGGTGTTAAGCATCTTGCCAAGGAAAAAGCCGTGAAAGCAACCATGTTGTGGCACTTTTGCACTCCCTTTTGGATGCCTTTCACAGCTCCAGTGTGCCTGGAACTCAGGGCTTCCTGATTTTAAAAATCCTAGCCCTAGGCCGAACCTCAACCCTAAGACGAGAAAGGCAAATCAGCCAGGAATTAGGCATGTCCCCAAGGAAAAAGCTGTGGAGGCAGGCATGTTGTGGTACTTTTGCGCTCTTCTTGGCTAGTCCTTTGCAGCTGCTGTGTTCTTGGAACTCAGGGCTTTCTGGTTAATAGAACCCTTACCCTAGGCGTAACTCAAACCTTAACCCTAGGAAGGAAAATCAGCCTATGGTTCGGGATGGTCTCATGGAAATATCAGTGGTGGCAGCCAAGTTGTGTCACTTTTGCGCTCCCCTTGGGATGCCTTTCGCAGCTGCAGTGTGCCTGGAGCCCAGGGCTTCCTGGTTTTGAAAGTCCTAGGCCTAAGCCTAACAGTAACCCTAGGAAGGTAAATCAGCCGCGTATTAGGGTTCTTCCTAAGGGAAAAGCTGTGAAAGCAGCCATGTTGTGGCACTTTTGCACTCCCTTTGGGATGCCTTTGGCAGATGCAGTAAGCCTGGAACTCAGGGCTTCCTAGTTAAAAAAATCCTAGCCCTAGGCCGAACCCCAACCCTAAGACAAGAAAGGCAAATCAGCCAGGAATTAGGCATGTCCCCAAGGAAAAAGCTGTGGAGGCAGGCACGTTGTGGTACTTTTGCGCTCTTCTTGGGTAGTCCTTCGCAGCTGCTGTGTTCTTGGAACTCAGGGCTTTCTGGTTAATAGAACTCTTACCCTAGGCGTAACTCAAACCTTAACCCTAGGAAGGAAAATCAGCCTATGGTTCGGGATGGTCTCATGAGAATAGAAGCAGAGGCAGCCAAGTTGTGTCACTTCTGCAGCCCTCTTGGGATGCCTTTAACAGCTGCATATGCTTGGAGCCCAGGGTTTCCTGGTTTTAAAAGTCCTAGGTCTAAGCCTAACAGTAACCCTAGGAAGGTAAATCAGCCGGGTATTAGGGTTCTTCCTAAGGGAAAAGCTGTGAAAGCAGCCATGTTGTGGCACTTTTGCACTCCCTTTGGGATGCCTTTGGCAGATGCTATAAGCCTGGAAGTCAGGGCTTCCTGGTTAAAAAACTCCAAGCCCTAGGCTGAACCCTAACCCTAACCCTAGGCAGATAAATCAGCCTAGGTATAGGGATGGTGCCAAGGAAAAAGCTGTGAATGCTGCCATGTTGTTGCACTTTTGTACTCCCCTTGGGATGCCTTGAACAGCTGCAGTGTGCCTGGAGCCCAGGGCTTCCTAGTTTTAAAAATCCTAGCCCTAGGCCTAAGCCTAACAGTAACCCTGGGAAGGGAAATCAGCCTGGTGTTAGGCTTCTTGCCAAGGAAAAAGCCGTGAAAGCAACCATGTTGTGGCACTTTTGCACTCCCTTTTGGATGCCTTTCACAGCTCCAGTGTGCCTGGAACTCAGGGCTTCCTGATTTTAAAAGTCCTAGCCCTAGGCCGAACCCCAACCCTAAGACGAGAAAGGCAAATCAGCCGGGAATTAGGCATGTCCCCAAGGAAAAAGCTGTGGAGGCAGGCATGTTGTGGTACTTTTGCGCTCTTCTTGGGTAGTCTTTCGCAGCTGCTGTGTTCTTGGAACTCAGGGCTTTCTGGTTAATAGAACCCTTACCCTAGGCGTAACTCAAACCTTAACCCTAGGAAGGAAAATCAGCCTATGGTTCGGGATGGTCTCATGGAAATATCAGTGGTGGCAGCCAAGTTGTGTCACTTTTGCGCTCCCCTTGGGATGCCTTTCGCAGCTGCAGTGTGCCTGGAGCCCAGGGCTTCCTGGTTTTAAAAGTCCTAGGCCTAAGCCTAACAGTAACCCTAGGAAGGTAAATCAGCCGCGTATTAGGGTTCTTCCTAAGGGAAAAGCCGTGAAAGCAGCCATGTTGTGGCACTTCTGCACTCCCTTTGGGATGCCTTTGGCAGATGAAGTAAGCCTGGAACTCAGGGCTTCCTAGTTAAAAAAATCCTAGCCCTAGGCCGAACCCCAACCCTAAGACGAGAAAGGCAAATCAGCCAGGAATTAGGCATGTCCCCAAGGAAAAAGCTGTGGAGGCAGGCATGTTGTGGCACTTTTGCGCTCTTCTTGGCTAGTCCTTCGCAGCTGCTGTGTTCTTGGAACTCAGGGCTTTCTGGTTAATAGACCTCTTACCCTAGGCGTAACTCAAACCTTAACCCTAAGAAGGAAAATCACCCTATGGTTCGGGATGGTCTCATGAGAATAGAAGCAGAGGCAGCCAAGTTGTGTCACTTCTGCGGCCCTCTTGGGATGTCTTTAACAGCTGCAGTGTGCCTGGAGCCCAGGGCTTCCTAGTTTTAAAAGTCCTAGGCCTAAGCCTAACAGTAACCCTAGGAAGGTAAATCAGCCGCGTATTAGGGTTCTTCCTAAGGGAAAAGCCGTGAAAGCAGCTATGTTGTGGCACTTCTGCACTCCCTTTGGGATGCCTTTGGCAGATGAAGTAAGCCTGGAACTCAGGGCTTCCTGGTTAAAAAACCCCAAGCCCTAGGCTGAACCCTAACCCTAACCCTAGGCAGATAAATCAGCCTAGGTATAGGGATGGTGCCAAGGAAAAAGCTGTGAAAGCTGCCATGTTGTTGCACTTTTGTACTCCCCTTGGGATGCCTTGAACAGCTGCAGTGTGCCTGGATCTAAGGGCTTCCTAGTTTTAAAAATCCTAGCCCTAGGCCTAAGCCTTACAGTAACCCTGGGAAAGGAAATCAGCCTGGTGTTAAGCTTCTTGCCAAGGAAAAAGCCGTGAAAGCAGCCATGTTGTGGCACTTTTGCACTCCCTTTTGGATGCCTTTCACAGCTCCAGTGTGCCTGGAACTCAGGGCTTCCTGATTTTAAAAATCCTAGCCCTAGGCCGAACCCCAACCCTAAGACGAGAAAGGCAAATCAGCCAGGAATTAGGCATGTCCCCAAGGAAAAAGCTGTGGAGGCAGGCACGTTGTGGTACTTTTGCGCTCTTCTTGGGTAGTCCTTCGCAGCTGCTGTGTTCTTGGAACTCAGGGCTTTCTGGTTAATAGAACCCTTACCCTAGGCGAAACTCAAACCTTCACCCTAGGAAGGAAAATCAGCCTATGGTTCGGGATGGTCTCATGAGAATAGCAGCAGAGGCAGCCAAGTTGTGTCACTTTTGCGGCCCTCTTGGGATGCCTTTAACAGCTGCATGTGCCTGGAGCCCAGGGCTTCCTGGTTTTAAAAGTCCTAGGCCTAAGCCTAACAGTAACCCTAGGAAGGTAAATCAGCCGCGTATTAGGGTTCTTCCTAAGGGAAAAGCCGTGAAAGCAGCCATGTTGTGGCACTTTTGCACACCCTTTGGGATGCCTTTGGCAGATGCAGTAAGCCTGGAACTCAGGGCTTCCTAGTTAAAAAAATCCTAGCCCTAGGCCGAACCCCAACCCTAAGACGAGAAAGGCAAATCAGCCAGGAATTAGGCATGTCCCCAAGGAAAAAGCTGTGAAGGCAGGCACGTTGTGGTACTTTTGCGCTCTTCTTGGGTAGTCCTTTGCAGCTGCTGTGTTCTTGGAACTCAGGGCTTTCTGGTTAATAGAACTCTTACCCTAGGCGTAACTCAAACCTTAACCCTAAGAAGGAAAATCAGCCTATGGTTCAGGATGGTCTCATGAGAATAGCAGCAGAGGCAGCCAAGTTGTGTCACTTCTGCGGCCCTCTTGGGATGCCTTGAACAGCTGCATGTGCCTGGAACTAAGGGCTTCCTGGTTTTAAAAGTCCTAGGCCTAAGCCTAACAGTAACCCTAGGAAGGTAAATCAGCCGCGTATTAGGGTTCTTCCTAAGGGAAAAGCCGTGAAAGCAGCCATGTTGTGGCACTTCTGCACTCCCTTTGGGATGCTTTTGGCAGATGAAGTAAGCCTGGAACTCAGGGCTTCCTAGTTAAAAAAATCCTAGCCCTAGGCCGAACCCCAACCCTAAGACGAGAAAGGCAAATCAGCCAGGAATTAGGCATGTCCCCAAGGAAAAAGCTGTGGAGGCAGGCATGTTGTGGTACTTTTGCGCTCTTCTTGGGTAGTCCTTCGCAGCTGCTGTGTTCTTGGAACTCAGGGCTTTCTGGTTAATAGAACCCTTACCCCAGGCGTAACTCAAACCGTAACCCTAGGAAGGAAAATCAGCCTATGATTCGGGATGGTCTCATGGAAATATCAGTGGTGGCAGCCAAGTTGTGTCACTTTTGCGCTCCCCTTGGGATGCCTTTCACAGCTGCAGTGTGCCTGGAGCCCAGGGCTTCCTGGTTTTAAAAGTCCTAGGCCTAAGCCTAACAGTAACCCTAGGAAGGTAAATCAGCCGCGTATTAGGGTTCTTCCTAAGGGAAAAGCCGTGAAAGCAGCCATGTTGTGGCACTTCTGCACTCCCTTTGGGATGCCTTTGGCAGATGCAGTAAGCCTGGAACTCAGGGCTTCCTAGTTAAAATTATCCTAGCCCTAGGCCGAACCCCAACCCTAAGACGAGAAAGGCAAATCAGCCAGGAATTAGGCATGTCCCCAAGGAAAAAGCTGTGGAGGCAGGCATGTTGTGGTACTTTTGCGCTCTTCTTGGGTAGTCCTTCGCAGCTGCTGTGTTCTTGGAACTCAGGGCTTTCTGGTTAATAGAACCCTTACCCCAGGCGTAACTCAAACCTTAACCCTAGGAAGGAAAATCAGCCTATGGTTCAGGATGGTCTCATGAGAATAGCAGCAGAAGCAGCCAAGTTGTGTCACTTTTGTGCTCCCCTTGGGATGCCTTTCGCAGCTGCAGTGTGCCTGGAGCCCAGGGCTTCCTGGTTTTAAAAGTCCTAGGCCTAAGCCTAACAGTAACCCTAGGAAGGTAAATCAGCCGCGTATTAGGGTTCTTCCTAAGGGAAAAGCTGTGAAAGCAGCCATGTTGTGGCACTTTTGCACTCCCTTTGGGATGCCTTTGGCAGATGCTGTAAGCCTGGAACTCAGGGCTTCCTGGTTAAAAAACTCCAAGCCCTAGGCTGAACCCTAACCCTAACCCTAGGCAGATAAATCAGCCTAGGTATAGGGATGGTGCCAAGGAAAAAGCTGTGAAAGCTGCCATGTTGTTGCACTTTTGTACTCCCCTTGGGATGCCTTGAACAGCTGCAGTGTGCCTGGAGCCCAGGGCTTCCTAGTTTTAAAAATCCTAGCCCTAGGCCTAAGCCTAACAGTAACCCTGGGAAGGGAAATCAGCCTGGTGTTAAGCTTCTTGCCAAGGAAAAAGCCGTGAAAGCAACCATGTTGTGGCACTTTTGCACTCCCTTTTGGATGCCTTTCACAGCTCCAGTGTGCCTGGAACTCAGGGCTTCCTGATTTTAAAAGTCCTAGCCCTAGGCCGAACCCCAACCCTAAGACGAGAAAGGCAAATCAGCAAGAAATTAGGCATGTCCCCAAGGAAAAAGCTGTGGAGGCAGGCATGTTGTGGTACTTTTGCGCTCTTCTTGGCTAGTCCTTGGCAGCTGCTGTGTTCTTGGAACTCAGGGCTTTCTGGTTAATAGAACCCTTACCCTAGGCGTAACTCAAACCTTAACTCTAGGAAGGAAAATCAGCCTATGGTTCGGGATGGTCTCATGGAAATATCAGTGGTGGCAGCCAAGTTGTGTCACTTTTGCGCTCCCCTTGGGATGCCTTTCGCAGCTGCAGTGCGCCTGGAGCCCAGGGCTTCCTGGTTTTAAAAGTCCTAGGCCTAAGCCTAACAGTAACCCTAGGAAGGTAAATCAGCCGCGTATTAGGGTTCTTCCAAAGGGAAAAGCCGTGAAAGCAGCCATGTTGTGGCACTTCTGCACTCCCTTTGGGATGCCTTTGGCAGATGCAGTAAGCCTGGAACTCAGGGCTTCCTGATTTTAAAAATCCTAGCCCTAGGCCGAACCCCAACCCTAAGACGAGAAAGGCAAATCAGCCAGGAATTAGGCATGTCCCCAAGGAAAAAGCTGTGGAGGCAGGCACGTTGTGGTACTTTTGCGCTCTTCTTGGGTAGTCCTTCGCAGCTGCTGTGTTCTTGGAACTCAGGTCTTTCTGGTTAATAGAACCCTTACCCTAGGCGTAAGTCAAACCTTAACCCTAAGAAGGAAAATCAGCCTATGGTTCGGGATGGTCTCATGAGAATAGCAGCAGAGGCAGCCAAGTTGTGTCACTTCTGCAGCCCTCTTGGGATGCCTTTAACAGCTGCATGTGCCTGGAGCCCAGGGCTTCCTGGTTTTAAAAGTCCTAGGCCTAAGCCTAACAGTAACCCTAGGAAGGTAAATCAGCCGCGTATTAGGGTTCTTCCTAAGGGAAAAGCCGTGAAAGCAGCCATGTTGTGGCACTTCTGCACTCCCTTTGGGATGCCTTTGGCAGATGAAGTAAGCCTGGAACTCAGGGCTTCCTAGTTAAAAAAATCCTAGCCCTAGGCCGAACCCCAACCCTAAGACGAGAAAGGCAAATCAGCCAGGAATTAGGCATGTCCCCAAGGAAAAAGCTGTGGAGGCAGGCATGTTGTGGCACTTTTGCGCTCTTCTTGGGTAGTCCTTCGCAGCTGCTGTGTTCTTGGAACTCAGGGCTTTCTGGTTAATAGAACCCTTACCCCAGGCGTAACTCAAACCTTAACCCTAGGAAGGAAAATCAGCCTATGATTCGGGATGGTCTCATGGAAATATCAGTGGTGGCAGCCAAGTTGTGTCACTTTTGCGCTCCCCTTGGGATGCCTTTCACATCTGCAGTGTGCCTGGAGCCCAGGGCTTCCTGGTTTTAAAAGTCCTAGGCCTAAGCCTAACAGTAACCCTAGGAAGGTAAATCAGCCGCGTATTAGGGTTCTTCCTAAGGGAAAAGCCGTGAAAGCAGCCATGTTGTGGCACTTCTGCACTCCCTTTGGGATGCCTTTGGCAGATGCAGTAAGCCTGGAACTCAGGGCTTCCTGGTTAAAAAACTCCAAGCCCTAGGCTGAACCCTAACCCCAACCCTAGGCAGATAAATCAGCCTAGGTATAGGGATGGTGCCAAGGAAAAAGCTTTGAAAACTGCCATGTTGTTGCACTTTTGTACTCCCCTTGGGATGCCTTGAACAGCTGCAGTGTGCCTGGAGCTAAGGGCTTCCTAGTTTTAAAATCCTAGCCCTACGCCCAAGCCTGACAGTAACCAAGGGAAGCGAAATCAGCCTGGTGTTAAGCATCTTGCCAAGGAAAAAGCCGTGAAAGCAACCATGTTGTGGCACTTTTGCACTCCCTTTTGGATGCCTTTCACAGCTCCAGTGTGCCTGGAACTCAGGGCTTCCTGATTTTAAAAATCCTAGCCCTAGGCCGAACCTCAACCCTAAGACGAGAAAGGCAAATCAGCCAGGAATTAGGCATGTCCCCAAGGAAAAAGCTGTGGAGGCAGGCATGTTGTGGTACTTTTGCGCTCTTCTTGGCTAGTCCTTTGCAGCTGCTGTGTTCTTGGAACTCAGGGCTTTCTGGTTAATAGAACCCTTACCCTAGGCGTAACTCAAACCTTAACCCTAGGAAGGAAAATCAGCCTATGGTTCGGGATGGTCTCATGGAAATATCAGTGGTGGCAGCCAAGTTGTGTCACTTTTGCGCTCCCCTTGGGATGCCTTTCGCAGCTGCAGTGTGCCTGGAGCCCAGGGCTTCCTGGTTTTGAAAGTCCTAGGCCTAAGCCTAACAGTAACCCTAGGAAGGTAAATCAGCCGCGTATTAGGGTTCTTCCTAAGGGAAAAGCTGTGAAAGCAGCCATGTTGTGGCACTTTTGCACTCCCTTTGGGATGCCTTTGGCAGATGCAGTAAGCCTGGAACTCAGGGCTTCCTAGTTAAAAAAATCCTAGCCCTAGGCCGAACCCCAACCCTAAGACAAGAAAGGCAAATCAGCCAGGAATTAGGCATGTCCCCAAGGAAAAAGCTGTGGAGGCAGGCACGTTGTGGTACTTTTGCGCTCTTCTTGGGTAGTCCTTCGCAGCTGCTGTGTTCTTGGAACTCAGGGCTTTCTGGTTAATAGAACTCTTACCCTAGGCGTAACTCAAACCTTAACCCTAGGAAGGAAAATCAGCCTATGGTTCGGGATGGTCTCATGAGAATAGAAGCAGAGGCAGCCAAGTTGTGTCACTTCTGCAGCCCTCTTGGGATGCCTTTAACAGCTGCATATGCTTGGAGCCCAGGGTTTCCTGGTTTTAAAAGTCCTAGGTCTAAGCCTAACAGTAACCCTAGGAAGGTAAATCAGCCGGGTATTAGGGTTCTTCCTAAGGGAAAAGCTGTGAAAGCAGCCATGTTGTGGCACTTTTGCACTCCCTTTGGGATGCCTTTGGCAGATGCTATAAGCCTGGAAGTCAGGGCTTCCTGGTTAAAAAACTCCAAGCCCTAGGCTGAACCCTAACCCTAACCCTAGGCAGATAAATCAGCCTAGGTATAGGGATGGTGCCAAGGAAAAAGCTGTGAATGCTGCCATGTTGTTGCACTTTTGTACTCCCCTTGGGATGCCTTGAACAGCTGCAGTGTGCCTGGAGCCCAGGGCTTCCTAGTTTTAAAAATCCTAGCCCTAGGCCTAAGCCTAACAGTAACCCTGGGAAGGGAAATCAGCCTGGTGTTAGGCTTCTTGCCAAGGAAAAAGCCGTGAAAGCAACCATGTTGTGGCACTTTTGCACTCCCTTTTGGATGCCTTTCACAGCTCCAGTGTGCCTGGAACTCAGGGCTTCCTGATTTTAAAAGTCCTAGCCCTAGGCCGAACCCCAACCCTAAGACGAGAAAGGCAAATCAGCCGGGAATTAGGCATGTCCCCAAGGAAAAAGCTGTGGAGGCAGGCATGTTGTGGTACTTTTGCGCTCTTCTTGGGTAGTCTTTCGCAGCTGCTGTGTTCTTGGAACTCAGGGCTTTCTGGTTAATAGAACCCTTACCCTAGGCGTAACTCAAACCTTAACCCTAGGAAGGAAAATCAGCCTATGGTTCGGGATGGTCTCATGGAAATATCAGTGGTGGCAGCCAAGTTGTGTCACTTTTGCGCTCCCCTTGGGATGCCTTTCGCAGCTGCAGTGTGCCTGGAGCCCAGGGCTTCCTGGTTTTAAAAGTCCTAGGCCTAAGCCTAACAGTAACCCTAGGAAGGTAAATCAGCCGCGTATTAGGGTTCTTCCTAAGGGAAAAGCCGTGAAAGCAGCCATGTTGTGGCACTTCTGCACTCCCTTTGGGATGCCTTTGGCAGATGAAGTAAGCCTGGAACTCAGGGCTTCCTAGTTAAAAAAATCCTAGCCCTAGGCCGAACCCCAACCCTAAGACGAGAAAGGCAAATCAGCCAGGAATTAGGCATGTCCCCAAGGAAAAAGCTGTGGAGGCAGGCATGTTGTGGCACTTTTGCGCTCTTCTTGGCTAGTCCTTCGCAGCTGCTGTGTTCTTGGAACTCAGGTCTTTCTGGTTAATAGACCTCTTACCCTAGGCGTAACTCAAACCTTAACCCTAAGAAGGAAAATCACCCTATGGTTCGGGATGGTCTCATGAGAATAGAAGCAGAGGCAGCCAAGTTGTGTCACTTCTGCGGCCCTCTTGGGATGTCTTTAACAGCTGCAGTGTGCCTGGAGCCCAGGGCTTCCTAGTTTTAAAAGTCCTAGGCCTAAGCCTAACAGTAACCCTAGGAAGGTAAATCAGCCGCGTATTAGGGTTCTTCCTAAGGGAAAAGCCGTGAAAGCAGCTATGTTGTGGCACTTCTGCACTCCCTTTGGGATGCCTTTGGCAGATGAAGTAAGCCTGGAACTCAGGGCTTCCTGGTTAAAAAACCCCAAGCCCTAGGCTGAACCCTAACCCTAACCCTAGGCAGATAAATCAGCCTAGGTATAGGGATGGTGCCAAGGAAAAAGCTGTGAAAGCTGCCATGTTGTTGCACTTTTGTACTCCCCTTGGGATGCCTTGAACAGCTGCAGTGTGCCTGGATCTAAGGGCTTCCTAGTTTTAAAAATCCTAGCCCTAGGCCTAAGCCTTACAGTAACCCTGGGAAAGGAAATCAGCCTGGTGTTAAGCTTCTTGCCAAGGAAAAAGCCGTGAAAGCAGCCATGTTGTGGCACTTTTGCACTCCCTTTTGGATGCCTTTCACAGCTCCAGTGTGCCTGGAACTCAGGGCTTCCTGATTTTAAAAATCCTAGCCCTAGGCCGAACCCCAACCCTAAGACGAGAAAGGCAAATCAGCCAGGAATTAGGCATGTCCCCAAGGAAAAAGCTGTGGAGGCAGGCACGTTGTGGTACTTTTGCGCTCTTCTTGGGTAGTCCTTCGCAGCTGCTGTGTTCTTGGAACTCAGGGCTTTCTGGTTAATAGAACCCTTACCCTAGGCGAAACTCAAACCTTCACCCTAGGAAGGAAAATCAGCCTATGGTTCGGGATGGTCTCATGAGAATAGCAGCAGAGGCAGCCAAGTTGTGTCACTTTTGCGGCCCTCTTGGGATGCCTTTAACAGCTGCATGTGCCTGGAGCCCAGGGCTTCCTGGTTTTAAAAGTCCTAGGCCTAAGCCTAACAGTAACCCTAGGAAGGTAAATCAGCCGCGTATTAGGGTTCTTCCTAAGGGAAAAGCCGTGAAAGCAGCCATGTTGTGGCACTTTTGCACACCCTTTGGGATGCCTTTGGCAGATGCAGTAAGCCTGGAACTCAGGGCTTCCTAGTTAAAAAAATCCTAGCCCTAGGCCGAACCCCAACCCTAAGACGAGAAAGGCAAATCAGCCAGGAATTAGGCATGTCCCCAAGGAAAAAGCTGTGAAGGCAGGCACGTTGTGGTACTTTTGCGCTCTTCTTGGGTAGTCCTTTGCAGCTGCTGTGTTCTTGGAACTCAGGGCTTTCTGGTTAATAGAACTCTTACCCTAGGCGTAACTCAAACCTTAACCCTAAGAAGGAAAATCAGCCTATGGTTCAGGATGGTCTCATGAGAATAGCAGCAGAGGCAGCCAAGTTGTGTCACTTCTGCGGCCCTCTTGGGATGCCTTGAACAGCTGCATGTGCCTGGAACTAAGGGCTTCCTGGTTTTAAAAGTCCTAGGCCTAAGCCTAACAGTAACCCTAGGAAGGTAAATCAGCCGCGTATTAGGGTTCTTCCTAAGGGAAAAGCCGTGAAAGCAGCCATGTTGTGGCACTTCTGCACTCCCTTTGGGATGCTTTTGGCAGATGAAGTAAGCCTGGAACTCAGGGCTTCCTAGTTAAAAAAATCCTAGCCCTAGGCCGAACCCCAACCCTAAGACGAGAAAGGCAAATCAGGCCAGGAATTAGGCATGTCCCCAAGGAAAAAGCTGTGGAGGCAGGCATGTTGTGGTACTTTTGCGCTCTTCTTGGGTAGTTCCTTCGCAGCTGCTGTGTTCTTGGAACTCAGGGCTTTCTGGTTAATAGAACCCTTACCCCAGGCGTAACTCAAACCGTAACCCTAGGAAGGAAAATCAGCCTATGATTCGGGATGGTCTCATGAAAATATCAGTGGTGGCAGCAAGTTGTGTCACTTTTGCGCTCCCCTTGGGATGCCTTTCACAGCTGCAGTGTGCCTGGAGCCCCAGGGCTTCCTGGTTTTAAAAGTCCTAGGCCTAAGCCTAACAGTAACCCTAGGAAGGTAAATCAGCCGCGTATTAGGGTTCTTCCTAAGGGAAAAGCCGTGAAAGCAGCCATGTTGTGGCACTTCTGCACTCCCTTTGGGATGCCTTTGGCAGATGCAGTAAGCCTGGAACTCAGGGCTTCCTAGTTAAAATTATCCTAGCCCTAGGCCGAACCCCAACCCTAAGACGAGAAAGGCAAATCAGCCAGGAATTAGGCATGTCCCCAAGGAAAAAGCTGTGGAGGCAGGCATGTTGTGGTACTTTTGCGCTCTTCTTGGGTAGTCCTTCGCAGCTGCTGTGTTCTTGGAACTCAGGGCTTTCTGGTTAATAGAACCCTTACCCCAGGCGTAACTCAAACCTTTAACCCTAGGAAGGAAAATCAGCCTATGGTTCAGGATGGT
The DNA here is from genome assembly GCA_036010785.1 of Ammospiza maritima maritima. Lineage (NCBI taxonomy): Eukaryota > Metazoa > Chordata > Aves > Passeriformes > Passerellidae > Ammospiza > Ammospiza maritima. Next base: position 936,683 of record JAYKTQ010000121.1, read on the forward strand.
CTCATGAGAATAGCAGCAGAAGCAGCCAAGTTGTGTCACTTTTGTGCTCCCCTTGGGATGCCTTTCGCAGCTGCAGTGTGCCTGGAGCCAGGGCTTCCTGGTTTTAAAAGTCCTAGGCCTAAGCCTAACAGTAACCCTAGGAAGGTAAATCAGCCGCGTATTAGGGTTCTTCCTAAGGGAAAAGCTGTGAAAGCAGCCATGTTGTGGCACTTTTTGCACTCCCTTTGGGATGCCTTTGGCAGATGCTGTAAGCCTGGAACTCAGGGCTTCCTGGTTAAAAAACTCCAAGCCCTAGGCTGAACCCTAACCCTAACCCTAGGCAGATAAATCAGCCTAGGTATAGGGATGGTGCCAAGGAAAAAGCTGTGAAAGCTGCCATGTTGTTGCACTTTTGTACTCCCCTTGGGATGCCTTGAACAGCTGCAGTGTGCCTGGAGCCCAGGGCTTCCTAGTTTGTAAAATCCTAGCCCTAGGCCTAAGCCTAACAGTAACCCTGGGAAGGGAAATCAGCCTGGTGTTAAGCTTCTTGCCAAGGAAAAAGCCGTGAAAGCAACCATGTTGTGGCACTTTTGCACTCCCTTTTGGATGCCTTTCACAGCTCCAGTGTGCCTGGAACTCAGGGCTTCCTGATTTTAAAAGTCCTAGCCCTAGGCCGAACCCCAACCCTAAGACGAGAAAGGCAAATCAGCAAGAAATTAGGCATGTCCCCCAAGGAAAAAGCTGTGGAGGCAGGCATGTTGTA